>JAHRHZ010000024.1:36145648-36214457 GCA_024137785.1 Ginglymostoma cirratum | reverse complement strand
TTTCTGAAGATTTTCTGAAGAAGGGTCTAGGCCCGAAATGTCAGCCTTCCTGCTCCTCTGATGCTGCTTGGCCTGCTGTGTTCATCCAGATCTACATCTTGTTATCTCAGATTCTCCAGCGTCTGCAGTTCCTACTATCTCTAGGGATCAACTGTCTTATGGGCAATATTCAAGCCCCGCCTCACACACAATGTTCAAAACTCTTCTCCCAACTCCCAGTCAGCATTCACCCCCATCTCACTAGACTGTGTTTATTTCAGATACTGCTGATCTCAGATTGTGCTCACTACCTGCACCAGCCCCTAATTCAGACTGTTCTCATACCCACTACTCAAACTCTTCAGGGTCAGCTAAAGCTTACGCACCCTGGTGGACAGTGCTCAGCCTTGTTGGTGTGGTTGGTTTGCTCGCCGAGCTGATTCGTTAGTTCACAGACATTTCATTACCCTGCTGGGTAACATCATCAGACCAGCCTCCAATGAAGCGCTGTTGTGTTTTCCTGCCTGGTATTGAAACTCTGGGGTCCTTTGGATTTGATTACCTAATTTCCAGTTTTCCTTTCCAGTGGTGTATATATAGGGTCTAGTTCTATATATTTGTTGATGGCCTTCTTGGTGGAAAACCAGGCCTCTAGGAATTCCCGTGCTTCTTTCTGTTTGGCCTGTCCTAGGATCCTAGAGTTGTCCCAATCGACCTGGTGGTCCTCCTTATCCATGTGAATGGAGATGAGTGAGTATCAGTTGTGTCTTTTTGTTGCTTAGCTGGTGGTCATGTACTCTTGTGGTCAGTCCAATGTAATGTTTGTTGCAGTCCTTGCATGGAATTTTGTATATTATGTTGGTTCTGTCCATAGAGGGTAAGGGGTCTTTGGTTTGAGTTAGCAGTTGGCATAGGGTTAATGTGGGTTTGTGTGCTACTCTGATGCCCAATGGTTTTAGAAGTACTCCTAACCCAACCACAGCATGCACAACACAAGCTGCTAAAGAACCCTTGTTGAATAAGGGTTTAAGGTCTGAAAAAATTAATACTGAGATGTGGCTTAAGCACCACTCACTTTGGTACCAAATGGACATGTTGGGAGAACAGATTAGAATTAGAATCCCTACAGTGTGGAAACAGGCCCTTTGGCCCAACAAGTCCACACTGACCCTTGGAGCATCCCACCCAGACCCATCCCCCTGAACACTACAGGCAATTTAGCATGGCCAATCCACCTAGCCTGTGCATCTTTGGACTGTGGGAGGAAACCAGAGCACCCAGAGGAAACCCACACAGACATGGGGAGAATGTGCAAACTCCACACAGACAGTCACCTGAGGCTGGAATTGAACCTGGGTCCCTGGTGCTGTGAGGCTGCAGTGCTAATCACTGAGCCAACATGCCACCCCATTAGGGTCACAAAGAAATAAGACTTATCATTCATGTCCTACAAACATATGAACAAGTAACAAGAGCAGGCTACTTGGCCTTTCAAGTCTTCTTTCAGTTATTCAGTAAGATCTTGCTGATCTGATTTTAACCACAATTCTAAATTCCTGCACAGCCCTGATAATCTGACATCCCATTGGCAATCAAGAAGTTATCTATCTCAGTCTTAAAAATATTTAAAGATTCTGGATCCATTGCCTTTTGAGGAAGGGAATTCCAAAGAATCACATCCCTCAGAGGGAAAGAAACTAGATTCCTCATCTCAGTTTTAAATGGACGACCCCCTCATTTTTAAATTGTAACGGCTGATTTTAGATTCTCCGCGTCATCAGTATGTATACCATATTTTCCTAGCTACATCAATTCTGAAGTAGGGTCACTGAACTCAAAACATTAATCCTGCTTTCTCTCTACAGGGTGAGACAATAGCCAAGTGGTATTATCACTAGCCTGTCAATCCAGGGACTCAGATAATGTTCTGTGGAACTTGGGTTCAAATCCTGCTATAGTATGATCTGAATTCAGGCAGGGGGGGTGAATAAAATCTGTAATTAAGTGTCTAATAATGACCAGGAATTGATTGTTGGAAGGGAAAACCCATCTGGTTCACTAATGCCCTTTAAGTAAGGAAACTGCCATTCATACCTGGTCTGGCCTACAACATGACTCCAGACCCACAGCAATGTGGTTAACTCATAACTGCCCTCTGGGCAAATAGGGATGACCTCATCCCATGAATGAATTTTAAAAAATGCTGTCAGACCTTCTGCAGTAATTTCTATTTTTGTTTCAGATTTCATTTTGTGCAGTTATTTGTTTTATTCGCAAGCTTTTTGAGGATGTTACTTTCAGCGTCTATGGAGATCCAGTAGATGAGATGTAGTTCAACTTTCAGAAGGATTTGATCACGTCCCACACAGGAGTTTAGTAAACAATTTTAAAGCACATGGGATTTGGGATAACTTAAGGGTTGGTCAACAGGTAGACAACAAAAAGGCTGGAATAAATGGATCAATCTTAGATCGGCAGACTGTGACCAGTGGGGTACTGCAAGCACCACTATTCAGTTATTATGTTTTAACTTACCTTTCAATCTTTACAATTTCCCAGAAAATATTGACGGAAACACAGGGACAAGGAAGTAAAGTTCTGGTGATGAATGCATCATGCAATTGGGACACTGAAAAGGGAGAAGCTATCTGCATTTTATAGAATAACAATCACCCTTGTAATGAGCCCTCAAAATGACATAGATCCGGTTTATTAAGAAAAGACATATTTAATCAATCTGCTCAAATTAGTTATGTTAAACCTGTGGAGGAGTTTGTGCATGGGAAATAGTGTCTCACTAATATGATTGAGATTTTTGAAAAAGTAACGCAGAGTATTGTTGAGGACAGAGTGGTGGCGTGATCTGTATGGACCTCAGTAAGGCGTTCGACAAGGTTGCTCATGGTAGACTGGTTAGCAACGTTAGATCACATGGAATGCAGGGAGAACTAGCCATTTGGAAACAGAACTGGCTGGAAGGTAGAAGATAGAGGGTGGTGGTTGAGGGCTGCTCTGCAGACTGGAGACCTGCGACTAGCGGTCTGCCACAAGAATCAATATTGCGTCCACTATTTTTCATTGTTCGTATCAGTGATTTGGATGTGAACATAGGAAGTATGGTTAGTAAGTTTGCAGATGACACCAAAATTGGAGTTGTAGTGGACAGTGAAGAAGGTTACCTCAGAGTGCAATGGGACCTTGATAGACAGGCTGATGGGACGAGGACCGGTAAATGAAGTTTAATTTAGATAAATGTGAGGTGCTGCATTTTGGAAATACAAATCAGGGCACGACCTATACACTTAATAGTAAGGTCCTGGGGAGTGTTGCCAAACAAAGAGACCTTGGAGTGCACGGTCATGGTACCTTGGAAGTGGTAGTCCCAGGTAGACAGGATAGTGAAGAAGGTGTTTAGTATGTTTGCCTTTATTGGTCAGTGCATTGACTATAGAAGTTGGGAGGGCATATTGTGGCTGCACAGGATATTGGTTAGGCCACTTTTGAAATACTAACGCAATTCTGGTATGCCTGCTTTTGGAAAGATGTTGTGAAACTTGAAAGAGTTCAGAAAAGATTTACAAGGAAGTTAACAATGTTGGAGGGTTTGATCTATAGGGAGAGGCCGAATCTGTGGGGGCCATATTCCTTGGAGCGTTGGAGGCTGAGGGTGACCTTATAGATATTTATAAAATCTTGGACAGGGTGAATAGGCAAGGTCTTTTCCCCAGGGTAGGGGAGTTCAAAACTAGAGGGCATAGGTTTAAGGTGAGAGGGGAAAGATTTAAAAGGGACCTAAGGGCCAACTTTTTCACACAGAGGGTGGGTGTGTGTATGGAATGAGCTGCCAGGAGCAGTGGTGGAGTCAGGTATAATTGCAACATTTAAAAGGCATCTGGATGAATAGGAAGGGTTTAGGGGTATATGGGCCAAATGCTGGAAAATGAGGCTAGATTAATTTAGGATATCTGGTCAGGATGGACAAGTTGAACCAAAGGGGTTAAAATTGTATCTGAGATAAAAGGTACTGCAGATGCTGGAGAATCCGAGATAACAAGCATGGGGCTGGATGAACACAGCAGGTCAAGCAGCATCATAGGAGCAGGAAAACTTGACGTTTCGGGCCTAAACCATGAAGGGTTTAGGCCCGAAATGTTTTAGGCCCGAAATGTCAAGTTTTCCTGCTGCTATGATGCTGCTTGACCTGCTGTGTTCATCCAGCCCCATGCTTGTTATCTTGAACCAAAGGGTCTGTTTTCATGCTGTACAGCTCTATGACTCTGTGACTTGTGATTTAAACTTGGACTTCTTGGCCCAGAGAAATGGACACTATCATTACACCACAAATTTAGACAGCTCAGAATTATTTTACTTAATATTCTACAGCTGTTCCTTGATTTAATTTGGAATTATAGTAAATAAAAACCAGAAGAACTGCAAATGCTATAAATCAGAAACTAAAGCAGAAGTTGACAGAAAAGCTTAGCAGGTCTGGCAGCATCTGTGAAGAGAAATCAGAGTTAACATTTTGGGTCTGGTGACCCTTCCTCGGAGTTCTGAGGAATGGTCATCAGAACCCAAAACGTTAACTCTGATTTTTCTTCACAGATGCTGCCAAACCTGCTGAGCTTTTCCGACAACTTCTGTTTTTGTTTGAAATTATAGCGTGTCATTCATTGTTTGAGAATATGCCTTTTTATAAAAATGATGATTGATTTGCCTCTTTATGTATTGGGTGAAATTAAAAGGAGTAAAATTGCCTCCTTGGTATCAAACAAAAGCAAAATACTGCATATGCTGGAAATCTAAAACGGATATGCAAAGTGCTGGAGAAACTCAGCTAGTCTGGCAGCATCTGTGGAGAAAGAAACAGAGTTAATATTTTGCGTTTGGTGTATGTCATATCAGGCTTGAATAAATTACCTTTGTTTCTCTCTCTGCAGGTACTGTTGGACCAACCGAGTTTCTCCAGCATTCTCTGCTTGTTCCTTAATAATCAAACCACAATCAAATGCAGCTTTTGCTGTTGGAGCAGGTACTGGTTTCTTAGCCAACTGCACCATCTAGTGCCAAACCAGGAGATTAATTTTCTAGTGCTCACTGGAACTTAAAACACTCAGAAAGGCTATGGGGTCGTAATGCTGGCCACTTGCATCAATCTGTCCTGTGGGCATGTGGGGACTGGGGAGGAGTCTCCAGGAATGATACCACAAGGATCTGTTCTGGGTCCTGTTCTAATTGTGGTTTTTGTAAATGATTTGGATGTAGGAGTGGAAGGGTGGATTAGTAAGTTCGCGGGCGATACGAAGGTGGGTTGAGTTGTGGATAGTGCGGTGGCTGTTCTTGGTTACAAAGGGACATTGATAGGATGCAGAGCTGGGCTGAGAAGTGGCAGATGGAGTTTAACCCTGAAAAGTGTGAGGTGATTCATTTTAGAAGGACAAACTTGAAAGCAGAATACAGGGTTAACGGATAGATTCTCGGCAGTGTGGAGGAGCAGAGGGATCTTGGGGTTCATGTCCACAGTTCCCTGAAAGCTGCCACCCAGGTGGATAGAGTTGTTAAGAAGGCGTATGGAGCGTTAGCTTTCATTAATAGAGGGATTGAGTTCAAGAGCCGTGAAGTTATGCTCCAGCTATACAAAACTCTGGTTCGGCCACATCTGGAGTATTGTGTCCAGTTCTGGTCGCCTCATTACAGGAAGGATGTGGAGGCGTTGGAAAAGGTGCAGAGAAGATTTACCAGGATGTTTCCTGGAATGGAGGGAAGATCTTACGAGCAAAGGTTGAGAGAGCTAGGGCTTTTCTCTTTAGAACGACGACGGATGAGAGGTGACTTGATAGAGATGTACAAAATGATCAGAGGTATAGATAGAGTGGGCAGCCAGAGACTTTTTCCTAGGGTGCAGGTAGCTATTACGAGGGGGCATAGTTTTAAAGTGAGTGGAGGTAGATATAGGGGAGACGTCTGAGGTAGGTTCTTTACTCAGAGAGTGGTAGGGGCGTGGAATGCATTGCCGGAGAGGGTAGTGGAGTCACCCTCATTAGAGGCATTTAAGCGGCTATTAGATAGGCAAATGGATGATAGTATAAGGTAGGGGTGGAGGTTAGACAGACCTTAGCATTAGGGTAAAAGTTCGGCACAACATCGTGGGCCGAAGGACCTGTACTGTGTTGTACTGTTCTATGTTCTATTTGTTAATAAAGTCTTGGATCCTCGAATTGTCCTGTTCACTTGAAAGACTTGTTTACCTACATCCCAGATATATTAGCTCCCATAATCTGGTTAAAATAGCACAATTTAATTTGTCTTATCTGTCTTCCTTCTTTTAGGAGAGTTCTAGCCTAACAACAGACAAACAGGCCACGAGGTAGGCCAGGTGCAGGCTGGAGTTTCCTGTGTTTTTGGCTGAAATAAGAGGAGGAACAAAGCTGAATTCTATATACACATCACCTCCTAACTATGTTTTATAAGAGGGTCAGGGTAAAATTTTTGCAACTGAATTTCAAGTGGGGTTCGACTTAATTTGATTTGTCTATTGTCATGGTAGTTTCTTACAAAAATACACTGAAAAGTGTTGTATAGTGTCACCACGCTCTGGCACCTTCTTTACCTCAGGGCTGAGGAGTGCCAACTGCTTGATTGATGAATGTTGGATGTATTTTGTAGAGGTAGGTTTAAGGACTGGCAGATAAGCCTCTGAGGTATGCTGTGACATACCAGTGAAATCCTGGGAGAGAGTCTCTGCCAGAAGTTTGAAGTGAGATGACGTAGGTCAGGGATACCTACTGCAAAATCTTTATGCATAAACTGTAAATAGATATATTCTTAAGAAGTACCTTGAGACCAGGCCTGAGCATACTTAAACAGACTAAGGAAAGAAGTCAGTCAAATCCCATCCATGTGCTGGTTTCTGTAGATAAGGACTCAGACCACTGTTAGGCCATTCATAAAACATGGAACAGTACAACACAGTACAGATCCTTCGGCCCATGACGTTGTGCCGAACTACCTGGATAACTTGTATCCCTCTAGAGCCTTTTCCGTTCCTTGTTTCCTAAACCTTACATAAGCATCCTTCTTCCTCTTAACCAGTCATTCGACCTCCCTTGAGAACCAAGGCTCCCTCACTCGACCGCATCTTCTCTGCCTGCTAGGGACAAACATATCGAGCACACGCAGTATGCATTCCTTGAACAATCTCCACATTTCAATAGTGCTCTTGCCCGACAGCATCTGTTCCCAATTTATGTTACCCAGTTCTTGTCTAACAGAATTGTAATTACCCTTCCCCCAATTATAAACCTTAACCTGCTGTACGTACCTACCCTTTTCTGTGACTATTGTAAAAGTAACAGAGTTATGATCGCTGCCGCCAAAATGCTCTCCTCCCAACAGGTCTAACACTTGGCCCGGTTCATTGCCAAGCACCAAATCCAAAGCGGCCTCTCCCCTTGTTGGTCTATCTACATACTGTGTCAGGAATCCTTCCTGAATGCACTGGACAAAATCTGCTCCATCTAAACTATTACAACTAAACTGTTTCCAATCAATATTTGGAAAGTTGAAGTCACCCATGACTACAAACCTGTGACTTCTGCACTTTTCCAGTATCTGCCTCCCAATCTGCTCCTCTACTTCTCTGCAACTGTTAGGGGGTCTGTAAAAAAACCCCAACAAAGTGACTGCTCCTTTCTTGTTCTGGACGTCAACCCAAACTGACTCTGTAGACATATCATTCTCGAACTGCCTTTCAGTAGGGGCTATACTAGCCCTGACTAGAAATGCCACTCCCCCCTCTATTTCCACTCTCCCTATTTCTTTTAAAGCATCTAAATCCCAGAACTTCCAACAACCGTTCCTCTCCCTGAGTTACCCACGTTTCTGCAATGGCCACAACATTGTAGTTCCAAGTACCGACCCATGCTCTAAGTTCATCCACCTTATTTCTGATACTTCTAGCATTGAAGTATACACACCTCAAACCATCTTTGTGTCCACAATTGTGCTCCATTGACCACATTTCTTTATAAACAACCTCACTCCCTGTTGTGTCTGTTGGAAGGCTGAATACCTCATCCTTTGAATTATAAATCTGGTTCCCCACCCCCTGCCAATCTAGTTTAAACCATCTGTATAGCTCGAGCAAACCTCCCTCCCAGGATATTTGTGCCCTTCTGGTTCAGGTGCAACCCATTCTTACCGTACAGGTCCCACCTTCCACAGAATGTGCTCTAATTATCCACATAATGGAAGCCCTCCGTACTACACCAGCCCTGTAGCCACGTGTTTAGCTGAAATGAATAGAATACAAAAGTGCAGATGTGCTCTTAAGTGCTTAAAAACAAAAGCTGTTTGCCCCTAGTAGGTATAATGCAGCTAGTTCTGTGCCCCACACTTTATGAAGCATGTCAAAGTCTTGTAGAGGGTAGATTCAGTGGGCAGAGGAGCCTCCTTCTATAACATAACTATGATCCTATAACTCTGACTCAAGAATGGTACCTGGGATGAATGAGCTCAGTTGATTTGGAAGTTTAGAGAAACTGTGTTCATTCGTCTAGGAGTAAGGAATGTTAAGAGAATAATTGATGAAAGTAATTAAGATCATGAAGGGTTTTGTTCAAGTAGGTCAGGGGAAACTGTTTCTCAGATCAGTAAGCTTAGTGATTAGGAGGACACAAGTTTAAGGTGATTAGAAAATAACCAGAGGTGACATGAAGATATATGGTGATTTGTTGTGAGCAGTGGTGTTTGAATGATTGGGTAGCTCTGTTAAAAGAATGATGGGACATGCTTCTTCATTCCCTTATTTGAGCAGCTGGAATGTATGTTCCACTGCTGATGAGTTTGAAGGCATTTGGTGGGAGGGGGACAGGGTATGTGCAGATGCCTGCTGCATGGTCCATCGACCGGTCTCAGATTTTACCGGGTTGAATGGGGGCATCCAGAATCCCATCCTCCCTCATGTCTGGTGAGCCCCTTAAGAGGCCAAAGAATGGCCATTGTTAAGAGCCTCATCCAGCATTTTGGCCATGGACCACCTTCTTCTGCTGTTTGGACTGGCTTTGGTGGCAGGACCCCTGATCCTATCAGACCCCACCCATTAACCACACCAGGCCTCTTGAATTTGACCCCTGAGACCCTTGACCCCAGATTTACCTGGTCTCCTCAGTGTGGTGTGGTTCCCAGTAATCACGACAGTGGATTAATGGCCTGAAAACAGATCCAGGTGACAGAAACAATTATTTTTAAATTGAAGACTGTCAGCTATGATAAGCTTTCATTCCTACTACCCAGGTCTTTTGGGTTTACTCAGGTTATCAAGAATCCAAGGTGGGTCTGTCAATGAAATATATCCAATTTTCTTTTTTAAAGCGAAGTATTCTACTAAAAATACTGCAAAAATCTTATTAATACAGTGCTTACAATGAGCTTGTTTTAGGATTAAGCTGAAACAGGTGATCAGCCATCTCAATTGATAACTGTTCCTGAGCTATCTAGCTATCACACAAACGTAAACTTTCTTAGATCCGTTTTCCATGCAGACAAGCTGTGTGTTCAAACCTTGACACTATCCAGTCTCCAGCCATTTGATCACTGGCAAGCATCACAAACATACTATGTACAGCATCTAGATTAATTAATTGTCTTTATTTAAAATTCATTGGAGGCAGGGGATGTGGGTGAGATCCTAAATGAGTACTTTGTATCGGTATTCACCCAGGAGAAGGAGATGGAGGATAATGAGATTTGTGTGGAACATGCTAATATGTTGGGGCATTTTGAGATCAAGAAAGAAGTGGTGTTGAATCTCTTGAAGAGCATTAAGGTAGGTTAAGTGCCCAGGGCCCAATGGTATCTACCCCAGGTTACTGAGAGAGGCAAGAGAAGAGATCTGAAATCTTGACCAAGATCTTAGTATCCTTGCTAGCCACTGGATAGGTCCCAGAGGAGTGGCGAGTAGCGAATGTTATTCCTCTGTTCAAGAAGAGAAATAGGGGCAATACAGGAAACTAAATGCCGGTGAGCCTCACATCGGTGTTAGGAAGCTATTGGAGAGAATTCTTAGGGTTAGAATTTATGGATATTTGGAAAAGCATGGCCTAATTAGGGACAGTCAGCATGGCTTTATGCAGGGCAGCTCACGTCTTACTGACTTGATTGAATTTTTCTGAGGAGTTGATGAATGTGTTCGATGAGGGTAGAGCAGTGGATGTTGTTTAAGTGGATTTTAGTAAGGCTTTTCACAAGGTCCCTCATGGTTGGCTTATCCAGAAGATATGATGCATGGGATCCATGGTGACTTGGCCAAGTGAATTCAGGATAGTAGTGGAATGGTGTTTTTCAAGCTGGAGGTCTGTGACTCTAATCTACAGATCCCTAAACACTAGGGGCAATTTAGCATGGCCAATCCACCTAACCTGCACATCTATGGAGTGTGGGAGGAAACCAGAGCACATGGAGGAAATTCACGCAGACACGGGGAGAACGTGCAAACTCCACACAGACAGTCACCCAAGGGTGGAACTGAACCCGGGTCCCTGGCTCTGTGAGGCAGCAGTGCTAACCACTGAGCCACCTTGCTGCCCATATTTGTGGATAATGTAGAAGGTTGTCAAAGCATACGGTGGGATATATATCAGTTGCAGATATGAGCAGAGAAATGGCAGATGGAGTTTAATACAAGTAACTGCTACACTTTGGGAGATCAAATGTTAAAGAACAACATATAGTTAATGGCAGCATTGATGTACAGAAGGATCTTGGGGTTCAAGGCCATAGCTCCCTGAAAGTGGCCACACAAGTAGATAGGGTGGTAGGCGCATGGTATACTTGCTTTAATTGGTCAGAGAATTGAGTACAAGAGTCACACTTAAGAGTATTGTGCTAATTTCTGGTCACCACAAAACAGGCAGGATCTAGAAGCTTTGCACAGGGTGCAAAAGTGGTTTACTAGGATGCTGCCTGGATTAGAGAGCATGAGCTATAAGGAGAGGCTGGAAAAAAACTCGGGTTGTTTTCTCTCGAGCGGCGAAGGCTAAGGAGAGACTTGATAGAAGTCTATAAAATTATGGGATACATACATAGATTTAGTGTGGTGTATACTTTTGTAGCGAAGTCATCGTTCTCTTTTCTTTCCATCGTACTGACCTGGTCCTAAACTATCACAGCAACCACCCCAACTCACACAAGGGGAGCTGCATTAGGACCCTATTCAAAAAGGCCACCACAGACTGCAGCATACCTGATCCGTAGAAGGAAAAAGAAGAACATCTCTACAAAGGTCTTTACCAGGAATGGATATCCCCACAGTTTCATCCACAGATGCCTATCCAACAGACAACACAACGAGGATACATCAAAACCTGAAAAAATAACCCCCATACCATATATAAAAAAAACCTCAGAACTGACGGCCAGACTACTCAGGCCATTAGGAATCACGACAGCACACAAACCGGCAGCCGCACTAAGACAGCAACTGACCAGGGTTAAAGACCCAGTAGATACCATGGACAGGACAAACGTGGTTTACAAGATATCATGTGGAGACTGCACAAAACACTACATGAGACAAACAGGCAGGCAACGAGCAACCCGTATCCATGAACACCAGCTAGCAACTAAACAACACGACCAGATGTTTTTGGTTTCAATACACACAGATGAGAAAAACGGCACTTTCAACTGGGACAATACGACTATCGTTGGACAAGCCAAACAGAGGACAGCCAGGGAAATCTTGGATGCTTGGCATTCATCCGCGAACCCCATCAACAGACACATAATATCAGGTCTAGTTCACTGACCATTACAACACACAGCAGGAACAGACACCTACCAGAAGCAGCAAAAACCAGACCATATAAATTCAAACTGGCACAAGACAACAGCACTTCACAGGAGGCTCCACAGCACTGTGGAAGTCACCTAGTAAGGCGACGAAATGTCTGCTATCGAATCTCCCAGCTCGGCAAACACAACATCATCTACAACCAGCACCTGAGCTTACAAATCTTCACTCAAACCCGAATTCCTGGACATTGTGACAAGATTCTCACTAATGAGCAGCATTAACAGGGCTTGTTGCTCATTAAATAATAAGGATGATAATCTAGCATTATTGACATAAAGGTTTTCATTCTGCTGTCTGGTAGATTGAATCTAGACATCAAGATAAGAAATTCTGAAAAGGTACCTAGTGACTCCAGCTTGATGCTTCGTCCATCAAACCTACATCTTGAACAATCAGGATCAATGTTTCTCAGGGCACACTCCAGGGAAGTAGCTACATGCACCTCACATCTGCAAACACTAGTATCCCCTATGTGCCAACCACTCTGCATCATCATGACTCATTTCTGATCAACGCAGTACACTTCTACACTGCCATGCTGCAGTTTGGTATGTATCAGCAACTACTATTGTTTTGTTGGACTCACAAATGCAATGACCCTTTCTTGAGTGATGTGCTGAGAGGAGAAGGATTCATAGCCTATTCAACACTTACACTCTCTTAGTACCTTTGTCACATGATAGAGTTACATTCATCAGATTAAAGTTTGATGTCAACGGTCCAGTTAGAGGCATTCCATGGCCCACCTTGCGAGAGTGTTCATTATCCAACTGTATGCAAGAGTCCACAAAGATATTATTACTACATGACCTGAATACTGACTCCTCACATCGTTAAAGCACCTATTAGGTTTTGTTTCTCAGTCATTGCAAGTGTGGACTGATGGTTTCAGCAACAGGAGTTATCACTGCTGTTACTGCCAGACAGATGGTATCAAAAGATGGAGGAGGAACAGATGGGCTTGTGAGCCCAGGACTAGCAGCAACTTTGAGCAGAACCTGAATGGCCTCCACATGAAGCAGTCACAAATGAGGGGCCTCTCAGGATGGTTCGAGACACAAGAGGGCCAAAGTCTTTCATCGTCATGTCATTTCCTCTGGCTGAATGAGTCACAATGTTTGTGAAGTCCAAGGATATCCCAGGCCACTGACTGAATTGTGCCAGCTGTTGGAATGGGGTATGATCCAAGAGAATAGGTGACCATCCTAACTTAGTGGCCACCAAAATGATTTTAATGTGACTGGCTCATCTCCAAAGAATCACTGAAACCTTTGTGGAATCGCTTGATTTCCTATTCACAAATGCAAAGACTGCAACCAATGCAATTGTGTCAGATCACTGTTACATTTCATTCCCTCTAGAGAGGTCAGCACTGCATCCCAGGCAGTAAGACTCAGCAAAAATCATAATGCCAAAAAAAAAGTATGGTAAGTGAGGTACAGTAATGCATTGTTTAGGTCTCAGCACTCAACACAGTAAACCTAGGTTAATAATGTAGACAATTGCACATTGGAACGTTTGCTTGCAGTTTAGACAAATTATGAATGTGAGGTTAAGAAAACTGGCTATTATAAAAGCTGCCTTTGAAATGATCTGAAATTTGTGTTAAGATGTAAAGGTGTTAAAAAGGCAAGTTGGGTGAAGCATTTTCATCACAAAAGTTATAAAATTGTGGGAAACGTTACCATGTAATGATACCCTCCTATGTATCAAGAGATATAGTGAGAAGTAAACAAGGCGTATCTAATCTCAGGGGGAAAAGCCTTGTTTGGTCAAGCAATGTGCTCTATTTCAAAGTATCATTTTGCTTTATGATCACAATATTAACCACCATGAAATTGTTAATGTTTTATTGAAGTTACAACTTTTTGTAGATCAATTTAGCAGAAAAGTTCATTTGTCAACCAAAGTTTTCAAACTTTGAGTTTTAAACTAAAAACCATTACAGCTTCCATTTAAATGCCACAAACAGCCATTTTCATTGTAGATGGTTGAGATTAGAAACTGTTAAGCACCCTTCCAGATTGTCTTTGATCAAAACAGTTTACATACACTTGCAAACAATTACCATTACAGGAAGTCCGTCTTTTTCCTTCTAGCATGTTGGTTGGTACGAAAGCACAAACAAAAAGTCAGATAGCAGACTGGGGTGTTTTTTGGGGCACTGTTGATGCATCATAATCAGAGTAGTGTGGATATGGAGTCTGTAAGAGAGGTTGGTTCAGTTCACTTGCAGACAGTTTTCTTCTTCTGTGGCGTAAAACTAACGTGGAGACTGTGAAAACAATTGCAACCAAGACTAGTGCAGAAACGATCCCCACAGTTATCATCTCCAGCAACGAAAACGGCTGATCTGCAGAAGATATGCGAGGCTAAGAATATTTCATCCAGTTCAAATTGAACAGATATTCAGCAAAAATGTACTCATGTCTATTATGATGTGACATGCATGTGAGTAGAGAAATTTCCATTTGCACTATTTCTGAAATATTCAAATATAGATAGATATTTTGAAATCAAATTTGTTCAAGTGTGTTATGATACACTTCTAGAGCAGGTGAGACGTGAACCCAGGGCTCCTAACTCTGAGGTAGGGACACTACTAATGAACCACAAGAACCTGCACACTTAATTATACCTAGAGCTACCAACTGACATGAGCATTTGTCAAGTTCCTCTTAGTGTTTGTGGTCCTTTTCAGTCTGAATTCAAAATGATTTTTACTGGGAACAGAAACTGATTAATACAGGCCTGCTCATTATTAGTCATGGGAGTCTGTTCCACCATTCAACAAGATTACACCTGATTTAATTTTAACCTCAAGTCAACATTCCTGTACACCCCTGATAAACTACCTTAAAAGTATTTCAATATTCGACATTTGCTGCTGTTTGAGGAAGGGAATGCCAACAGCTCAGTATTTGAGAGAAAAATGTTTCCTCAGCTGTTTAAAATGTGACCCCTTATTGTTAAAATGTGACCTCTAGTTGTACATTCTCTTCCCACAACCACCCAATCAAGTCCCCTCAGGACCTTTAATGTTTCAATTAAAGCATTTTGGCAGGGGGAAAGAAGAGCTCTTCTAAACTCAAGTGGATACAAGCCTAACCTATCTTTATAAGGCAATCACTCATTCTAGGTATTGTCTACTAAACCTTTTCTGATCAGCTTCCAACACAGTAACATCTTTTAGGGAAAAGTTCAAACATGGTTGAAAGCTGCACAAATTATTGAACACCTTCAAAACGTGATGCTTAAAAGTTTTTGCTAGCTACATGAAAAACTTACTTGGCCATTGAATGTCATAGGTGTAGCCAAGGATTTCTGCAGGTACAAACATTTCTGCATTGGTGACTGGAGGCCAAAAAGGAACCATATTGTACTCTCGATTGTGTCCTATTGGAGCATTTTCAATTGGAAAGGAAGATAAGTCTGAGGAAAGAACAGGGAAGAAAATTATGAGGTATACAAATCAAACAAATAAACTCGGCACACAGCAGACGAGAACCATTTCATTGTACAATATTAGCAAAGAAAAACAATACTCCAGGTGCTGGAATTCACATCAAGTGACGGAAACATCCAAAGACTGGGGAGATGAACAATTTTTTTTGGGGGTGTAGATCCTTTTTCAGAACTGGAAGATCATCATAGAGATAGGTATTTTAAAAAAGGAACTGGGCAAGATCTAAAGCTGCGTGATCACAGGCAAATAGAGAATGGTGTGCAGAGTGTGTGGATATGGCTAAAGGATGGAAGATGTGTTCCAGTTAAGCAGAATTTGAAATTGATCCAGGTTTCAGATAGAAGACACTTTTGATCTAGTCCCATTGCACCACCATGGTGCTAATGGAAAAGATTTAGAATCGGGTACTCTGAGCGGTAGTTATAAGCGACAGCAGAATTATATTTAATATTGTGGAATGTGATGCAGCATATGTCATTTGACCAATTAGGATAATGCTAAGCAATCAATCCTGGCTCAATCCAGAGTGTGGCAATATCAGGTGCAGCATAAAACATGTGATGCCAACCTGGTGAAGAAACAACACAGGACTAAATAAAAGAGACACAAAGGGAACAATGCACCTTAGAACTAAGTGATCCCACAAGCAGTGGAGCCGATCAAAGCTATGACCAGGACACAGCCACTCTTAAACGGTAGTGAACAATCAATCATTATAAAGTTTTGATCAGGTCACACAGCATGGCTGCTAGTTCTGGTTATCACAGCTTTGAAAGGATGGTGGGTCCTTGAGAGGACGAGGAGAAGGTTTACCAGAATGAATGTAGCATAAAAGGATGCGGAATTTGCTACAAGTATACGTTAACAAAACTGGGAATGGTTCTCAATAAATGGAGACTGAATAGACAGGGATAACAAGGTGTAGAGCTGGATGAACACAGCAGGCCAAGCAGCATCAGAGGAGCAGGGAAGTTGACGTTTCGGGCCTAGACATTTCTGAAGAAGGGTCTAGGCCTGAAACGTCAGCCATCCTGCTCCTCTGATGCTGCTTGGCCTGCTGTGGTTATCTAGCTCTACACCTTGTTATCTCAGATTCTCCAGCATCTGCAGCTCCTGCTATCTCTGAATAGACAGGTATAAGATTATGGCAAGTTTGGACAAAGAAAAGCTGTCCACACTAGCTGATTATACAAGATGTTTTGGTAAGAGGCATGAGATGGGTAAACAGTGGGGAATGAGAGGAAAAGCTACGTAAAAGCAAAGCGGTAATGATTTGGAACTTGCTGCCCAAGATGATGCTGGAATCAGAAAAAAAAAATAATGATTTCTAAAAGGAATTTGGTTTGGATCGTGGAGTTTAATATATAGACCATGGGAAGAGGAGTGGCAAATGGACTGACTGGATAACTCTAAGGAGAACTAGCTTGGGCTTGATGGGCCAAAATTGCCCCACTGTGCCCCAATGTTTCTAGCAATCTAACTGGAGGATGTGGCAATGGACCTTGACAACATATAGGAAATAGGAGAGAAAAAAAGTCATGCACTAGGGAGGGATTTAGATTTGAGACTTAACTTTTTGGAGAGTTGGACTTGTAACTCACCCTACCAAAGTTGGGACCAATGCCTTTGCAGGGCAGTTTGCTGTTACTCTTAGGAAGATTGAAACTAATTTGGCAGGTGGATGAGATTGAGGATAGACCATTAAAAAAGGGGAAAAATCAAGGTGGACAAAGAATTGCCAGAGACAGCTAGCACTAGAGTAAGGAATAGAAAAGTATTATGTGGGTTAGTGAATGTAAATAAAAATAAAACCTACATTTGATGTACTGAGCTGGTATGTGAATGCATGACATGTTTAATGATGTTATCAGTAGTGGACCAACAATACATTACTCTGGACTGCTTTTCGTCCTAAAGTTAATCATTCAGGGTTGGGGGGCAGGGCAGTTCAATGGATGAAAGTCACATCTTAATGAACCGGAATCAGATTGTGCCTGCTTCATCTGCCAATGGGCTATCTATAAAACGATGACTCAGATACAGTTTGGCTTTATCCCCATATGGGGATAAAGAGGGGACAAATCAAACTAGGGATGGATGGACAGAAAGAAAAAGACGAAAAAAGACCAAGAGAGCGAGAGCGAGAGCAGAAAGAGAAGAAAGAGAAAGAGAGAGAGAGAGAGAGAGAGAGAGAGAGAGAGAAAGAAAGAAAGAAAGAAAGAAAGAGAGAGAGAGAAAGAAGAAAGAGAAAGAAAATAAAAGTGAGCAGATGTTAGATCAATAATATTAAAAATTGAAAACTGAATTTAACATGCAAAGTTCAGAGCAGAAGTCACAAAGAGTAAAAAAAGAAATACTAAGCGAAAAGGTAGCGAATATAAAAAGGAATTCCAAGTTTTCAGTAGGCATCCAAGTAATTGAGGGTGGCAAGGGAGGTACAGAGAGTTGACAATGGTCCAAAAAGGGAATTGATGCACGGAGGCATACGGCATGGCTAAGGGAATAAAATAAAGTACTTTGCGCACATCTTCCCACGGAAGATGGTGCCAAAGTTTAGAAGAGGTTGCTGAAACGTTGGATGGGTTACAAATTGGTAAGAGTATACACTAGACTGCAAAGTTCGAAAATCCCCAGGATCTAATGCATCCAGGCATACATTGGTATTGGAGAGAGTGCAGATAAGATTGGAGAATGGTTCCAACAACTTGCAGCATAGAAAGCGGAGGGATGACATCATAGAGGTTTATAAAATCATAAAGAGGCATAGATGAAGTAAAGGGTATAGGTTTAAGGTGAGAGAGGAAAGATTTAAAAACAAGAGATTCCTGAGGGACAACTTTTTCCACACAGAGGCTGGTGCATGTATGGAATGAACTGCCAGTGGAAGCAGTAGAGCTAAGTTCAAATACATTTAAAAGACATGGATAGAAAAAGGTGCAGAGGGATATAGGCCAAACGCAGGCAAATGTGACTAGTTCAATTTAGAAACCCTGATTGGCATGGATGAGATGGGCCAAAGGGTCTGTTTCCATGTTGTATGACTTGATTCCATAAAGATTGAATATTTAAATCCTGATTTGTAACAAATATATAGTCATCCCATCAATGTCACTGGGTCAAAATCCTGGACCACCCTTCCGAGTAGCACGGAGGGCGACCCTACTTCCAAGGGCTGTAGTGGTTCACAATGGCAGCTCACAGCTTCCTTCTCCAGGGCAGTTAGGGATGGGCAATAATACTGGACTAGTCAGTGTTGCTCACATAAAAAAAAACTGGAAGAAAAATGAATGCTGGAGAAACTCTTTAGGTGGAATGCGTGAAAGAGAAAGAGAAAGAGATGAAATTTCAAGTTTTATATGACTCTGGAACTCAAGAACTGTGCTGACCAATACACAAGTTATTATAAAACATCTCCAACCTATTTGAAATTGCCATAAAAATATCATATTATAAAGATCCAGTAACAGCAATTAAAATTAGTTTGTCAGATTACCTGCCTTACTCCTCTTCAACCATTCATCAAAGATTGCATCAGTAAATGTATGCAGTAAAACAAAGATAGGGTCATTCGGGGACAAGTGGGTTCGTCCACCAGTTCCATTAAGAAACAAATGTGCCAGATTATGTAAACTGCGAACTGCTGGATCATACCGTCCTGAAGGGTCGTTATAACCTAGAAGGCAGATCACAACCAATTCAAAGTTAAAACATTAGAAAAACAGTATATTTAAAGCTATTCTAAACTAGCACAGGAGACCTGTTTGTGTGGGCCTTTTCCCCTCAAGTCTGTTCCACTCAGCATTCAATAAGATTGTGCTTTGGCTACAACATAACACTAGTTGACCTGCCTTTGCTCTATATCCTTTAACACTTTAGGAGAACAAAACAAGCCTCTCAAATTGACAAACTGTGAAATAGAGTTACCAATTTCTATTAGTTTGTGTAGAACTCCTCCCCATTTCTGAGAAAGAACTGGCATTTATTTTTAGACTATACCCCCTAATATCAGCAGCAATAGTTTCTCTAACCTGGTTATTTCTTCACTCGTATTTGAAGTTATTTCACCCTTCAATCAATCGTGACTACACCATTTTCCCCATTGCATGCAGGAACAATGAGCTGGTATATTTTGCTCCCAGCCCTGGTGTATAGAAGTCTGCCCTCTCACCTTGTCCCACTATTCCAGTGTGGCCTCAAGCTATATATAAATTGCCTCTGACGGAAAGAAATGCCTGAAGTCCTTTAAACTAGGACTCTTGGTTGAATCACTTTAGACCTTTTAGTCTCCCTTTGTTTCTATTGCCCAAAGCAAAATTTCTGACTTTAGCTCTACTCAATGGGCTAAAATGGCCATTATCTGTACTGCAGGGATTAGGAGATCCTAGCTTTTCAATTGGACCCTAGTCTGTCTTCTTTTAAAGAAAAAAATCATTGACACGATATGGGAATTGTTAGCGGAGGTGACATTCTGCCTGTCCTTTTGATGCCCTAGTGGCAGTGGCAGTGGCAGTGATCTGCCTTGGTCTGCTGCAGTCCATTTGGCCTAGTGCTGCGAGGAAGGGAATTCCATGAGTTTGACCCAGTAGTGAAGGAACTGCAATAAATTTCCAAATCAGGATGGCAAGTGGCACGTAGAGGAAATTGCAGGTGATGGCATTTTGATGTATCTGATGCCCTTGTCTTTCTAGATAGAAGTGAAGATAGTTTTGGAATTTGCTGTCAAAGGAGCCTAGGTGAATTTCTACAGTACACACTGTTGCAATTCAGCATTGGCAGAGGTTGTGAATGTTTGTGGATTCAGTGCCGGTGCCAATCAAACAGCTGTTTTGTACTGGATGATATCAAGCTTCAAGTGTTTTTGGAGCTGCACTCATCCAGGAAATTGGGGGAGCATTCCGTCACATTCTGACATTTGCTTTGTAGGTGGTGGTCAGGCTTTGGGGAGTCAGGAGGTGCTGGATTCCTAGCTTCTGACCTGCTTTTGTAGTCACTATTAATACAACTTGCCCAGTTCAGTTTGCAGTCAAATGGTAATCTCTAGGAAGTTGCTACTGAAGAGTCAGTGATAGCAATGCTAATTAGTGTGAATGGACTATGGTTTAATTTTCCCTTGGTGATGGTCATTGCCAGGCATTTGTGTGGCATAAACGTCACTTGCCACTTATCTGATAATTG
This sequence comes from Ginglymostoma cirratum, assembly GCA_024137785.1. NCBI lineage: Eukaryota > Metazoa > Chordata > Chondrichthyes > Orectolobiformes > Ginglymostomatidae > Ginglymostoma > Ginglymostoma cirratum. The sequence goes on along the minus strand of JAHRHZ010000024.1, from coordinate 36,193,983 downwards.
TACTGGTCTTCTCGTATTTGTATATGGGCTGCTTCAGTATCCAAGAAGTTGTTCACCGATTTCATAATGTTCAGCATTCATGGTAATGAACATCCCCACTCTGACCTTACAATGCAGGGAAGGTCATTGACAAAGCAGTTGAAGATAGCTGGGCCCAGGATACCACCCTGAAGAAAGGCCTTTTGTGGTGCAGTTGTATTGTTCCTTTGAGCTAGAAGGCCTGGATTCAAGTCCCACCTTTTCCAGAGGTGGGTTACAATATCTCTGAACAGAATGATTAGAAGTTGTTTATTCTGAGGAACACCTGCAGATGTATCCTGGAGCAGGAACCAGAGTGATCTCCCTTTATGCCAAGTATGATGATTCCAATGAAGAGAAAGAGAGAGTTCTCCTCTCCTCCACCCCACTCCATTGCCATTGATTCTAATGTTATGGAGGATCCTTGACTGCACATGGTCGAATTCAGCACTCACTGGCCTTGACATCACTCTCCACCAGAAACTTAGTGGCTCTTGTAGAACACAAACTTAGCAATGAGCAATTTATTGCTAAGCAGGTGTTGCTTGATAGAAGTATTACTGACACCTTTCATCATTTTGCTGATGACTGATTAGAGCAGTAATTGGCCAGGATGCATTTGTCTTGTGCGTACAGGATGTACCTGGGCAATTTTCCATATTGTTGAGTAGTGGATAGTGGTGCGGCAAGCTCTGGAGCAAAAACCTTTTTACTATTACCACAATGCTGTTAGGGTCTATATCCTCTCCGCTGTTTAGTCAGTGAAACTTTCAGCCTCTTGAACATCTTGAAACCAGTTCATTGTATTTATAGCCCTGTGCTCAGTCTCAAGCTTCCTTGCATAAGTGGCTGTCTAGACTGTACAAAGCATCTGGGATCCCTCAGTGCAATACGTGTGGGTAAATACTGACAACTTTTTTTCATTAAAAAGCTATGGTTTGAAGTTGTTATTATAAAAACTACAAATCACTGTTGGAAGCTATTAAGAACTGTCATCCAACTACCTGGGTTTGCATAGTGCCCAAGTGTCATTTGGTCAATTTCCGACATAGGTTTTATTCAAGCATATCCTTCAGAGCCAATTTTCCACTAAGAAGCAAATAGGCAGCAAACTCACAGAAATAAGATCAGATCTTTTATACTGGTATCTTAAGATTAGTTTACATATACCAAAAATATAGGGTTATCAATATCTAATTAATAGTTCTGGTTATTTCATTTGTTCCATATTATTGTATTCACCCAATTATATGTAAAAATATGTTAAATACACTTACCTTCCACTGTGTTTCGGAAGCTATCTTCTGAATCGGAGTAGAAAGGTGGTGTATCATAAGCAGATACTTCTAAACATTTTGCTACATCCTGAGCATCAGGGAGACGCTGCACCATTGGTCTAGCAACATTCCCCCCTGGATTCCGCTGGATAGGACCGCCCTCAGTATCTGAAGACATTAGTAGTATGAACCAGGTTAGGATCTTTGCTAAACAAAGGTAATCTGGTAAAGAGCAAGCTTGACAGATTGGCCAGAGTGACAAGCTGCACAGAGATCTGGTTGTCCTTATGCATGAATTGCAAAAGGCAAAGTATGCAAATACAGCAAACTATTAGGAAAGCTAATAATTATTAATGGCAAGGGGAAACGGAATGCAAAAAGAAGGTTGTGCATCAGTGAGACTGCGCACAAATGACCACATCCGAGTATGGTGCACAATAAATCAAAAATCAGAATCCCTACTGTGTGGAAACAGGCCATCTGGCCCAACAAGTCCACACTGCCCCTCTGAAGAACATCTCACCCGGACTCATTTCCCCTACTCCTGCATTTCCCCATGTCTAACCCAAATATCCCTAGACACTACAGGCAATTTAGCATGGCCAATCCACCTAGCCTGCATACCTTTGGACTGTGGGAGCAAAGTGGAGCACCTGGAGGAAACCCATACAGACAGTCCCCAAGGATAGAATTGAACCCAGGTCCCTGCTGTTGTAAGGCAGCAGTGCTAACCACTGAGCCACTGTGCTAAATAGTGTTTTTTTTTTTTATAAAAGAAAAGAGTTTTACATGCATTGAAAGCAGTTCAGAGGAGGTTTATGAGATTAATATTTGGAATAGACATGTTTTATGGGAGGTTGGACAAGCTAAGTTCATATCTGTTGGAGTTTAGAAGAGTAGAAGACAATTTGAATGAGACACCTGATCAGGTGTATCCCAAAACTTTGTTGGAAGCTAAGGAAGTGTTTGCTAGGCTGCTTGGAGATATTTAGCCACAGGTGAAGTGCCAGGTGACAGGAGGTTTACTAACATGGTCCCATTATTTAAGAAAGTTGTTATGGAAAAGCCAAGGAACTATAGATCAGTGAGCCTCACAATCAGCAGTGGGTAAGTTGTTGGAGGGTCCAAGGGACAGGATTTACATATTTGATTAGGGACAGTCAACATGGCTTTGTGCAAGAGGAAGCATGTCTCACTAACTTGAGATTAAAGAAGTAGTGACAAAAGAAGATTGAAGAAAGCACAATGATGGATTTTGTCTGTATGGACTTCAAAGTGTTTGACAGTGTTCCACATAGGAGACTGGTTCTCAAGGTTAGATAACAAGGGTGAGTTAGCCATTTGGATACAGAACTTACTTGAACATAGACACCAGAGGGTGGTGGAGGAGAGTTGTTCTTTGGATTGAAGGCCTGAGACTAGTGGTGTGCTGTAAGGATCAGTGATGGTTCTACTATTTGTGGTCATTTACACAAGTGATTTGGATAAGATCTCTTGGAGCTTCTCACGACAGAACAGCATAAAATGGCTGATGTACTGCAAAGCTTGTTGGGGCTTTCCATGTTTGACAGAAATTAGAGCATGAGAAAGACTTGTGGTCTCAGAATTAGAACAATAGCTGTCTGTGAAAAATGAAACTGTTATCCTAGATAAGAACATCCTAAATGAATATAGGAGAAATTGTTAGTAGGTTGGCAGATGACACCAGAATTCTGAAGGTAGTGGACAGAAAAGGTGGTTTCTCAGTACAGTAGGACCTTAAACACATGGGCTGAGGGGTAGCAGATGGAATTTAATTGAACCAAGTGAGGTAAGGTAAATCAGGGCAGGACGTATACTCTTAATAGTATGGTCCTGGGGAGTGTTGCGGAACAAAGAGACTTTGGGGTGCAGGTTCTTAGTTCCCTGAAGGTGGAGTAACAGGTAGACAGAGTGGTGCAGGCAGCGTTTGGTGCACTCGCCTTTTTGATCAGTGCATTGAGTATATGAGGAAGTGGAGGCAGTTGGCATATTTACAACATTTAACAGGCATCTGAACAGATACATAGATAAGAAGGGTTTACAGGGATATGGGCCAAATGCTGGCAGATGGGACTAGATCAATTTAGGATCTGGTTAGCATGGATGAATAGGACTGATGGGCTGGTTTCTGTGCTGTACAACTTGATGACTCTAAGATTGTATTTGATATCCAGCCAAGCATTCATAATAGAACAGCCTTCATAGCAAAACCTTGTTGTTTTAAGCAACATGTCTGATCATCGGAAAGGAGATGTACACGTTTTCTATCTTTGAAGGCAGGTGTTTGTAAAAAAAAAAGTCATTTGCCAATCAGTTTAAATCAGAGCAGAATATTTTAGGTCTCTTTTATTTATACATTTTTATTAAATGATGGTGCTTTCTCAATTAGTGAATACTGTATTGCATGTACACAGTTATTAAACTGCTCTCAATGCTAAAGGTAAACTTACCTTATAAAACAAAGAGACTGCCCTGTGACAAATCACAGCTACAATATAATTCATCATTTGTTACAGTTGAAGAAAATACTGTAGACTTTTCATTTTCAGGACAGTTTCAACTTCTCTGAACTGAAACCTGGCATCCTTCTAGTAGGCTTTCAAAATCCCACTTGACCAGACAAACGGCAAGCTGGAGAAAAACAGAATTTCAGCCCCCTATTTAAAATGTGAAACTGACTTCAAGAGTGTGCATTGTCTTGGGCGCACAACTTGACCTAAAGAAAGAACTGAATAGAAGAGCAAAGTTTTCTTAATGTGGAGGTAAATCAGGCTGCCTGCAAACAAAAAGAGAAACATGGGTGTGCTAATAGACAACATGTATGTTATTACATTACTTTGTAATGCAGGTCAAACTAATGGGAAAAGACCAAGAGGAACATTACAAGGTGGTGCCACAATTAGAGTGCGACTCAAAAGATATTCTGTCAAAGTTTTTCATTTTGCACTCAAATACCAAATGTAAGGGAAAGCAACATTTAAACTGCATGAAAATGGAATATTAATTTGTTGGCAAGTTGATTGATTAGTCAGGGCATCATGGAACAGTACAGTCAGATGATGACTGAGTTAACTGGCAAGCTTATACGAGAAGAGCAGGGAAGGAGGGGAGGTTCAAAAACGTATTCAGGAGAATTTTCTACATTGGACTGGAAACATACCAAGAAAATAGCTATTGTTGGACCTGGTTCTGGAGAAGGAGTTAGGTCAAGAGTCCAATCTTAAGTGAAGCGATCATAGCATTGCAAGGTTTGGAGTGGATATGTAAAAATGGCAAGGAGTAATCTCAAGTAAAATTATTTGGGAAAAGACCAGCTTTGTTAGGTCGAGAACAGACCTGATTAAGCAAAGTGGAATCAAGAATTGGTGGTCAAAACTGGAACAGAACATCAAGGCTACTTTTAAAGTGGTACTAGTTAAGATACAGTGCATACCTTGAAGAGAAGGTGGGCAGATTTGATAAAGATGTTCGACATGTTGAAGTAGGTGAGACAATAGGTGAAGGTTAGCCCATTGGTGACTACAGGGAACCAGGAAGTGAAAATATACAGTGATTAGCAGAAGAACCAAAAGGCAAAGAAAAGCTTTTTCACTCTGAGTGGTTAAAGTTTAGAATGCACTGCCAGAAGACTGGTGGGGCAAGATTGAACCATGCCTTTTGAAAACAACTTAGATAAGCAACTGAAGGAAAAATGCTTAGCTACAAAGATAAGGATAAAGAAGTGGGGGGGGGGGGGGGGGGGAGATGGTAGGAACTGCAGATGCTGGAGAATCTGCGATAACAAGGTGTAGAGCTGGATAAACACAGCAGGCCAAGCAGCATCAGAGGAGCAGGAAAGCTGACGTTTTGGGCCTAGACCCTTCTTCAGAAATGGACACCTCCCACCTCCAGCCCCACCCCCATCTCCCTACTAGCCTCATCCCACCCCCTTGACCTATCCTCTCCCTAACTCCCCACCTACACTCACCTTTACTGGCTCCACCTCCACCTCTTTGACCGGTTTGTCTCCTCTCCACCTATCCTCTCCTTTATCCATCTTTTATCTGCCTCCCCTTTTCTCCTTATTTATTTCAGAATCCCCTTCCCCTCCCCCATTTCTGAAGAAGGGTTTAGGCCCAGAACATCAGCTTTCCTGCTCGGCCTGCTGTGTTCATCCAGCTCTACACCTTGTTATCTCGTTATCATAGAGAAGTGGAGCTTCCCTAAATTGTTCTTGCAGTGAGCTGGCCTAGACCCAATGGACTGAAGGGTACTGAAATAATTCTAAGTGATAGCCAAGTGGGTAGTTTGCTGGTTTTCCCAGTCCAATATTTACTCAAAAGAGTCATCCAGGTTCTGATCAGATACAGATTAAAATGTTTTATTTCATGCAATTTTCTCTTCATTGTATTTTTAAATGGTTACCATTGCAGATAGTTCCCAGAGTATCATAGTCTTCCAAACTTTCACAGAGGTTACGCCACTGGGAAAAGATCGAGTTAGGACTTATTAGGGTCGGGTCAAAACTGCTTCTAGCTCCCATTAGGTCATCAGTGCAGATGTCACAGGTATTCCTCCCTGTGGCAAAGTTCCAGTATGGAAGCGAAAATGTGGGGTCCTGCAGCATCACCTATATCAATAAGCGAAGCAGTCATTCAGTATATAGGATACAAGTGTATTAATCTGAAAACTTTGTTCATAAAATACAGGACTCCTTCAGTAGTCATTTAAGTTACCAGTAGGTGATTTTAGGTTTGTCTTGGCTCAGTAAATGCTAAATTGTAAGGTGTCCAGTCAATCCATAATACCCAAGTCAGTTAAGCCAATGTAAATTATGGTCCACTTCCAATTTTGATCTTCTCCCGGCTTCAACATGCTGCATTAACACCCACTCCCTCCATAAAAGTCAATGTTATACCACCTATTATTAGAAAATCAAAAGCTATCATTTCATCATTGTAACTATTGATTTGAACACAACCAAAGTCATTTGCTTAAACAGAGTGATTGCTGTTAATTTTGACCTATATTATCACCCTGACTATTCTGGCTTCAGGACTCAACTCAGGTCACTAATACTTCTGAAATGCTGATACTCCCACACGTGTGGTATTTAACAGTTTTCTAATGGTAGTTTTTGCCCTATCCAGATTGCGGCATGATTCACTCCCTCTTAGACCTACTTACTCTATTTTTCATTTGAGATTTAGTGTTTTTCATTGTGTCAAATCTGCTGAACTCAGCAACTTGAAGTAAAACACTTTGAGCATCAGTACAACACAGGAATGTACATCCCCATTCTGACACTTGACAAACTTCCCTTCTAGGTCATCCCCAGCCCACTCACACTTGGTGTGGGCATTGACCAACAGCCGCCAACACTGTATACATTCCAGATCCTATCCTCTTGCACCTGGTTGTTCTCACCCCATCCCACGCTCACCCAACCTTCTGGAGTTCCAGCCTCCTGCCCATCCCAGATATTATAGGCACGGGGGCTAAGGCTGAAGGCAGATGTCACTAGGGAGGTGTGTGGGGGGGGGGGGGGGAAAACAGTAGGCAGACGTAGCTGGGGCAAGGGGAGACTAAACATTTTGAGGCAAGGTGCCAGGATTGGGTATCCCATTGAATTTAGCCTTCTTTGCTTTATAAGTTTTAAACATTAGATCAATTCTTCACCATCTTAGTTATTAGATCTAAACCTTATGATGCAATGATCATTTTTACCCAATTGTCCCCCCACAGAATTTGTTCATTTGGCTGGCCTCTTTCACCAGCACCAGATCCAGTAATGCTTCCTTTCTTCCATGGGTACCCACATAGGCCATAGTTATGCCTGTGTTTGTGGGATATCAGGAACATTTCCTACTGCAGTCCTACTTGGGTCCTTCTTAACAACTGTTGATACATTGATGACATTATCGATGCTATGACCATCTCTTGTCCAGAATTGGAAAAAATTATCCATTTCACTTACAATTCCCACCTTCACCTGGTCCATCTGACTTCTCCAGAAATGGAACCAGATGTCAAGGAAAGGAGATAGACTGGCCACCAATATCCAATACAAACCCATGGACTCCAACTATGTGAACTAGACATCTGCACAATCTGCTTTCTGTAGAGAATCTGTTCTATTCTCCCAGTTTCTGGTCTCATCTATACTGATGATTCTAGGAAGGAAAACAATCGGGTCCTCCTGGTCCTTACTAGCCATCCCATGAACATCCATATCCAAAGCATCATATGCTGAAATATCAGCTATCTCCAGCAGGATGCCAGATACATATTCCCCTGCCCTCCCTGGACACTTTCCACAGAGATGGCTTCCTCTGGGAGACAATGGTCTACTCCGCCATTCTCAATGCCTTCCACACTCCCATGGCATCTTCCCATGCAATTGCAGAAAGTGTATCACCTTCCTTTTACTTCCTGTCCTAACTATCTAAGGTCCCAGACACAGCTTCAAGTTGAAGCAGCAACTTACGTGCACTTCACTCTTCAGTGGTCTCCTGTACACTGGGGAGGTGAAATGCAGACTGGGCAAGTGCTTTGCAGAACTTCGGAAATAATAAGAACAACTGCAGATGCTGGAGTCAGAGACAACTATGGAGCTGGAGGAACACAGCAGGCCAGGCAGCAGAGGAGCAGGAAAGTTGATGTTTTGAGTTGGGCCCAACCCAAAACATCAACTTTCCCGCTCCTTTGATGCTGCCTGGACTGCTGTGTTCTTCCAACTCCTCACTGTTATATCTGCTTTACAGAACATGTTGTCTAAAATTATCCTGACCTTCCAGTTTCCTGATACTGTAACACACCATATACCCTGGCCTTTGTCCATGCCCTTCCACCAACCCCGACACATCAGGCCTTACCTCTACATGGTCAGCTACCACAATAACACATTGTCAGCTATGAATGTCAGCTCCTTATTAGCAGCTAGCACTGCTCCCGGATGGACCAATACCCATCCCTACTCCCGGAACACCACACACACACACCTTTACCTTGCTACAAATCAGTTCGGAGAAAGGGTCACTGGACCTGAAATATTAACTCTGCTTTGTCTCCACAGCTGCTGAAACACCAATGGAGCTTCTCCAGCAATTTGTTTTTGTTTGAGATTTCCAACATACGTAATTCTTTTTTTCTTTGTTCAATGCTTCCTTTCTAATTGGACAAAGAACAAGTTTGTCAAGGAGGCTCTCATGAGCATTTCAAAAAATTTTCCTTTTCCTTGCACTTTACACCAAATTACTAAAATTTCAATTGTCATAATATTCAATATTACCTCACTATCATATCTGGGATTTCACTGTAGATTTGCTCCTGTAGTTTTCACTCTTTGGGAAAAAAGTGGTCATTGACAAGATCTTGTTCAAGGGGGTTGAAAAATAAAGTTACAGCACAAGATTGATGAAAAAGTATGAGTAAGGTTTATAAATTAGTTAAAAGACAAGCAGAGAATATGGATAAGGGGATGGTAGGTTATGAATGAAGGATCAAGTGCTAGGACAACACTGGTTTAATATATAAGTGACTTTGATTAATCAGTTGAGATATTCCCAAATTTGCCAATTGCATAAAGCTATCCCCTTCAACAGTCTGAAATTGGTCGACTAGCAACATTGGGGTTATATCTGATCCCCAAGGTGAGTTCCAAATCATTTGCACCAGTTTAAAAAAAACCACACCTATTTCCCCTTCTGAAATAATGCTGGAGTTCAGCCTTAGTGCAGCTGCTGCTCAAACCCTCATTTGTGTCTTTGTTATCTTCAGTTTGACTATTTTAATACACCCTGACTGGTCTCCCCATTCTGCCCTCAAACTGGAGATCATACAATACTCCGCTACAGTCTTACTTTGCATCAAGTCCTGTTCTCACATCACCATTCTTGCTGATCTTTGCGACACAGTAAAAGATCGTGATTTTGAGATCTTCATCCCTGTTTTCAAGTCTAATATCTTCCAACCTGGAGATAACTGCATTCAAAGTTCTGGCCTCTTACATATCCCAAATTTTAATTATTCCAGCATTGTTTTGTAGCTGTGCTTTCAGTTATCAAGGATCTAGTTTGCCTCCCTCCACATCTGTGCTTCTTTGCTTTTCTTCCCTCCTGGAGGACACTTGCTAAAACTCCTCACTTTGATCAGGTTTTTGCCCTAATACTTAATGTGATCTGAAGTCATTTTGTTTTAAAAATAAAGTTCCTGGAAAGTGCCTCTTGATGTTTCATTACATTAAACCTGCCAATAAGCACACCCTGTACCAATTCCCTGGTAACTTTTCTGCTGTCATATCTGCGGTCTTTTGATTGCTGTCTTTACCCGGTAATGTATGAGGCATGAGGATTTTTCCAGTGCTGTGCCAGTCTCCCAATGATTTCCAAGGTATTGATCATTTGCTTTAAGTTATTTCTCCCGTAATTTCCTGATTCAGATGTACTAACCCTTAACCAAGCCAATAAAAAAGGACAGCCCCTCCCGATGGTAACCTAAAAAATACAAATACAAAAGGTTGAACACAATGTACTGAGAAACAGGCGTTGCATTCACACAGAGTCACTGCACGTTCTTTTTCGACTAGCTCAGTTAGCTGGACTTGCAGTGATGTCAACATCGCGGGTTCAAGTGGGACCCAAGTAGGATGCCGCCTTCTCAGTCCCTCTTCTCGCCAGAGGCGTGGTGACCATCCGGTTAAACCACTACCAGTCATCTCCCTCTGATAAGGGAAAATCCCTCTGGGACGATAGCGACTTTACCTTTACTGTATGCCCTTACGATGTTTAATACAGACTCTCATCTGCTCCTGTGCCTTTTAGGGGGTGGGGCTGTCCTTACCTGCATGTCTTGTTCCAGTTGCAGTAGGTGGTAGCGGTGCCAGGTGAGGAAGGCCGGCCCCTCATGGGAGAAGTCGATGCCCCCGAAGGTACGACCCTGCCCCAGGTAGGTTTTGCTGACGGAGTAATAGTGACTCCAGACGAACAGGTTGTAGATAGAGATGTTCTGGAAAGGGGGCAGTTGCCCGGTGCTCAAGTTGCCAGGGTGACGGGTAACCACTACCACCTCGGGGTGAGGACTGATTTTGGCGAGGTGCAGGGCATCGATGAGGCGCCTCCTGTCGGGGTCGCTCAGGCTCAGCGCATCCCGACGGCGGCGCGGCGGTAGAGTCGGGCTCCGGCAGTCGACCCCACTCCTTCCTGGGCGGCATCGGCTGCAGTCGGAACCGGCGAAGTTCGCGGCGCAGCGACAGCCGCGGCGGAAGAAGCGCAGGGGCCAGCGCTCCCGCTCGTCCAGGCCATCGTGCGGGTACTGGGGACCGTGAGGGGCCGAATCGGCCCCTAACTCAACACAAGAGCCCCGCCCCCGGCTGGAGCTGCAGCGGTCGGCGGGGTCCGAGCTCGGACCTGGGCAACACTCCCCACTTCGCAACACCTCTGGCTGCACACATACCCGCGGAAACTGGGCGAATACTGCCCCGAAGTAAAGCGCAACCAACATCAGGCGCTGTAACAAGCCCCACCTGCCCATCCCGACACCTAAAAACACTGATCCCATTTGTTCCCCACCCCTCAAAACAACACCTTTCAATTTATGTTACAATTTCACTAATTTCTCCCTGCATCAAGATGATGTGGACTGACTTAATTGAGATCTAATCCTCTCCTAGCCTTTTAAATACCCAATTATCTCATACCAAAGTCGGCTGTTCACCTCGTGATAATTCTTTTCTCTATGGAAAGTCCAGATCTGGAATGTTCAGGTCATTGAATAAACGGAAAGTGGTTGAATGACTTTCTTTTTTTCGGCATTGTTACCATATAAAGTATCAGTCTCATTGCTAAGTAGTCATGTACTTTCTGAAGCGTTACTGCAGGCACACGAGTTTTACTCTTCACTGCATCTGGGATGGCTGCGAGCATCATCTTTTTTTCCCCAAAACCCTCCCCATCAAATACATAACGCCATGGAAAAAAGAAGTGAACTAGAGTCCTATCGCAAAAAGTGAAATGAGGCATATGTAAGGTTTAGGAAATTGAAGGCAGACTAGAGCCCTTTAAGTATACAAAGATGGAGGAAAAAAAATCAAACAAGAAATTAGGAGGGCTAAAAGGGGCTGTAGGAGCGAAATTCCCCAAACCAGAGACATAAAGACTCAGGAGGCAGACGGGATGCAGGCGTGTAGGGGGCTTTATTCAAGCAAAAAAAATGTTAATGCAGGGAGCGGGCCAAAGGATCTTTCCTGAATCTGGCTTCGGTGTGAGAACACAATCGTTCTGTTAATCTTCAGCTCAGATGGGAAGAGAAATCAATGACACACTTATTTTTACACATTTTGTATTACAATGACCGTCCACGACCTGGTTACTGTACCCTTCCTGTCTCTTCCATGGGACCAATCTTGTAAAACACCTAATCAATGATGGATACTCTGATGGACAGCCCTAGGTTCTTAGATTTTTTGTGAACAATTATTGTAATCTGTGGGATCTTTCAATGTTGCATTCCAAAGTTAGTGGCTGTCCTCTTTCAGTCATGGTTATCTCTAAGGATTGCTTGAATTCTATTGTCCATTGTACTGACTATCTCTAATCAAATTCCATTTCCCCTTTTTATATATAAAAAAGTTGCTGTATAAAAGCTCATAATATTGATAATTATAATTTTACAAGTATTTCTATTGATGACATTTTTTAGCTAATCAGACAAGATATGCCAGGCATTTCTTTAATGTTTTATAATTACGTTGAACTCTACCTCTGTGATTATTTAAAGAATCTTTAACTAGAACTTATTAATATTGTAAATAGTTTCAAAGATACAGCTAATTTCTGCAAGATAACATTGGCTGCTGTTTCTATGGCTGAACACATCCTTAATAAGACTAGAATTAATTATTTATTGTAGTGATTTTTCAAAGTTTTTGAGTTACAATTTCATTATTTCTTCTGTGTTTTGTTACAAATCTTCGACATGTTCATCCTTGAATATTTCTTGTAACTTGTTGTTTGGTTAATGCTTCGTTCTGCCTTGGAAAGACACTTTTTCAAAGGCACGGTTGTTAGTTTTCACTTATGCTGAAGTGAGCTTTTTTTAAAAGTCCAACCATTTTTATGTTGCTTAAAAACAGGGAATTGAAGCAGACTTTTAAATTCCGATTGTTTTATGTCACTTAAAAACAGGCAGTACCAATAGGGACCATGAAATGTCTTTGGCATATAGGATTATGGAAAATCCCAAGGTGTTTTATACATATAAGGAGCAAGAGGGGAGCTAGGGAAAGGATAGGTCCACTTAAGGACAAAGGAGGGAATTTATACATAGAGCCAGCCAACATCAAGAGAAAGGAGGCATATGACACGTATAGGCAACTGGGATCAAGTGATTTCCTTGAGGAGTGTATAGGGTGTTGGAGTACACTTCAGAGACAAATCGGGAGGGCTAAAAGGGGACATGAGATGGCTTTGGCAGAAAAGGTAAAGAAGAATCCAAAGAAATTCTGCAAGTACGTGAATGGCAATAGAGTAAACATGGAGAGAATAGGGCATCTTAACGGTCAACAAGGTTACCTGTGTGGAGCCACAAGAAATGGGTGAGTTCCTAGATGAATATTTCTCATCAGTATTTTCATCGAGAAAGGCATGGATGTTCATGAACTTGGGGAAATAAGTAATGATGTCTTGATGAGAGTCCACATGACAGAAGAATAGATGCTGGAAGTCTTAAAATGCTTTGTTAGATAAATCCGCAAGACCTGATGAAGTGTACCCCAGGACTTTGTGGGATGATAGGGAAGAAATTGCGGGGCCCTTAGCTGATGTATTTGTATCATCAACAGCCACGGGTGAAGTACCTGAAGATTGGAGAGTGGCTAATGTTGTGCTATTATTTAAGAAAGGCTGCGTGGAAATGCCTGGGGACTGCAGACCGGTGAACCTAACATTTGTGCTGGTAAGTTGTTAGAGGGGATTGTGAGAGACAGGATGTACAAGCAGTTGGAAAGGCAAGGACTCATTTGGGATATTCAGCATGGCTTTGTGCCAGGGAAATCATGTGTCATGAATTTGATTGCGTTTTTGAAGGGGTGTCCATGAAAGTAAATAAGGGCAGTACAGTAGACGTTGTCTACATGGACTTTAGCAAGGCCTTTAACAAGGCACTACATGGTAGGCTGTTGAGTAAGCTTAAATCTCATAGGGTCCATGGAGACCTAACCAATTCGATACAAAATTGGCTTGATGGCTGAAGATAGATGGTGGTGGTTACAGGGTGGATTTTCAGACTGGAGGCCTGTCACCAGCACTGTGCCACAGGGATTGCCACTGAATCCACTGCTATTTGTCATTTTTTATAAATGATTTGGATGAGAATTTAGGAGATATGATTAGTACTTTTACGGATAACACCAAGATTGGCGGTATAGTGGACAGTAAAGAAGGTTATCTGGGAATATAGCAAGATCTTGATCAACTGGGTTGGTGGACTGAGGAATGGCAGATGGAGTTTAATATAGATAAATGTGAGGTGTTGCAATTTGGTCGGTCAAACCAAGGCAGGACTTACACAGTCAATGGTAAGGCCCTGGGTAGTGTTATAGAACAAAGAGATCTAGGCTTACAGGTTCATAGCTCCCTGAAAGTGGAGTCACAGATAGAGAAGGTGGTGAAGAAGGCTTTCAGCATGCTTGCTTTCATTGGTCAGAGCATTAAGTGTAGGAGTTAGGATGTCTCGTTGCAGCTGTACAAGATGTTGATGAGGCCACATTTGGAGTACTGTGAGTGATTCTGACCACCCTACTATGGAAAGGATATTATTAAAGTAGAAAGAGAGTAGAAAAAATTACTAGGATGTTACCTTGAGTGGAAAGTTTGAGTTATAAGGAGAGGTTCAATAGGCTGGGACATTTTTTCCATGGAGAATAGGACACTGAGGGGTGATGTTATAGAGATCGATAAAATCAGGAGAGGCATAGATAAGGTAGATAGCCGACAGCTTTTCCCCATGGTAGGGGAGTCTAAAACCGGATGGCATAGATTTAAGGTGAGGGGGAAGGGATACAAAAGGGTCCAGAGGAGTAAGTTATTCACCCAGAGAGTGGTGAGTGTCTGGAATGAACTGCCAGTGGTAGTGCTGGAAGTGAGCACATTTTCGGCATTTAAGAAACATTTAGACATGTACATGGATGGGATAGGTATGGAAGGATATGGACTAAATTCAGGCAAATGAGACTAGTTTAATAGTGAAAACTGGATGACATGGGCAAGTTGGGCCAGAGGACCTATTTCCATGCTGTAGACCTCTATGACTATATGATTATACGTGGTTGAGATCCTTAATGAACACTTTGCATTGGTGTTCTCGAAGGAGAAGGACATGGTGAGTCTCAGGAGAGGTATATTGATATTCCAGGGCATGTCAATATTAAAAAAATGTGTTGGGTTTTGCATTCAGGTAGACATAGGGTGGCATGGTGATTCAGTAGTTAGCACTATTGCCTGACAGTACCAGAGACCCAGGTTTGGTTCCACCCTTTAGGTGGAGTTCATGGTTCCATTTCACCCACTATGTTCGGAGTTTGCAAGTCCTCCCAGTGTCTGTATGGGTTTCCTTTGGGTTCTCCAGTTTCCTCCCATAGTTCAAAGATATGAAGGTTAGGTGGATTGACCACACTAAATTGCTCATCATGTCCAGGGACATGGAGGATAGGTGGATTAGCCATGAGAAATTCAGGGTTACAGGGATAGGGACTGGTGAGTCTGGGTGGGATGCTCTTCGGAGGATTAGTGTGAACTCAATGGGCTGAATGGCCTGCTTCTACGTGGATTCGATGATTCTATGACCCCAGGACCAAATGGGATCTGTCCCAGAATGTTGAGAGAGGCAGGTGTGGAAATTATTGGGGGCTTGCACAAAATCTTTGTACACTTTTTAGTCACAGGAGAGGTCCTGGAGGATTGGAGAATAGCTAACATTGTTCCTTATTTGAGGAGGACAACAAACCTAATCGAGGAAATTACAGGCTGGCGAGCTTTATATCACTGGTAGGACAATTATTGGAGAAGATTCTTATAGGTAGGATTTACTAATATTTGGAGCAATAGGATGCATGGCTTTGTGTGGGGTAGGTTGTGTCTCATAAAGTTGCTTTATTTTTTTGAGGAAGTGACAAATGTTAGCAGAGGCTGCAGAAAGATAGAAAGACAGAAAAAGGTACAAGCTATTGACATCGCTGCCTGGGGAGACATTAGCTAGAGGCTGCAGAAACATAAAGAGAGAGAGAGGGTTACTAGCCACTGACATCGCTAACAGGAGGCACTGAATGCAAAGGTGCTGACACAAAGAAAGAAGTAGCTTGTGAACTAAAAATGACCTGTGCCCAGGCGCTAGTTTCAGTCGATTTAAACCAGTTTGAATTAACTAAGTTCTGCAAAAAGTAAAAAAAAAGATGAGGTCATGCAAGAGCCTTATTTGGATGAGAAATAATGAGGTAATGCTACCTAAGTCTCAGGGTCAGGGCCATTAAGGGAAAGGCATACAATAAATGAATTAGCCTGAGCCAACGGGAAGAAGACAGCACGATTTGAGAGCAATAAGAGAAAGAATTAAAAAAAAGACCCCCGGGGCATGTAGCCAGCAAAAAGTCCAGAGACCATTGCACAAGCAGACATCAAGGACGTGGTGATGACATTGAGTGCAGCGCAGGGCCAGTGTCAGCTCTCATCAGCAACAGCAGCTATCCTGATCAGGTGTTAGGTTCTATATTCTGTGACTACTTGGGGAGTGGCAGAGGATTCTAGTGTGTGTATAAGTAGGTCCTAGTTCAGTTTGTGGGAAATATATAAAGCCTACTTTTGTGATAAAAACAGTTAAGCAACATGTGTCTTGTTTAATGCATTAGGAAAGTAATTTGTGAGTTTACACAAATTGACTTTTCTCCTCTCTATATAAGCCAATAACCGGAACTGGTGTTCTCCGAGCTCCTGACAACATATTAAGGTGCTGTAACTTGGATCCGATGGTAGATCTTTGTGTTGAGTCAACAGGAGACTCAGATCAGACTGAGTGGAAGCCTTAGGTTTGAGGGAAGACCTCTCTGCTGTGTCAGCAGGAGGCGTGAGTTGAACCGAATTGGCAGCTTGGGGTCAGAGGGAAGATCTCTCCGTTGAGCCAGTGGGAGACTTGAGTTAGTCTAGACAGGAGATTGGGGCTAATCTGTAGCCACCAGTGAATAATGATGAATCAGGAGGGAATGGACTGCTCCGATTGGATGGGGCTCCTCCAGAAATACATAATAGGCAAATGGCCACAATACAGGGAATATGCAGGTCACACTAGGGACAAGGGAAAGTCTGCTGGTGAAGCCCTTTGGCACGTTGCCCAAATGAAGATGCCAGACAAGGAGTTTAAAACAGTACAGAAGGTGGTCGCGATTGGCTGTTTAATGGAGAAGTAGATGGAATGCCAATAGCTAGCCAAATTAGTGAAAGTAGACAGGGAAAAACTAGAGGAAGAAAATAAGGGGCTTCGGGACGAGGTAGCCTGCCTCAGTGAAAAATAACTGATCTGCATGGACAGAGGAGTGTGGACTTGGTACATCTGAACCAGCACCATATGCAGAGAGGGAGAAGCCCAAACAGCTAATGTAGAGGTGGAAGGATGAAAGGAAAAATACAGCTTTTAGATCACTGCAATGGATGTGATTCAGAGAGCAGCTCAGGGAGAACACTAGTGCAGTGGATCATACAAAATGTTAGAGACAGACAGAGAAGCTGCAAGGTCAGTTAGCTGTGCAGAGAGACATAATGTGTGGCTTCACATCTGAAAGAAGCGAGGGAGGCAGTAAAGGGGACATAGATTGGGACGATTTACCAGATGAAGCAGCTAGGTATGGTCATGAAGATGGGGAGCTTCCACCAGATGATCCACCGCCAGCTTATGGCCCAGGGTCGGAGACCCCGTTGGCTCCAATCTCATGGCACCCCTGTAACCACTAGAGGAGGATTACGGGCAGGTGGTCAGATGGTAGTGGACGAGAGGGTAGTATATTTCACCTCATTGGGGATACAGCAGTTGAAGGAGCAAAAGATATTGGGACATGCGCGCCCGGGAACGATCCAAGGGAGCTATTCTGAGCAGTCCGTCACCAATGGGAAATCATGGTTTAGATGACGCTAAGCAAAGAAAATTAATAATAATATGCCTGTACCCATATATACACTCTGCCTTACCAGAAGAGCAGGAAGTTGGTAGAAGCACAACTGAGGCTTTAAAAGACCAGGTGTTAAATATCATGGGCACTAACAGAGGGGACCCAGTGGAGGCGATGACAACGTGTTACCAAAGAAAAGGTGAACACCTCACCGTGTTTGAGGCATGCCATTGGGCAGTGTTTCAGGGGGTATATGTTCCTGTCCAAGGCTGTACCAATCTGGAGGCAGAGGCTAAGAAGCGATGGCTGAGAATGCTGGTGTCACATGGCACTGAGGAACCAAGGAGGGCATTAGAGTAATTTGATTCCACTGATGACGTGCATACAGAAGCCTGGGTAATGAGGAAGTTGATTAGAGCATGAGAAAAAGAAGCAACAAAATTTTCCAGGACCTCTGGGATATGGATGATGCCTGTTAAAGATTAGGCAACAATCTGGAGAAATGAAGGGGGAAGACCTATTCAGAGGGCACCCCCTCCAGCCTATCTGACAGTGGGAAGAGGTAGAATTAGAAGTAGAAGGAACATCTCGGGATCAGGAAGAACTCAAAGTAGAGTGTCCAGGTACTACCATTGTGGCCAAGAGGGACATTTCATTACAGAATGCCCGAATCTGAGACATGAAGGTGCAGGTCGGTGAGGGGCTAGTCACAACCCTCAGTGTGATGTGACAGAGATACTACCATTTTCGGGGATGTACCCTGAACTGCAATGAGGATCGCAAACCTCTCTGTTATGGGTATGTGATGCGCGGTGGGACATAACGGGGAGACCCCGAGTGAATGGCAGTGTCGGAGGCCGCCTGTCACATTCCTTTGGAACGCTGGAGGACACTGAACCACCATCAATGCTAGATAACAAGCATTCTTGTTATGCTAGATAACAAGATAACAAACCCTTCATGAAGGGTTTAGGCCCGAAACGTCAAATTTTCCTGCTCCTATGATGCTGCCTGACCTGCTGTGTTCATCCAGCCCCATGCTTGTTATCTCGGATTCTCCAGCATCTGCAGTACCTTTTATCTCTGACACCATCAATGCTACCCGTGTTAATGACAAAAATTGGAAAATTCAAAGTAAAAATCATTCTAAGTGGATTCACGGGACATTCACAGGTGGGACATGTGAGCATACCGTTGGAGGTTAGTGTGGGAGATATAGTAGTAGAGCATTCAGTAGTCCTTATCAAACTACCCAGGGAACAAGAACATCTTTTAGCGAGTGACTATATGGCCATAGCTGGACTCTATTTTGATCCTGTTAATTGCGTGATTTGACAAATGCCTCAAAGTATGAGGAGTGAAAACTGCATACTTATCCCAGTGGGGAATATCAGGACAAGATATGCACGGTTGGGGAAATGTAGGTAAAGCCAGGGGAGATGAGTGATGATCATGAAGTGCAGCAACTCATTGTACGGCACTCAGCAGTACTTGCCTGACATAAACATGATTGCGGGAAGATGGCTGGGAGTGCGTGTATATAGCGTCCAGACCCTAAATCACAGAAGCAGTACAGTTTTCTGAGGCAGGCAGAAAAAGACTTAGAGAAGGTAATACAGAGTTTGCTGCAACAAGGGATACTGAGGTTGGTAGCTTGCACTAACAATTTGCCTATTTGGCCGGTGAGGAAATTGGATCGAAGCTGGCAACTAATGATAGACTACAAAGCACTGAACAAGGCCACCCCGTTGACAGCCCCCACCATAGCAACAAGCCCAGAAACAGTAGTCAGACAAAATAAGGATGCGCAATGGTTCACCGTTTCGGATATAAATAACAGGTTTTGGTAAATCCCACTGTAGAAAAAGTGTCAATATAAATCCGGGTTTAGTTTCTGATGCCGCAGTGATTTCGTAATTCCTCGCCCATATTTCACAAATGTCTGAGAGAAATTAAAGTTGTTCTCGAAACCTGAGTGTCTGGTGCAGTATATGGTTGACTTGCTTGCGCAAACTGAGAGTAAAGAGGAACTTTATCAGCTGCTAAGTGAACCGCTGCAACTGTCGCATGAATTGGGTTTGAAAGTAAACCCTAAGAAAGCGCAACAGAAAGTGACTTTCTTAGGAATGATTCTGTCAGCAGGGGGAAGAGAAATGGACAAAGGTAGGGGCAGTCTGCAGATTATCCTGCGGGACGTCAAAGGGTTAAGATTCTTTCTGGGCTTAGTGGGGTATTGCAGGGACCACATCGATGGATTCACTACAAAAGCAGCTCCGTTAATGTAATTTTTGAGAAAGAATGTGTCCTGGGAGTGGAAACTGGAAGACACACAGGGGCAGCTCTGAAGCAAGCATTATTAGCTAACCCGCCCGCTCTGAAAACCCCAAATCCAAATAAACTGTTTTCATTGGAGGTTGTCAGCACAGACACCACCCTCTTGGCAGTTCCGTTACAGGAGACGCACATGAAATTAAGACCAGTAACATACGCCTCACGCAAGCTCTCGCTGGTAGAGCAAGGGTACACAGTATGCGAAAAACATCTGCTAGCTGTTTTTTGGGCAGTGCAGCATTTTACCTGCAAAGTGGGGCTGAATCCACTTACAATCCTAACAGAACGTACCCCTATACAGCTACCATTAGACGGAAAGATTAAAGCTGGTTCAGTAAGCGATCGTAGAATCACTAGATGGATACTGTCGTTACAGGGAAGGGATATCACTGTAAAAGGAGTAAAAACCACTACCATTTTAGCAGACAACTGACTGTATCAGGAGGACAAACACGAATGTCAATTGATGATGGCAAATGGGTGCGTGAAAGCAGGGAGGCAAAGGAAGAACCCCATATGAAAGCTTTTTCATCAGCACAGGAAGGAGAAAGGAAATTGGGTGCCAGATATACATGGAGGATGAGACCAGATATAGAACTCTTTCTGCCCAGATCAGTTATATTTTCCTGACAGCATGTACGTCTGTGATAGCCCCATGGCAGGTGAGAGGATTTGTCTCATTGAATCCCTACAGTGTGGAAACAGGCCCTTCGGCCCAACAAGTCCACACCGAACTCAGAGCATCCCACCCAGACCCACACCTCCCTGAACACTACGGGCAATTTGGCATGGCCAATCCACCTAACCTACACATCTTTGAACTGTGGGAGGAAACCGGAGCACCCGGAGAAAACCCACGCAGACACGGGGAGAATGTGCAAACTCCACACAGACAGACGCCCGAGGCTGGAATCGAACCTGGGTCCCTGGCGCTGTGAGGCAGCAGTGCTAACCACTGAGCCACCGTGCCGCGGGATGGAAAGCCCCTTCCATCGGCTCCACTATTACGGTACCTCTTTGAAGAAGCACAAGGGAAAGAATATAGGGTCACAAATGTAAAAGCTTATTTTAAACCCATCTCTTGAGGGGAACAGAAAGGCTGATGAGTTAGCCAAACAAGGCACTGTAAAAGGGCAGGAACAGTAGCGACTAATTGAAAAAATCAGGGGCCAGAAGGAGAAACAAGTCGAGGTAATGGATTTAGCACAGGAGCAAAAGAAAGACAAGGAATTGTAAAACAATCTAATAGAGCAGAATCAGACATATATAAAGCACACAAGGGAATCTATGTCCAGGATGGAGTAGTTGTGTACAAAGGAAAACTTACAGTGCCAGAGAGGGGACATAATCAAATAATTCATTGGTACTATGATTTATGGGGACATGAGGGAGTGGAGAATATCGTGGATAAGATAAAGGAAGCATGCTGGTAGTCCGGAATGAAAGGTGACATAGAACACTACCTCTACCTCCCCAACTCCCCTCCACACACACACACACTCCAGGGGTATATAAGTATGTTCTGGTAATTGTGGAAACTTATACTAAATAGGTGAAAACTTTTCTGACCATGACAAACACAGCCAGGGATATTGCAAAAACTTTGAGCAGGTATTCACTCGTTGGGGTATACCCTGAAGTATAGAATCAGACCATGGAACAAAACTTAGGACCCAAGTGATGCAAAATGTCATGATCCTTCTTGGGATCAGACAGAGATTCCACTTACCCTATAGGCTGCAGTCTAGTGGAATTGTGGAAAGGATGAATCGGACATGGAAAAACATCATAGCTAAATGACGCAGCAGCATCAGACAACTTGGCGGGTTGTCCTGCCCTATTTGTTAATGATATGGAGGAACACTGTGGCTTTGTCAACAGGCTACACTCCTTATAAGCTCATGACCAGAAGGGATATGAGAGGGATGTATGGGTTGGTAGGTTTTGACTTGTCTGAACCTGAGTTAGACCATATCATATCAGAAAAATGGGTACAACAGTGGGTAGAAACAGTAAAAGAAGCAAATTACGTCGCAGCCCACCAACAAATGAAGAAGAAGCAGTAATGTAAAGCCTATTTCAACGCAAAAGCCAGCCCAATAGAATTAACTCCCAGACAAAGAGTAATGATAAGAATACACTCGCCCACCTCATTCTTGTCAGTTCCTGTGAGATAGTAGGAGGGCTAGACCATCTGTATACAAGATATTAATGGTGCCAGGCAAGAGTAGCTGGTATCACATCAAGCTTATTACCCCATGTCTCCAGTGATTAAAACCACACCAGAACCTAGATGTAGTGAATCTCAGTACAGGATGGAAGGTGTGGATCTGGTGCTAGAAGAGACAGGAAAATCTGACACTTTGGTACCAGGATATTGGCATATCCAGATAGTCTTTAATTTAACTGAAATGACCGTTCCAGAATGGTTCCCATCTGCTACCAAACAATTATTTGTCCACCTTCTTGACGAACAATTGAGCAGGAACAAGCTCATCCAATAAGAATAGAAAGAAAAGAGGCCTATTGGAGTTGGCAAGGCAGGATATGCATCGGGGTGGCAACCGTCAACACCTTGGACGTAGCAGAATTAGAAAGTCAGATATGATCCCTCCAGCAGAAAATGCAGGCCATTACTAAGGAAGGTTACTTAGACCAGATACAAACCAACCAAATGGCCAGGATGCATCACAAATGACCTTGGACACTGTTAAATTTCTAAAACTATTACAGGATACAGTGAATTTAATAATTGATCATATGGCCAATACCTCTGAGGAGGCCCATAATGCCGAGGTGTGTGCCATATAAACTAGCTGGGTGTTGACTATGATCGGGACTAATTTGTCAAAGCTGCGTGCTCACCAAGTCCCAGACTGGGTGTTGGATGAACAATTGATAAAGTGGGTTGGAAAAAAGGGACCCCTATGTCACCTCAGAAGTTTGACCTTAACTAATAGAGTTTTAGGGAAATATTATGTTGGAGCAGTGTTTCATATTCCCCGACATAGAAATAATCTGACCTACCCTTTAAAAAGAGTTCATAATGCGGGAAAGTATCACAAAGGTACTTGACTATCTTTGAGCAACCCACCATCTCATGCTGTTGTCATGGATGGTGCTGAGAAAGGATAGACTTGTCAAAATGTCACCAAGGGAGGGATCACCAGGCCTGTCCTGATGAGATAATCAGACAGAGACTTCTAGATTGCAGTTTCAATACCTTTGAAACTTTTCATTATCGAAACAGGAGGAACGTTATGGACACACTGTAAGTTAAGTTGTATACATGTTTTTCACAAATGCTTTTTCTCTTTCCTATGTGCACATTTATATGTACTATATTATATATATTATATATATACTTATATATAGGTTTTTATACATATTATAATGATACAACAACTGTAGATGTGATGCACCCATTGGGTAACACTGACAATCTTAGGAGTGGTCCACAGAAAAGGGACAGAGAATGATCCTAAGATAAGTATCTTTGGATCAAGAGGGGTGAGATGTTAACCAGAGGCTGCAGGGAGATAAAGAGAGAGAGAGAGAGGGGTACCAGCTGCTCATATGCTAACAGGAGGTACTGAATGCAAAGGTGCTGACACAAAGAAAAAAGTAGCTTGTTAACTAAAAATGACCTGCGCCCAGGTGCTAGTTTGAGCCAATTTAAACCGGTTTGAATTAACTAATTTCTGCAAAAAATAATAAAGATGAGGTAATGTAAAAGCCTTATTTAGACACAAAATAATGAAGTAACGCTTCCTATATCTCTGGGATAGGACCAATGAAGTAAAGGGATGTGATAAGTGAATTAGCCTGAGTCAATGGGAAGAAGACAGCATGATTTGAGAGAGATAAGAGCAAGAATAAAAAAAAAAGACCCTTGGGGCATGCAGCCAGCAAAAAGTCCGGAGACCGTTGCAGAAGCAGATCCTTTGTCAAGGAAGTGGTGATGACATCGAGTGCAGCGCAGGGCCAGTGTCAGCTCTCATCAGCAACAGCAGCTGTCCTGATCGGGTGTTAGGTTCTATATTCTGTGACTACTTGGGGAGTGTCAGAGGATTCTAGTGGGTATATAAGTAGGACCTAGTTCAGTTTGTGGGAGTTTTATGATAAAGACATTTAAGCAACATGTGTCTTGTTTAATACATTAGTAAAGTAAGTTGAGAGGTTACGAGAGTCAACTCTTCCCCTCTCTGTATAAGCTGATAACCGGAGCTGGTGTTCTCCAGGCTCACGGCAACACAAAGATGATTGATGAGGGTATGGTGGTAGATGTTGTCTATGTGGACCTTAGCAAGGCTTTTGACAAGGACCCTTACTTCAGTTGGATGCAAAAGTTGAAGTCACATGGGATCCGCAGTGAGCTGGTAAGATGGATACAGAACTGATTTAGTCATGGGTGGCATGGTGGCTCAGTGGTTATCACTGTTGCCTCACAGTGCCAGGGACCTGGATTTGATTCCAGCCTCGGGTGACTGTCTGTGTGGAGTTTGCACATTCTCCCCGTGTCTGCGTAGGTTTCCTACGGGTGCTCCGGTTTCCTCCCGCGGTCCAAAGATGTGCAGGTTAGGGGATTGGCTATGCTAAATTGCCCATAGTGTCTAGGGGGTGAAATGCAGGGATGGGATAGGGGATAGGTCTGGGTGGGATGCTCTTCAGAGGAGTGGTGTGGACTCAATGGGCCAAATGGTCTGCTTCTACACTATAGGGATTCTATGATTCTATGGATGACAGAGCAGTGGTATAAGGGTATTTTTCAGATTAGAGATCTGTGACTAATGGTATTTCACAAGGATCAGTGCTTGGACGCCTTTTGTTTGTAATAAATGTCTTGGAGGAGAACTTAAGTGGCCTGATCAGTGGGTTTGCAGCTGACATGAACATTGGGTGCTGTGGATAGTGAGGAGGCTTGCTAGAGGATACAGGTAGGCTGGAGACTTGGGCGGAGAAATGACAGGTGGAGTTTTGTGTTACATTGTTAAATGGGCTGGGGCTGATTGGAGTTTAAAGTTGATCAGGAAAATAAGGAAACTTGAGATGGTATCTTAGAAAGTGGGCAGCATCCTTTACATTTGGCTTGTGGCCACCCCAAATGATAGATTTGGAATTGTGGACTGACAGATTAGTCAAACTCAAGATGCATTTACTAACTTTTGTTCTCAACATTGTCTTTTAGAAGAGGTCAATGTGAGCAGGAGTGGAAATCCAAGTCATTTTCCTCTTAAGGGCATAAAATAGGCAGAAGACATGGCAATTTATTAAGTACTAAATTGTTAGCCAAGGTTAGTCGGTAACATTCAGGATTGTGAATTCAAATGCTATACCCTAACTTGAGCATAAAAAAAAAACAAGGCTAGCATTGCAATGCAGTGCTGTGTGGTGTAAGGTATGATTTATGTATTCATATCGTTTAGGTTTGAATTTTTAAAGTTGAACTAGTGGCATTTGGGTTTTCTGTGTCTGAGTAGGTTTAATGATTAACTTGTGTTTCTGCAGCTGTGGTGATTTCATTTAAAACACTGAATTAATGAAAAACTTCCTGGAAAGTAATAGGAGTGGCTTTACATTGGGAGATTATACAAGGGAACAAAATAAACATGGTGGTGCACTAGCTTTCAGGTAAAAGATCCTTTTTTTGGGTTTAGAGGAATCCCTCATAGCTTGGAAAAGTATTTTCAGTTTCGTTTTATGGTGGCTTGTTGATTCTAGACATGTAAAATGTCTTCACTTCAGTAAAGCCTTTGATAAGGTTCCACATGGTAGGCTATTGGAGAAAATGCGGAGGCATGGGATTGAGGGAGATTTAGCAGTTTGGATTAGAAACTGGCTTCCTGAAAGAAGGCAAAGAGTGGTGGTTGATGGAAAATATTCAGCCTGGAGTCCGGTTACTAGTGGTGTGCCACAAGGATCTGTTTTGGGACCACTGCTGTTTGTCATTTTTATAAATGACATGGACGCAGACATAGGTGGATGGGTTAGTAAGTTTGCAGATGACACTAAAGTTGGTGGAGTGGTGGACAGTGTGGAAGAATGTTGCAGGTTACAGGGAGACTTGGATAAACTGCAGAATTGGGCTGAAAGGTGGCAAATGGAGTTCAATGCAGATAAATGTGAGGTGATGCACTTTGGGAAGAATAATAGGAAGGCAGAATACTGGGTCAATGGAAAGATTCTTGGTAGTGTGGATGTGCAGAGGGATCTTGGTGTCCAGGTACATAGATCCCTGAAAGTTGCCACCCAGGTTGATAGTGCTGTTAAGAAGGCATACGGTGTGTTAGGTTTCATTGGTAGAGGGATTGAGTTCCGGAGCCGTGATGTCATGCTGCAACTGTACAAAACGCTAGTGCGGCCTCACTTGGAATATTGCGTACAGTTCTGGTCGCCTCATTTCAGGAAGGATGTGGAAGCATTGGAAAAGGTGCAGAGGAGATTTACCAGGATGTTGCCTGGTCTGGAGCGAAGGTCTTATGAGGAAAGACTGAGGGACTTGGGTCTGTTCTCATTGGAGAGAAGAAGGCTAAGAGGGGATTTAATAGAGACATACAAGATGATCAGAGGATTAGATAGGGTGGACAGTGAGAGTCTTTTTCCTGGGATGATGACGTCAGCTAGTACGAGGGGACATAGCTGCAAATTGAGGGGTGATAGATTTAAGACAGATGTCAGAGGCAGGTTCTTTACTCAGAGAGTGGTAAGGGCGTGGAATGCCCTGCCTGCCAATGTAGTTAACTCAGCCACATTAGGGGCATTTAAACAGTCCTTGGATAAGCATATGGATGATGATGGGATAGTGTAGGGGGATGGGCTTAGATTAGTTCACAGGTCAGCACAACATCGAGGGCCAAAGGGCCTGTTCTGCGCTGTATTGTTCTATGTTCTAAAACAATTGCTTCTGGAAAAACAAAGTAGTTTTAGGACTGTTAAAAGAAAGAGGTTACCGCAATGTAAGAAGTTTAATTACAATGTGATTGCACTGGAGAGATTCACCAGAATGTTGTCTGGGATTTGATTTGATTTATTGTAGTCCCACGGACCTAAGTACAATCATCATAAAATCCCTACAGTGTGGAAACAGGCCCTTCGGCCCAACAAGTCTACACTGACTCTCTAAGCATCCCACCCAAACCCATCCTCCTATAACCCAACTAATCTACACATCCCTGAACACTACGGGCAATTTAGCACGACCAATCCACCTAGCCGGCGCATCTTTGGACTGTGGGAGGAAACCGGAGCACCCAAAGGAAACCCATGCAGACATGGGGAGAATGTGCAAACTCCACACAGACAGTCGCCTGAGGGTGGAAATGAACCTGGGTGCCTGGCGCTGTGAGGCAGCAGTGCTAACCACTGAGTCACTGTGCCACCCAATGAAAACCTTTGTTTTACAAACAGTACATGCAGATCACAGCCAACAAGGACAGACAGATCATAGGATGCTTAGACAAAGCAAGGCATACAGGTTACAACTGCACCGGAGGTGTGCAAAGCAAGATCAACATTAGCAAGGTCAACAATGACGTTGTTGACTTGCTCGCCAAGCTAGGTTGTTTTTGTTCAGACCTTTCGTCACCATGCTAGGTAACATCATCAGTGCAGCCTCCGATGAAGCGATGTTGTTCTATTCTGCTTGGAATTTATGCTGTCCAGTATGTTACGGTATTACATGCAACCAATGCCACAAACGTTACATCGGACAGACAGGAAGGAAACTAGCCATGAAAATACATGAACATCAGCTAGCAGCAAAATGACACAACGAACTTTCCCTAATATCAGTACACTTGGACAATGACGGCCATCAGTTTAACTGGGACAACTTAACCATAGCAGCCCAAGGCAAACATAGACATGAACAGGAATTCCAAGAGCATAGTTCTCAACCCATAATGCAATCAACAAACATATAGAATTGTACCCCTTATACAATCTCACACAAATAGTCAGAAATGACATAACTCATCATAACAGACTGGATGGTACAAATTCCAAGTGGAGTAGAACAGCATTGCTTCATTGTAGGCCTCACTGATGATGTTACGTAGCATGGTGATGAAACGCCTGGACAAAAACAAACCAGCTCGGTGAGCAAGTAAATAACCTCACCCACAACCTGAGCTATAAATCTTTGCAAAAACCTTAAAGATCAACAGTATTTAAAGTTAGAGAGTCCATTCATCAGTCTAATAACTGCAGGGAAGAAGATGTTCTTGAACCTGTTGGTGTGTGTGTTCTTTTGCCTGAAGTAGAGGGTTGTAGGAAAGCATTACCAAGGTGGGAGGGGTCTTTGACGATGTTAGCAGCATTTCCACAGCAACAGAAAGAGGAGTGGAAAGCCTGTTATAGGGAGAGACTGGATAGTCTGGGTTAGTATTCCCAGGAGCAGTAGAGGCTGAGGGGGTATCTGATTGAAGTATGCAAAATTGTGAGAGGCCCAGATAGGATAGGTTGTGAGAACTCTGTGGTAGACCAATCCTCACCACTGCCTACCTGTGATAAAAGGTACTGCAGATGCTGGAGAATCCGAGATATCAAGCATGGGGCTGGATGAACACAGCAGGTCAAGCAGCATCATAGGAGCAGGAAAACTTGACATTTCGGGCCTAAACCCTTCATCAGAAAATCCAGAAAATTTCTGATGAAGGGTTTAGGCCCGAAACGTCAAGCTTTCCTGCTCCTATGATACTGCCTACCTGTACTCACCTATCACCATCTCACCTACCTTCTCCAGCCCCACCCCTCCTCCCTATTTATTTCAGAGCTCCCTTCCACCTCCCCCATTTCTGAAGAAGGGTCCAGACCCAAAACGTCTTCCCCCTCTGTACATCTGAGCCACCTGCAGTGCTACCAGCTTGACTCTGACTGCAAGTCCCACCTCTTCCAGACGTGTAATAACAGCCCTGAATAAGTTGACTAGAAAATATCCAGAATGTAATACTGATTAGCATGCACAATAGATTCAGGGAACTGCTGCAATATATACCCAGATTTCTAAGATTGCCTGGCAGTCACCCATTCCCGTTCTGTCTGTGTGCTTCTAAATCGTGGTTTGACCACCTCCCGATATGAGCTATTAACATAATCTGCTGTTTCACGGATACACAATCCTAACAATCAGCTCTTTCAAAGTTTAATTTCTTGACAGACGTCTGTAACTTCTGACGGTCATCTGTAACTTTTCAGTTGAGCCCCTCTCTGAGTTTAACACTTCAGTTCTGACCTCCTGAAGTTCCTTGGCCTCAGCTGATGTGGCTAACTCACTAAGACAGACTGTGTGGATTGGACAGTTAGCAGTAGACGGCAATGACGTCTTTCGAGGCCAGATATTAATGAAACTTCTTATGAGCTGGGTGGACTGGGCAGTGCATCCTTTACACTGTAAATATTCAAGCAAAGAAACACCTTAGTTAAACATGCTGGAAGTTGTCTACTCAAGAGGTATGTACTCACCAGAGCTTCCAGAAGAAGCCTACCCAGGCATGTGAATGCGCCACATATAAGGTAAGGCTCATGAAAATATGTTTTTCCAGTTTTTTCTTAATAGGATTATGATCACGAATGTAATTCAGCAGGTTGAGGTGTTAATGAATATTCATGGAATGCTAATGAAGGTAACAAATGTTCCCAACCGTCACTATCGGGAATGATTAATTGTCCTGAAGGTTTGAATTTTGGGTCCATAACTTCACAACGCCAATCGGAAGGGATTTCCAGGATTTTGACCCAGCAACAGTGAAGGAACAGTGGTATATTTCTAAGTCAGGATGATGAGTGCCTTGGAAAGGAACTTGAAGTTGGTGATGTTCCCGTGTATCTGCTACCATTGTCCATCTAGCTGAAAGAGGTTGAGAGTTTGGAAGGTGATGTCTGAGGATCTTTGGTGAATTTCTGCCATGCATCTTGTAGATAGTACACAGCGATGCTACTGAGTGTCAGTGGTGGAGTGAATGGATATTTGTGAATGCAGTGCCAATCAAGTGGGCTGCATTTCCTGAATAGTGTCAAGCTTCTTGAGTGTTGTTGGAGCTGCACTCATCCAGGCAAGTGGGGAGTATTCCAACTGATTTGTGCCTTGTAGATGATGGACAGGCTTTGGGGAGTCATGAGATGTGTTACTTACTGCAGTATTCCTATCCGCTGACCTGCTCATATAGCCATTGTGTTTATGTGTCAAGTTCAGTTGAGTTTCTGGTCAATGATAACCCCTAAGATGTTGATAGAAGGGGATTCAGTGTTGATAATACCATTGGATGTCAAAGGGCAGTCGTTAGATTTTCTCTTATTGGTGATGATCATAAGCTAGCAATTGTGTGGTGTGAATGTTACTTGTCACCTGTCGACCCAAGCCTAGATATTGTCCAGATCTTGTTGCATTTCAACATGGACTGCTTCAGTGTCTGACAAGTTGTAAATGGTTGCTGAACATTGTGCAATTATTAGTGAACATCCATACTTCTGATCTTGGGATACAGCAAAGGTCATTGAAGCAGCTGAAGATGGTTGAAGATGGACATTACCCTCAGGAACTCCTACAGATATGTCCTGGTGCTGAGATGACTGACGTCCCACAACCATGACCATCTTCGTATGTGCCCTATGTGACTCCAAACAGCAGAGGTTGTCCCCGATACTCATTGATTCCAGTTTTGCTAGAGCTCCTTGATGCCACACTCAACTGAATGCAGACTTGATGCTAAGGGCTGTCACTCTCACCTCACCTCTGGAAGTCAGCTCCTTTGTCCATGTTTGAACCAAGACTGTAATGAGGACAGGAATTGAGTGGCACTGTCAGAACCCAAACTGGATGTCGCTGAGCAGATTATTGCTGAGCAGGTGCAGCTTGATAGCACTGTTGATGACACATTCCATCACTTTACCGATGATTGCAAGTAGACTGATGCATGGTAATTGGCTGGTTTGGACTTGTCCTGCTTTTTACATTCTGGACATACCTGGGCAATTTTCTACATTGTCAGGTCAATGATAGTGATGTAACTGTACTGGAACAGCATAACATGGGGAGCGGCCAATACTGGAGCGTGAGTCTTCAGTACAGTTGCCGGAATATTGTCAAGGCCCATCGCATTTGTAGTCTCCAGTGTCTCCAATTGTTTCTTGATATCACGTAGAGTGAACCAAATTGGCTGAAGATTAGTATCTGTAAAGATAGGGGCCACTGAAGGAGGGCAAGATGGATCATCCACTCAGCATTTCTGGATGAAGATTGCTGTAAATGCTTCAGCCCTATCATTAATCAATGGGATGGGGATATTTGTGGACTGAGTTGTTTAAATGTTTAACCTCATTCATGACTGATGTAGTGGAGCTTACATCTGAAATATTAGTTGTGGGATTGCTTAGATCTGACTATAAATTGCTGCTTATGCTGTTTGACATGCAAGTAGTCCTGTTAGGTATCTTCAGCAGCTTGATACATCTTTGATACATTCCTCGTGCTGCTCCTGGCATACCTCCTATACTCTCTATTGAGCCGGAGTTGATCTCCTGGCTCAATAGTAATGGTTGAGTGGGGGATAAGCTGAACCATGGGGTTGCAGTTAATGCTGGAGTACAATTCTGCTACTGTTGATGGGCCACAGCACCTCAGACTTTGAGTTGCTAGATCTGTTCAAAATCTTACCTATTTAACATGGTGGTAGTGCCACACGGCACAGTGGAGAATATTCTCAAGGTGAAGGCAGGACTTTGTCTCCACAAGGACTGTGTGGTGGTCACTCTTACTGGTACTGTCATGGACAGATGCATACACAGCCAGCAGATAGGTAAGAATGAGGTCAAGTATATTTTTCCCTTTTGTTGGTTCCCTCACCACCTCCTGCAAACCCAGTCAAGCGGCTATGTCTTTAGGACCTTACCAGCTCCATCGGCTTGCTGCCAAGCCACTCTTGGTAGTGGACGTTAAAATCCCCCAACTAGAGTATGTTTTGTACCCTTACCACCCTCAGTGCTTCCTCCAAATGTTGTTCAACAGGGATTCATCAGCTGAGGAGGTTGGTATGTGTTAATCAGCAGGAGGTTTCCTTGCCCATGTTTGACCTGAAGCAATGAGACTTCATTGGGTCTAAAGTCAATGTTGATGGCTCCTGACTGTATACCACTGTATCGTCACCTCTTATGGGTCTGCCTGCCAGGGGGCAGGACATATCCAAGGATGATAATGGTGGTTTCTGGGACATTGACTGTAAGGTTATCTTTCAGTGAGTATGACTATGCCAGGCTGCTGATTGACTAGTCTGTGAGACAGCTCTCCAATTTTGGCAATAGTTTCCAGATGTTAGTAAGGAGGACTTCACAGGGCTTATAGGGTTGTTTCTGCCATTTTCTTTTCTGGTGCCTAGGCCAATGCCAAGTGATTGTCTGGTTTCATTTCTGTGAGACATCTTAGCAATTGATGCAACTGAGTGGCTTGGTAGACCACTTACAGGTCAACCACATTACTGTGGGTCTGGAGTCACACATAGGCCCCAGGTGGGGATGATAGATTTCATTCCTTAATAGGACATTAGTGAACTAGATTTTCTTGTTTTGACAATCAACAATGGTATCATGGTCATCAGTAGATTCTTAATTCCTGCCATGGCAGGATTCAAACCTGGGTCCCCAAGAACATTAGCTCCTGGTCACCACCCCAAGGCCTCCTACCCTCCCTCGACCTCTTCATCTCCAACTGCCGTCGAGACATCAATCGCCTCAACCTCTCTACCCCTCTCAAACACTCCAACCTCTCCCCCGCAGAACATGCAGCCCTCCGCTCCCTCCGCTCTAATCCCAACCTCACCATAAAACCCGCAGACAAGGGAGGGGCAGTCGTAGTATGGCGCACTGACCTCTACATTGCTGAGGCCAGGCGCCAACTCTCTGACACCTCCTCCTACTGCCCCCTAGATCATGACACCACCCCGAGCACCAAACCATCATCTCCCAAACCATCCACAACCTCATCACCTCAGGTGACCTCCCACCCATCGCCTCCAACCTCATCGTTCCCCAACCCCGCACCGCCCGCTTCTATCTCCTCCCCAAAATCCACAAACCTGAATGCCCTGGTCGACCCATTGTCTCCGCCTGCTCCTGCCCCACCGAACTCATCTCCACCTACCTAGACTCCATTTTCACCCCCTTGGTCCAGGAACTCCCTACCTACGTCCGTGACACCACCCACGCCCTCCACCTCCTCCAGAACTTCCAATTCCCCGGTCCCCAACACCTCATTTTTACTATGGACGTCCAGTCCCTACACACCTGTATTCCCCATGCTGATGGCCTAAAGGCCCTCCGCTTCTTCCTGTCCCGCAGAACTGACCAATCCCCCTCCACCGACACCCTCATCCGCTTAGCTGAACTTGTCCTCACCTTCAACAACTTTTCTTTCAATTCCTCCCACTTCCTACAGACAAAGGGGGTGGCCATGGGTACCCGCATGGGCCCATGCCATCCGCTACACCCAATTCCTTTGCCTCCGCCGCATCTGCTCCCAGGATGAGACATTCCACTCCCGTACATCTCAAAGGTCCTCATTCTTCAAGGACCGCAACTTCCCCCCCACTGACCTATCTCCTCCTCACCCCCCTACCTACACTCACCTTTACTGGCTCCATCCCCGCCTCTTCGACCTGTCTGCCTCCTCTCCACCTATCGTCTCCTCTATCCATCCTCTATCCGCCTCCCCCTCTCTCCCTATTTATTTCAGAACCCTCTTCCCCTCCCCAATTTCTGATGAAGGGTTTAGGCCCGAAACGTCAAGTTTTCCTGCTCCTGTGATGCTGCTTGACCTGCTGTGTTCATCCAGCCCCATGCTTGTTATCTAACATTAGCAAAGTTTCTGGATTAATATTTCAGCAACAATACCACTAGGTCATCATCTACTCTTTGATTAATTATGCCAGACAGATACTAAATACCAAGAATTTCCTACATGAACTCGTAACAGACACCAAGTGACTCCAGTTCATTGTTTACTCCTGTGGACC
Source organism: Ginglymostoma cirratum (assembly GCA_024137785.1). Classification (NCBI taxonomy): domain Eukaryota; kingdom Metazoa; phylum Chordata; class Chondrichthyes; order Orectolobiformes; family Ginglymostomatidae; genus Ginglymostoma; species Ginglymostoma cirratum. Next base: position 36,160,204 of record JAHRHZ010000024.1, on the reverse strand, counting down.
TCCATATTGGAAACCCAGCACCAACATCTCAGGACACCCTAAAAAGGGCAGTGGACGTATGCACCCTACATCTACAGACACCAGAATCAAACATATGCCTAACTCAATTTATCGTAATCGTTCATTTCTAATTTATTTACAGTATACTTCTGCACTTTAATGCCACACTTTGGAGCACACCAACACCTCTCATTACAACGTGGCTGTAAGGACACTTCATGTGCAGGGACCCAGCTGATGGATTGGATCAGGCTGCATCTTATGGCTGCTAACTTGCTTTCTTAGTGCACACTTGACTTAGCATCTCTCTGGATGCTCACAGTATCTATGCCTGGTCTTGCCTTTTATCACTTTCTCTCATCAAACTTTGCTCTGCACAAAAGAAGCAGGCAACAAGGGAATGTGATGGATGCTGAGTTGGAGTGGCAACAATTTTCTAAGGAGGAGGGAGACATTAATCAGGAGGAACATCACCTTCTGCATGATAGAGTGGGGTAGCATTGGGCACTACAATCCAGATATGGCTTAGTTGATATCCTGTTCCAGTTGAGGAGAGCTGGGTGCAGTGGTCATTAATTCATTGTAAAATTATTGATGGTCAACGTGCACGTAGTTTATTTGTGTTCCAAGGACAAATGCAGGTTCTATTGGTTGATTTGTGTTCATTTTTGGTGATTGTTAGACTGTGGTTATTCTCTTCGGAGCAGAGGACACTGAAGAGAGAAATGATTGAGATGTTTAAAATTATGAGTGACATAGATAGGGTAGACAGGAAGAGACATTTCCCTTTGATGGAGGGATCAATGCAGTAAGGGGCAGGAGGTTTAGAAGGGATGGGAGGAAAACCTTTTTCCAGAGAGTGATGGGAATGTGGAACTCACTGCCTGTAAGGGTGATAGAAGCAGAAACCCTCATAACATTTAAGTATTTATGTACAGACTTGTGATGCCAAGGCATACAAGGCTATGGGCTAAGATACAAGAAAATGGGATTAGAAGAGTGGGGTGATTATTTTTTAACAGCATAGACTCAATGAACCAATGAGTTATTTTCTGTGCAGTGGAATTCTGTGACTCTATATGATGTGATATCTCAGCACTGGACAGTATTTCTGGCTATGGAGACTGGGAGAATTGTGCTAGCATTTAATGACAGGGACACCATGGAGAGTAGAAATGGCTATTGAGCCAGGTTTGGGTCAACAGTGAAAGAAAACCCACAAGACCGCATGGAGAGAAACTGTCCATGAAACAGAATGAAAATGACATTTAGTCAAAATGTCTTAAGATCTAGTCCAAATTATATTAAAATCTTCAAGCTTGTACTGGTAGGACTGTAATAGATTCTGGTCCATTATGTACTCTGCTAGGATTAATTGGAGGACTGTACACATCCACTGTAGCAGCAACAAGTGCCCATGTTTATGCTTTATTTCAGGAACTGTTGGTTCATTGAAACACAAAACATTGCTTTAGAACACACAATTTAATAAACAAATTAGTTTACAGTTGAAAATGTAAACTTAAATTGATTCTGGTTTTCTTCTGGTGCAGGAATATTCAAACATACTTCTAGCAAACTAGCGGAGTCAAAGAGAATTTTTTGGTTGATCTGTTCTTAACAAACATGTTTTAATATTATGGAAATCAAACTTGTGGAATGTGATAAACTGTGTCAAAATTAGCACCCAAGTGATTTTGTATGGCATGAATACCAGCTGTGGCTTTACTGTTCTCTTTATTACAGATGCAGCTGAGAATAGTCCAGTCTCCAGATGATTCTGGTGTTCCAGGTTCTGTTATTTTGAAAAAGGAGGTACAACTCAATATCCAAGTTTATCAATAATGGTTCTCATTTCAAATTTTGATTTCTGGCCGTTGCTGATCGTTATCAGTTTTCTCAGTATTGTGTCCCTCAGGACTGACCTTTGCTTCCCTAATGCTCTCCTCTTCTTATCTAAATGTTGCTTGTTGGTGACATCATCAGTATACCCAATGTTAATCTCCACATGTATGCTGGAAAACTCTCCTCAACCTCACAACAATCTCTCTCGACTTCTTCACTGCCCCTACAATTGCCAGCTTGCCTGACATACAGGCTTGGATGGGATGACCTTTACACCATTAAATATGGGGAAGACAATTGTTTTTGTACCAACCACAGCCTCCATTTGCTGTAGCCACCAGCTTGTTCTTTCTGCCAGCAGCTATCTGTCACTGAACTGGTTGTCCTGAATTCAGATTTGAGGAATTGAACCTTAACTTTTGACTTGGCACTTACAAGCTTCTGGATCCAATATTGAATTCAACCCTTGGTCATAAACCTGTTTGCATATTGTTCTGTGTGTTGTTACTTTAATTTTGCTAGTTTCTTTCTTTCTTTATCCCTTACTGTTGTTATATAGTCTTCTGGACCCAACCTTTGTCTTGCTATTGTGCCCAATACAGTACTCCTTGGCATTTTGCATCATGGACACTTGTTATTTAATGTTTTCTATCCTCAATTTTATCAAAGCTTCACCTTTTGGTCTCCCTGATCCCTCCCAGCTTCTACCAACTTCGAAACTTCGAAACAAGTAAACACTTTCTAAAAGTATTATGAAGGTTACTTTCCCAGTTGTAGCTGAGAGATCATGTATTACTGAGTATCCATTACAGAATCATGTTTGAACTTCAGTTAACCACTTCATTCTTGTCATACTCCCAATAGCCTATAGAAACAATGTTAAATTTTAAACTGTGTTTAAATATTGTTCCAAAATCCGAAGGAAAAGACAGCTTACCTCTCCTAAGGGATTTATCCATAATCAACCCAATAGACTAAAAGTAAATGTGAAAGACAGGGTAGAGCAGATTTCCCACCCTGTTGACCTTACCCGCTCATCGACACCTGAAACTATACACCTCTCCAGACTAAAATCAACCCCACGGACACTTGTTAAAACCATTACATACCACTGTACAAGTAAAGCTTTAGCTGAAGCACACAATAAACATTAAGTGACCGTTTGTGTTCTTAAAAGTTAGTAAAATAGATTGATCTTAAACTTCTGAAAGGAAAATGTTATTGCAGCAGTGTAAAAGCCTGTGCTCAGCAACAAATACCTGCATGTTATGGTTTAAAACTAGCTCATGTTTATAGTAGAGCATAATGCAATTGAGAACAGAAAATTAAATTCTACGAAGCTGAATTTTAGGCTGTGAAAATTTTGCCTTCAAAGTTTGTGTCCAAATCAGATCCATCTTGGGAGTGGTCATCAATTACTTCCTTTTCCACTTCATAAAAAGTTTGAGTCTCGATCATCTCCAGAGGACCTTTCGCCCTAATATTTTAATGAAAACTAAATTGAATTGCACAGTAATGAATATGCTGAGTGTTTGTTAAACCAAGCACATATAACAATAAACTTGAATTCAACTCTACAAGAAATGATGCTGATAATCATCAAAATATTAATCTAAAGACCAGTATTTAAAATTGAACTAGCTCCTTCTTTGCAGTTGAATTAAAGAATAATATTCCGCACCTTGTATGCTACTGTATGGGAGAGAATAATTGCAGCTAAACATTTAGATAGGCAGTTAACATGATTGTGGACATGTATAAAGGAAATATAAGATTAAGGATACATTTTAAGTACTGAAACTGGATTCCATCTGTACGCACTGGTCCAAGTAGTGTTTGTCCTTTAACCCTGTCTCTCCTAAAAGTTACAATTTACTTCAACGTCTAACAGGTGTAACTGGGTGTGAATACTTAGTCTATGGAACTTTACTATCGTTATCAAATTTTTAGGTCAACCTTTTCAATTTTTAGGTTCGTTTTTGCAAATAAAATGAAGTTAACCTGTCATATAATTATAGCTCCTAATCTGACACTGTAAATAACTCAATTTTTCATATCCAAACCTCATCAAAATTCTCATGATCTAAACAACTCTAATTTACTGTATAATATCGATATTATCATTTATAACAACAATATACAATACATTATTTTCCACTAGATTATTTACTTCCTGATCTTGTTATTCTAACTGCAGTAGCGCTCCCCCCCACCCCCATTTCCCCCTATCACTCACTGCCCCCTCTTAACCTTAAACCTGCCAGAATTAAATCTGTTGCTGGGTCTTTATTCCCTGTTAACAATGCTAAAAAAAGACTAATTGATCTACTTTTTCTTTCATGGGCAAGGCCAACATTTGTTGCCCGCCTCTAATTACCTTGAACTGAATGGCTTGCTCGACTATTTCAGATAGCAGTTTAGAATCAGCCATATTAATGTGCGTCTGCAGGTACATGTCAGCCAACCAAGTAAGGTGGCAGATTTTCTTTACTTAAGGGATCATTCATTCAAAGGGGTCATCACTACCAGCAATGAGCTTTGTAATCCAGATTTATTCACTGAATTTAAATTTAAACAGCTGATATTGTGAGTTTTGAACACATATCATACAATCCCTACAGTGTGAAAAAAGGCCCTTCAGCCCAACAAGTCCACACTAACCCTCAGAGCATCCCACACAGACCCATCCCCCTATAACCCACCTAATCTAAACATCCCTGAACACTACAGGCAATTTAGCATGGCCAATCCACCTAGCCTGCACATCTTTGGACTGTGGAGGAAACCAGAGCACCCAGAGGAAACCGACACAGACATGGGCAGAATGTGCAAACTCCACACAGACAGTTGCCTGAGGGTGGAATCAAACCTGGGTTTCTGGTGCTGTGAGGCAGCAGTACTAACCTCCGAGCTACCGTGCCGCCCCAAAGGCTTGGATCATTCCCGGCATAGAATTGAACTCCGGTCTCCCACGTGACAGGCAGGGATACTAGCCACTATACTACCATGTACCTCTCAAGCCTCTACCTCTGCATTACTAGTCCAGTGACAATACTATTATGCCACCATCTCCCTCTTGCTCTGACATTACTAGGATTACATTACACAGTTCGCCAATTCACTTGAATCCCATTTTGGCAATCCTGCTGCTTAGAACTTGCAGTGCACAGACCAGACCAGCTCAGAACATCTCTTCTCAATGCCTTCTTTTCAGATAGTCATGTTATCCTTTGGAGAGCTTAGCTACCCTTTAGGATACAATCCCTGGAAAACGTGGTGGCATCTGAATCTAGTATCCAGTTTTGGAGGCGGTGGGGAGGCAGAATTTGTAAGCACTGTACCACTAACTTCCCTGATATCCTTTGGAAATGTTAACAGCAGAGAAGATCGTGCATAAATCCTTTGGAACTATCAAACTTGACTTTATGAGCTGGAGGCTGAACTACAGCCTCTGTAACACATCAGACAGGGGTAGCCACTGGGATTCTTTGTATCAGGAAGTAGTCACACCTCTCAGGTTAGGGTCTTCCGACTTGATTAGTGGTCAGGGACAGGAAGGTGTGACTGTGAATAAGGCAAGAAAGAAAGGGAAGAGGGCAGGAGTTAAAGAGTGTCAGCCTCTGCAATTGTCCAAAAGGTTTGAGTTTCTGTCATCCTGTTTAGGTAAGAGCAACGGCTGCAGGGTGAATATGCAAATCGGCAAAGGGACAATGGCAGAGGAGGCAATTCAAGTGAGGTAAACAACAAAGAACATAATAGGAGTACAGGATAAGCTAGTGAGGGTAATTGACACTATTCTCTTAAAGAGTCTGAGTCCAAAAAACTGTGTTGCTAGCCTCATGCCAGGGTTCAGGATATCTGCTCAGGGCAGGACAGGAATTTGCAGTGGGAGGTGAAGGATCCAGTTATACACAGGTAGAAATAGGAAAGAGGTTCAGCATTGAGAGTATAAAAAGCTAGGCACCAAATTAAAATGAAGAACCTCAAAAGTTCTGATGGTCCCTGGATTATTATATGAACCATTTGCAAATTGACATTAGTACTTAAAATCGAGAGATGAACACGTGGCTCAAAGAATATTTGGGAGAAGTGAAGTCCAGCTGTGGATCCCTGGCACTGGACAAAGAGTGGGTTGTACTTTTGGGAGAGTTTGCATTTGAACTGTGCTGGGGCCAGGATTCTTGCAAATGGCATAACTAAGGAATTAGAGAATGGTTTGAAATAAATAGTGGAGGCAAATGATCAAATCTGGAAAGATGCGGTCCATCATAGGTTAGATGGTGAAAGAGAAGAAAATAGTGATGTGGAAAATGAAGTTCAGAAAATGACAGGAAGGGACAGAGATTTTGAAGGGTCTAGGCCCGAAACGTCAAGCCTTCCTGCTCCTATGATGCTGCTTGGCCTGCTGTATTCATCCAGGTCCACACCTTGTTATCTCGGATTCTCCAGCATCTGCAGTACCTATTATCTCTGAAGCAGAGATAATAGGTACTGCAGATGCTGGAGAATCCGAGATAACGAGGTGTGGAGCCGGAGGAAGGGTCTAGGCCCGAAACGTCAAGCTTTCCTGCTCCTATGATGCTGCTTGGCCTGCTGTGTTCATCCAGCTCCACACCTTGTTATCTCTGAAGCAACTTATATAAGTCTTGGTATTGGGAATGTAACAAGATTATTTCAAGACCTCGGATTAAAAGCACTCCTAACCAGCAGTGGCCACAATATGGTTGAATTTTTCATTCAAAGAACAAGACTGGATTTGAGACTAGTTTTATGCTTAAATAACAACAACTAAAAGGACAGTAAAACAGAGTTTGTTAAAGTGAACTAGGATACTAAACTAGGGGACAGATAGTACAGACACGGTGGCAGACAATTAAAGACATATTACAGGATACTTGGAACAAGTTTATTCCTATTTTAAAGAAAAAAATTCCAAAATGAGATCACAATCTGCGGCTAACTGTAACAACACAAGGTGAGTCGCAGGTTGGAAGATTAGTCCAAACATAAAGAACAGCAGATAATGACTAAAAGGTTAATCAGAGCAAAGAAAAATAGAGTATGAGGGGAACCTAGCTAGAAATCTTAACATGGAAAGCAAGGGCTTGTACAAGTGTTTAAATGAATAAGTAAAATGAATGTTGGGCCTCCAGAGAATGAGAATATGAAGTTAGTAGTAGATAATATGGAAATGGCGGGTGGAATGAGCAAATATTTTGTTTCTGTCTTTATGATACAGGATACCAAAAGCATTTGATACAGGATACTAAAAGCATTCCAGTAATAGCTAAGAATCAGAATAGGAGGGAGAGCGGACCCGAGTAAATCACAAGGGAAGTTGTACTAAGCAAACTGATGGAGCTGTGGGCTTAACCTAGCATCATAAAAGAGATTAATAATGAAGTGGTCGATGTATTTGTATTAGTTTGCCAAACGTTCCTAGATTCAGAAAGGTTCTGTCAGATAGGAAAGTAACCCTTGTAATCCAGAAGGCAAGGAGACAGAAAGCAGGAAACATTCAATCAGTTTGCTTGACGTATTTTATAAGGAAGATCTTGGAGTCAATCATTAAAGAGGTCACTACTGCACATGTGAAGAAACTCAGATTAATCAGAAAGAGTCATCATGGTTTCATGTTTAACCAATTTATTGGTGTTCTTTGAGTAATATGTGGTGTGGCTAAAGGGAGCCAATAGACGGACTGTATTTGGATTTCCAGAATTTGGTAAGGTGCCAAATCAAAGGTTATTGTGGAAAATTAAAGCTTTTGTATACTGGGTAACGTGCATGGAAGATTGGTTGGCCAGCAGAAATGGAGAGTAAGAATAAATTAGTCTTTTTTCTGATTGGCAAAATGTGATGAGTGTAGTCTCGTAGGCATCTATGCTGGGGCCTTAACTTTTTACAATTTATATTAATAACTTACATGAGGAGAATGAATCCAGGAGGCTAGATTTGTGGATGACACCTACATAAGTGGGAAAGTATGTTGTGAAGATAACATAAGGAAATTGCAGAATGGATATAAAAAGATCGAGTTAATGGGCAAACAGCTGGAAAATTGAGCATAATGTGGGAAAATATGAAGTTGATGACTTTGGCATGAAGAAATAAAAATAAGCGGTACTTAAATGGAGAACAACTGAGAAAATTAAAGATGCTCAGGGGCATGAATCACAAAAAAAATGGGGATATAGCATGTAATCAAGAATACTAATGGGATGCTTTCCTTTATCATGAGAGGAATTGAATATTTTAGGACTGAGAGGAGGACAACTCTTTTTTCTCAGAAGCTGGTAGAACTTTGAAACTCCCTGTATCAGAACGTAGCGGAAGTAAAGTTATTAAATAGTCTTATGAATGAGAATGTTTTTCTTAGTAGAGTGTTTGTCCTCTGCATTATATACTTCAAGTACAAACTTAAATAACTTTATTTTTTACCCAGTGTACGTGGTTACTAGTGGATACCATGTGATTTACCATCATGGGTTAAGGGGAAAATGGTGACTTGCGGAAGCTTGTGTTAGCATGAGTTGTCATGAGGTTGGAGGAGCAAAGGATGATGTAGGAGTATATGAGGGGGTATGGGAAATGGTACAGCACATTAGATTGTTGGGTTAGCATGGATGGTGCATTGGGAGAGAGAGGTCAGTTTTTTTTATTCATTCATGGGATGAGGGCTTCTCTGGCTAGGTCAGCATTTATTGTCCATCCCTAATTGACCAGACAGTAGTTAAAACTCAACTGCATTGCTATGGGTTTAGAGAGTCACATGTAGGCCAGACCAGGTGAGGATGGCCATTTCTTTCCCTAAAGGATGTTAGTGAACCAGATGGGGTTTTCCAACAATTGATAGTGGACTCACAGTCATCCTTATACTCTTAAATCCAGATATTTATTGAATTCAAATTCCACCATCTTCCATGGCAGGATTCGAACCCGAGTCCCCGCAACATTACCTAGGTCATTGGTTCCACTGCAGGAGTGCTGCAAGAATGTGTAATGTCCTATCCTTTTGTTTTAAATTTTGTTTTCAGTGTTGGAGTCTTAAGGCAAGCTTTCCACACAGCGTATCTCAGAACCCATCAGCCTTTTTGGTTCTTTTCATGTCCCTTGGCCTGTCTTACAGTCCAGCCCACATCCTTTCCCCCAACCTTCTGATCGAAATGCGGAGTGTGGGTAGCCTTTTTTAAAGATTGGGTTTGCAATCCAGGAGTTGTCCCCCCTCTGCCTAACTACCATCCCAGGAAATATAACTGGAGTCCTTGTCCTCTTCTTCTTCAATATTATTGGACTCCAAGGGCGTTGTGACACTTAAGTATTATTTTAGACTTAGCAAAAGTATAAGACCTGAATAAGTGCATAATCAATTAAAACTACATAGATTTTATGATGTTGAATAGTTTATGCTGTTCCTTTTCCCTTTTTGGCTCAATATGCCTTTTACTGCTGGTCAACTTACTGTGCAAGCGTTGTGTTATTCACTGTCACTGTATTCTCATTGGATTCAGCATTAATTGTTTCAGCAGCTTCACTGTCCTCACAGCTTTTCATTGTTTTCCTATTGGGTTAGAGAAAGAGGTGAATACAATAGCTTTTTACCATTTATATTAAATTTAATGAGTTATCTAAAACTTCACATGCAAATATATGTGTTATAACTGTATGGTTACGATCTAGTGATTTTTAGGAAAAAGATATTAAATGTTAATACATTTTGTTACAAAAAGTTAACCCAACTGTAACTGGCTGAAAGAATCTAAAAAGATGGCTGCTACACATCACCTGACTCTACAACTGCCCGTTTTTCAAAAATTCAGTGAGGCATGATAGTCTTGTAATGACTGCTGTCCAGGAGATAACAAAGTTCCTTGATGACTCACTATGAAATTGTAAGTTGGGCATTGATCAGACAAGAAAACCAAAGACCACAAATGGGAGAGGTGCTGTCCTTAGAATGCCAATGTCCCATATAGAACATGATGTAGTTTTGCCACAGTCTCCTGGTAACAGTACAGAGAAATAGAGGTTGGAAACGGACCCTTCAGTTCAGCCACCTTAGATTGGAAGCTGAGGATGATTCAAAAAGGCAAGTTGCCTGGACAAAGAGCGATTCAATCTTGAACTACCTGGCGAGGGTAAAACTACACCCTTCACGCAGTGAGAACAAGTGGAAAGAGAGAGACAGAGAGAGAGAGAGACAGAGCGAGACATGTCGAAACAGTAAGTGATCAGCTGTAAAGTAATTGGGAAACCGTAAGCACTACCTTGACAGACCCAGAAGCCAGGAATTTTCTCTTCCTTTTTAGAATCTGTTATTTTGTGGCGCTTACTTGTACAAGAAAATATTAACTAATCAACTATAGAAGTCATTGTGTCAGCCATATCTAAATTCAACCTCTCCACTTCAGCAACAAGGAACCCGAGCAATGGGACCAATGGTATAACACCAGGAGTTGTTGGACTTTCTTAATACAGGTACTATTTTGTCTTCTCTGTGCAAGTTTCAATATTGATTTCAATAATTTCATCTGAAATCTTTATTTCTTTGTCTTCTAAGAAAACTTCAGTAATAAGAACTGGAGCAGTTCAAGAGTTCACCTTCTCCAGGGAAGTAGGAATGGGCAATGAATGCTGACCTAGTTCCCATGAATGAATTAAATGAAAATATCTTGCAAGGAACTAACCTTTAACCTGTTTAAACCAAAAAGCTTGATTGTAAGTCTACTTTAACTTTAATTGTAGCGATGAAAAAGCAGCTAAATGAGTTTTATTTCACTTTTATTTAATTCCGATCACTAACCACATTAGGAACATACCTGGAAGTCATAGTCATAGAAGTCTACAGCACAGAAAAAAGCCCTTCAGATCATCAAGTCTATGCTGGTCAAAAACAAACACCAAACTAGTCTCAGCCCATTTTCCAGCATTTGGCTCATAGTCAAGACAACATGGAAGAACTTTTCTGTATATCCATCTTTTTGAGAAAATGCACCCAAAAATTTCAAAGAATGAAGTTATCTATTTAAGATGACATACAATATTAAAAATAAAAGTTTGAGAGGAAATGCATATATCTTGTGGTTCAGTGAAAGAACATCTCAAATTGACTCCCCGATCTCTGTGCTAGTTGACATCTGTCAGAGAGACAGGTAGTGCAATTTGTGTTATGGGTTTTATTTGGAAAATGTTTGCCATTGCTGCCAACTCTGATTTTATCCAGTGATTGAAGTGTGCCGAAACTGGTATTAGATAAATTGAGTTTAGGCCTAACACTGCCCTTCATGCACTTGATAGCTAAAAAGGCTGCTGACAATCATTATCAAAACAAATGCACCTAAATGGGGTAGTGGCCAAAGAGGCAGAGAACTTGTTGTGTGTATGAAATTATAATGTATCCTGAGTTCCATCATTACCTGAAAGAAGAAGAGAAGGTTTGTAAGAAATACAAGCTCTGAAAATATTGTTCTCTTAAAATCGTTATGGATTTATATGCGGTACTTTTCATCTCAAAATATTAATAAGGACATTACATCATGCTGCAACGTTATGTACCATTTGCTGATCACTATTAATTGTTTACTCTTTGTAGATTACTTTATATCCTGCTTTTCCACATTACTTGTTACAATCAAAAGCACAAACATTCTGCCAACAACTCATGCTTGGAAATGGCCCTCTCACTGGAACCTGCATTCCCCTACAGTTTATAATGTTATTTGTGACTGCTTTTATGAAGATAGAATCAAAATATGTATTTAATTAGCTTGTCATCTCTTTATCCCCATCATAACTCCACCTATTTCTCTTTGTAAGAGCCTTCTATTTGTTTTAACTAGCCTTTTCTGTCCACATACCTGTAGAAGCTTTTACAATCAGTTTGTATGTTCCTTGAAATCTTGTTCTGTACTCTGTTTTCCACCCTCTTACTCAATCCCTTTATCCTCCTTTACTGAAATCTAAATTGTTCCCAATCCTTGGGTCTGCTTCTTCTTTTTATCCAATGTGTATGCTCCTTCCTTGGATCTAATACTATCACTAATTTCACTTGTTAGCTATGGTTGAGCCCCTTTCCCATTTTGTTTTTGTGCTAGACAGGAATAAAAAAAATGCTGCAGTTCATCCATGCACTCTTTGCCTTTCCTAATCACTGTCATCACCTTAAGTAACATTCCTCATTTATCGTAGCCATTCTGGATGGTACGAGGAGTAGCATCAGCCTCAAGCTATCAAACTATGCCTGGATCAGACCAGTTCTGATGAAAGGTCATGACCAGAAGATCCTGAGTCCAAGTGTTCCAGCTGGAATCAGAACTATGATGTCCGACGCTGTGCAGTAAGAAAACTTGGTTTTCTTGCACTCACTTGGTTAAGTTTAAAAGGGTCTGATTCTGATGCAGCATCCTGAAGAGCTACCTAAGCTCAGAAAACCAAGCCTGCAAGACACACTGCCTTCTAACAGCACTAACTGCAGTTTGGTAAGCTTAAATGCTCAGTGTATGGGTGAGTGAGTGATGTGGGGATTTGGATAGATACATGAAAGGGTAGGCAGTTGAATAAGTATCTGGGTCAGTGTCCTGAGGCTCCTGCAAGTGAATCAGAGAGGTGCTATGTAGTTCATGATAAGTTGACAAATGTCAGATGTGAACATCTATGGATAAGGAATAAGTGCCCCTTAAATCATGCCCTGAGATGCTGCTAGATGCTGAACAACATGGATTCCATTAATTTACCAGGTACACACTGTGACTTCCAAGTTGAGATTTCTCAACAGTTAGCTTGTTGGGCATGTTTGATAAGATAGGAACCTGGATATCAATGAAGCAAATTTTGGTATTAATAAGATGTTTAACAAGCTATAATCACCTTTAATTGGCAACTCATCAATGCCTAGTGAGAAACTGACCTCTACATTTAGCAGATGCCTAAAAGATGCAGTGGTGCTCCTGACTGTGAAGTAGGCCTCACTGGACCTTTCTCACAATTATTTCACAAACTACACCATGGCACATTTTGTTCAGACCCCAATAAGATTCCACCCATCAAGTTGCTTTGTACCAGTCTTTAGGGATGGTGACAAGGCAGGCAAAATGATCACTTACTTGGCTTTAAGATTAATGGTCATTAGTGCACTCTGATCCTACTCAGTCAGATCAAGTAGAGTCCACCACAAATAGTGACACGTTGAACTACTAGTCCTCTAATTGGACTTACATCCTTAATAAAGGCAGTCTGGCTCATATCAACAAGATGAACCTCTTGGTCCTGCAATCTAGCAAAATGGGGTTGCCTAGCACCTAACAAAACTCGGCCTTGAAAGATGCTGTTGTACATTAACATTCCCTGTCATCCTCTTCACCATTTCTCCATTTATTCCACTGTTTAGTTGCTTGTTGCATAAAAATCCATTGCTACATTCACATTTAAACATGCTTTTTGATGTTTGCCTAATTTGCTCTTTTTCCAAATATGCTAATTTTCACAATTTTTTTCAACTCAGAAACCAAGACAATTAGTAACAAAATCTAATATGACACAACTTTTCTTAGAAATGAATTTATTGAAAGATAAGATGGACTATATGTTCATTTATCTTTTCAACGAAGATATCACCTGCATGATACATCCCAGAAAAGAACTTGCCATGTGGCTGTTACATTGCTATACAAAGAGAGTTGGGAACTATATTCCTATACATATGTGTACATGTATATCCAGAATGCTACCCCACTGATCTCTGTGCTACACTGAATGTACTAAAAACCAATAATACATCATTTCACAGAGAATGGCAAGACCCGAGAAATATATTGAACATCATCTTATTGTGTAAAGCTGTGTAATTATTTCCAACTTATGGGAGTTATGCAACATGACTGGCACCTTTGAAATTACTTATTCAATGGATTGATCATGAGAGACCAGCAGTGGATGAACTAAAGGCCTTACCTGCCTCTCTTTTTGCACTTAGTGCAGTAAATGGCAAGAGCGATACCCTCCACAGCCAAAAATATTGGGATAACAGCTGAAATCAAACCGAATTTCCACGCCTTAAGACCAAAAATAGAGACATCTGGTGGACTGGTACCTGCACTGACAAATAACAAGGTAATTGAAGATTTGAGTTGACGTTTAAATGTTTTTGTTGGCATGAAATTTGAATTGCTGTCTTCAAATTATTTGGTTTTCTACCAGTCTTGAATGTAGTTTTGGAAAGGGTGCAATTTGTTGGATGGACCTCGAAGATATCTATGTTTCATCGTTTCTGATCACTCGTGCATTCCCAATTTTCATTATCCCATTAGCACAAAGCATATCTACAGTTGCTTAAAGTTTTAATTTGCTCTCCAAACCTCTCTGTATCCCGACATGCTCACCCTAAGATAACAAGCATGGGGCTGGATGAACACAGCAGGTCAAGCAGCATCATAGGAGCAGGAAAAATTGATGTTTCGGGCCTAAACCCTTCATCAGAAATGGGGGAGGGGAAGAGGGTTCTGAAATAAATAGGGAGAGAGGGGGAGGCGGATAGAGGATGGATAGAGGAGAGGATAGGTGGAGAGGAGGCAGACAAGTCAAAGAGGCGGGGATGGAGCTGGTAAAGATGAGTGTAGGTAGGGGGGGTAGGGAGGAGATAGGTCAGTCCAGGGAGGATGGACAGGTCAAGGGGGCGGGATGATGTTAGTAGATAGGAGATGGGGGTGTGGCTTG
>JAHRHZ010000024.1:36021330-36145548 GCA_024137785.1 Ginglymostoma cirratum | reverse complement strand
GCTCCATCCCCGCCTCTGCGACTTGTCTGCCTCCTCTCCACCTATCCTCTCCTCTATCCATCCTCTATCCGCCTCCCCCTCTCTCCCTATTTATTTCAGAACCCTCTTCCCCTCCCCCATTTCTGATGAAGGGTTTAGGCCCGAAACGTCAATTTTTCCTGCTCCTATGATGCTGCTTGACCTGCTGTGTTCATCCAGCCCCATGCTTGTTATCTCGGATTCTCCAGCATCTGCAGTACCTTTTATCTCTCATGCTCACCCTAAGGTTGTTCCCTAAAACCTGTTAGCTTGATCAATCTTTTGATCACCAGTATACATTCTTTTGTGTGATGGGCTACCAGTATTGGTCTGATGATACTCCCAAGAATTGCCTTGGAGTGTTTTTACAAGTGTGAGATGATATATTAATGTGAATTGTCATTCTTAAGTTAACTCTGTATTAGATATTCCAAAGTTAAATTTGTGGTCTTCTCCCTGTGTAGGAATGACTTAACACTTCTCTTTATAAGAAGTAGGAAATAAATTAGAAAAAATGCATATACACATATTTCATGATATTTGGACATCCAGACATTTCATAACTAGTGAATAATTCTAAAGTCTAGTTGGAGTTGTGCTGAAATGCTGTGGACTATTGGCTACAATAAACAGATAAATTATCCTTTTCTTTGGTATAGTTTGAAGGATAAATCCTGAGAAAGATAATGGGGTATTTCCCCTTTCATTTTCTGAACAGCCCATGTGACCTTTTCATGAATCAAAGATGGCAGATAGGGCTCTAAAGTGTCAATCAGAAGATGCAGCTCTGACAGCCAGTACTCGATTACCATACTTCAGTTAGAGGATAACTCTTTATGGTGTGTTGTGTGATCAGTACAATTCATTGAAAGTGACCATAGCCTCAAAGGACCATGGACTTCTATGTCCATTAGAGAAATGACTGGTGGTGAGTTAAACCTGAGGATCAGGAATTGTGCATAAAACTGGCATTCGGAATGTTGTAAGTCAAATTATTTTCTGGCTTTTAATCCTCAAAAGAACATGTTGTCTCATACACAAGATGATTGTTTGGCTTTATGTTAAATGATTAGTGTACCATAATGAAACAAGCTCTTAGTTTAAATGCCAGAATTTCACATTTATTTAGGTCAAGCTAGTTCAACGTGAATGTGTTCCCTCCAGGGGTTGTGGAACATCTGACTTGATTACACAGCTGTCTTTGTAGTACATCTGAGGGTCAGTTAGTCAGAATTCCATACTTGTATGGCATGATTCGTTCTTGGTCATGTTGGCTGAACAGTCATTTGAAGGCTAGGGGACTTTAAAGGTTGGCAAAAGGGCAAATTTAAAATAGGATTTTTATTCATTTCTAATTGTAGTTCTATTAAGTATTATGGGAGAGTTCGTTCAAAATGTTGTTTCATGTTTACTGAAAAGAGATCTTAAACCCTTGAATCCTGCAACAAATAACTTGTTACATTCAGAAATAGTTTCCCATTAACATAAAGAATTTGCATTCACACATTGATCTGGCAGGAAGGAAATTAAGGTGAGACTTTGGAATCCTGCAATGCCTGTGTAGTACCAGTAAAATACAAAAAAAACCCATAAAGTTGCTGTCATTTGGTCAGTTAATTACCTCATAGAGATAACAGCACAGAAGGCTATTTATCCCATTGAGTTAACGCTATCTCACTGTAGAACGATTCATTCAGACCCAACCCCAACACTCAGTCTCAGTTATGTCATGATACACCTCGGAACAGAACAAAGACCAATACAACACGGGAACAGGCCCTTCAGCCTTCCAAGCCTGCACCAAAATATTTTCCCCTTCCATACTAAAACTGTCTTCACTTACAGGATCCGTATCCATCTATTACCCTTCCTATTCATGTATTCGGACCAACATATGTTTCCTCCAAATCATTTATGTAGATCATGAACAGCAGAGGTCCCAGCACTGGTGCTTATTGAATGCTGCTATTATGTCTGTTTCCATCACCCCCTCTGACTGCACATTCCAGGCTATCACCACCCTTTGTGTGAAAAACTTGCCTTGCACATCTGTTTTAAACTTCACCCCTGCAGCTTGAACCTGTGTCACCTAGTAATTGACCCCTCCACCCTAGGAAAAAGTCTCATACTTTCCACTTTACCCATGCCATTCACAATCTTATATATTTCTGTCAGGTTGCCCCTCAACCTCCTGCGTTCTAGTGAAAACAAACCCAGTCTATCCTACATTTCTTCATAGCTAAAATCTTGGCCCTGTTCCGTACTGGGGAAACCAACAGAAACCAACCCCGACCTGAAGACCCGACAACCGATGACCTCCGAAAACTACTGACCCAACTGACAAGGTCTCAGGCACATCCTGAGGTGAAAACCAGCTTGTAAAAGCACAGAAAATAAGGAAAACCAAGTACTCACCCGATAAATCCAAAACGTGACCTACCGCATCCAGACAGAAGGCCTACACTGTCCAAAGTCTTCATCGAAGCACCAGCTACAGCAAGAGGGAATGGCCAGCTGTATTTCAAAATCGCATTTATCCGCAGTGGTCAGCTTATTTTCTCAAGACCCCAAAGTATCCAACCTAGCTAGCAGGGAGGAGAATATGGGTGGTGGCAGTGAAGGAAACCCCAAGAGTAGGAAGCCTGATTAAAGTTTCTGTGATTAAAACTATTACTTAGCTTCCAATAGTGTTTAACTTGTTTTTAATTTAGTAGTGTTTTTAAGTACAGTCCTCTGTATAATCGATAGTGTCAATTTCACTATTTTGTATTTACCTTCATTTCTTATAATGTGCTCACCTTTTGTATTTAATAAATGCGGAGATTCCTTTGCCTTGAAACACCTGTCTACTGCCTTCTTCATTTCACATTTTGTAAATAAGTCCAGTGTCAGAACCAGGGATCTTGGGGTGATTCAAACCACCTAAAAATCAGCAAATTACTGATCGCAAACCAGAACCCCTACAGTGGGACTTGAACTCGGGCCTCATGGTCAAAAAGTAGGGATACTACTGCCATGCGACAAGAGCCCTTCCTCAATCTCAGTAGAATTGTAAGTCTAATTCCCTCGGGTGTGCAAGCAATTACCCTTTGAAATCATTGAACAACAGCACCTGCACCATGCTAATGGGCTGTGCGTTCCAGGTTGTTACCACTCATTTTTTAAAACGTTTCTTCTTCCAACTTCTCCCACCAGAACCCTGTCCCCTCTATCTGGCAAGATAGCTAATGGGAACAGCATCGCTTTGTCTACTTTATTTAAACCTGTCATATATTTCATCTCAATTGTACACAAACATATATAAATATCAGGAGCAGAATTAGGAAAGTGTCTCCTTGAGCCTTCCGCATTATTCAATAAGGTCATGCCTAATTTGACTATTTTGTATTGCTGCCTACCCCCAATATTCTTTTATCCTTTTTATTCTCAACAATCTATTTACCCTTGCATTAAAAATATTTGGAGACTCTGCTTCCATAGCCATTTGAAGAAGAGTTCCAATGTCTCAAGTCTGTTTGAAAAAATATGCTACTTACTGTCTAAATTGTCCCACCTCTATTTTTAAGCAGTGACACCTAGTTCTAGATTCTCCCACAAGAGGAAACATTCTTGCCATATTCACCCCGTAAAGACCCCTCAGGATCTTATTTGATTCAATCAAGTTATCTCTTACTCTTCTAAACCCTAGAGCAATCCATGCTTAGCCTGTCCAACCTTCCCTCATAAGACAAACTACCCCTTCCAGATATTACTCTAGTTAATGTTCTCTGAACTGCTTCCAATATATTTAAATCCCCTGTCTAACTGAAACGTAACCTTCTCTCAATTTCCTTAGCTACAAAGGGAACAACCGTTTTCTCTATGCTCTGACGAGGACGCTCACTTTCTTCGCAAAATGTGGTAACAGCAGAAAATAACTAATACCATTGTTGTGGACTAACCAGAACTTTATCCATTTAATTCTGCATTCCCTATCTTAGGGAACAGAGATAAAGGCTGTACTAGGGCAATGTACACAGTGAGAGATGAGTAGTTTTACTGGGGATGCAGACAACGAAGACAGAGATGAGACTGTGAATGAGTAGATCAGCAAATACAGATGCATCATGGTGAATTGAATACCAAAGTTCTGTATGATTTTGAACGGGCACTTGCCAATGAATTAGGATCTTTTTCAAGTGGGGAAATACTGATTGTAACAGAAAATGGTAGTCATTTCTTGTTATTTCTCCCAGAAATGCATATCAGTAATGTGGGAAAGAATTTTGTGTTATTTTTCATTTTAGTTGGCTGTTTCACCTAACTTTTCTGCACATTCTAAGTAACATCTGCAAAATTAAACCACAGAGAGGGCTGGAGAAACTCTGGCCTGGCGGCATCTGTGGAAAGAGAAACAGAGTTAAAATGTAACATTTTGAGTTTGGCACAATGCAGTTCTGAAGAAGAGCGATATTGGACTCAAAACATTAACTCTGTTTCTTTCTCCACTGATGCTGTCAGAACTGCTGAGATTTTTCAGCATTCGCTGTGTTTGTTTCAGATTTCCAGCATCGCAGTATGTTGTTTACAGCCACCAAATTAATCTTAGTGCAGTGTAAGCGTATAAATGTCAATGAAGTTTAAAATTTCAAATAAACTGCTTTTAGTAGCTTCCCTTTTGCAATAGCATCTATGTCTTCAGATTCTCAGAATGCCTTTCACAATATTCCCTTTTACAATATTCCCTTTTACAATAGCATCTATGTTATCAGATTCTCAGAAAGCCTCTCAGAATTAGTCAAAAATAATAACTACGTACATGTGTTGCCCAAACTGGTACCATAAAAAGCAGATGTTGGTGTTGGCAATATTCCATCTGTATGTTCCAAAAATTTGCCAAGTGTTGGAGCAACAGTCACCAGTTGGTAAGCCAAGAGTTCGTCTGGTGCAAGAATTTCACTCGGGTTGCTCACCTCCTTGTTAACTTCATCCGTTACTGTGCCAGTGCCTTCAGATAAATTCACAGTTCCAGGAACGTTTGACTGTGATAGCAGATATGTGTGAAGTGGAGCCTGGGTGATAACTGAGAGAACAGAGGGAAACTTAGCAATTGTATGAAAGTTGAAGCTACCTTCTAAAAATTTCAACAGCTTTCTAATAACATTCACATTTCATGTAATTGAAGGGCAGGAATCTCTTGCAGAAATGATGCTTCACAGAATCTCAGGGCAAGAAGGAGGCTATCCAGCCTCTGTTCTCTGAATCCACTGGTTCTCTGAATAAGCATCTCACTCAGTGCAATCTCCCAGAAACCCTACATATTCTTCCTTTCAAATAACTATCTAACTTCCTTCCTGGAAGCATCAGTTGATACTGCGTCCACCACACTCACAGAAAGTGCATTCTGGACCCTCACTATTCACTATGTGTAATGTTTTTTCTCATGTTGCTTTTGCTTTGTTTGCCAATTACTTCAAACCTGTGCCCACTGGTTCTTGATCCTTTAATGAGCAGGGCCAGTTTCTCCTTCTCTGCTCAGTCCAGACCCCTCTTGATTTTGAATGCCTCCATTAAATCTCCTCTCAGCCTTCAATTTTACGAGAAAAAATGCTCCTTGCTTCTCCAATCTATCCTCATAACTGAAGTGTCTCATCCTTGGAATTTGTCTTGTAACCCTCTTCTGCACTGTCTCTGATATGTTCACATCATTCCTCAAGTGTGGTGCCCCAGAACTGGATACTATATTCCAGCCGAGGCCAAACTAACATTATGTATCAGTTCAACATGACCTCCTTGCTCTTATACTCTATTCCTGTATTAATAAAGCCCAAGATACTGTACAACTTATTCACTGCTTTCTCCACTGTTCTGCCACCTTTAATGACTTATGCACATTTACATCCACGTGCACTTGCTCCCCCTTTAGAATAGCACCCTTTATTTGATACTACCAATGTTAATTTCACTAAAACATATCACTTCATGCTTCTCAGTGTTGAAATTAATCTGTCAGCTATCTGCCCTCCACCAACCTGCCAATATCTTTTTAAAGTTCCACACTATCCTTGCACATTTCACAATGCTTCTATGTTTTGTCATCATCTGGAAATTTTGAAATTGCCTTTTGAATCTGAATGTCTACGGTATTAATATATATCCAGAAAGGCTCCCAAAACTGACCGTTGAGTAGGATCAATTGTTTTAAAAAACCTTTGAAATGCTTTTCTTTCAGAATACAAGACAAAGTAACAGGACTATCTGCAGTTTAGTTTAGCTCGTCAACATTGGAGCTCAGAGCTACAGTTTTAGAGTTTTACCGCTGATGTTATTAACAAATCTCCAAAGGTATGCTCACAGTATGCTTGAGACCATGCTAAATTATTGCTATTGGATGTTGACAGCAGGAATTTAATACAGATGGGCAAGAAGTATTGAATCTTGGTAGAAAACATAGGGAAGACTATACAGACCTAATAACAGATCGAAAGACTGCAGGGACAAAGAAACCTGGAGATCATATAACTTGGAGCTTTGAAGGTAGTAGGCATATTATGAGACTGTTTAGGATAAAAATATGGGATCTAGGGATTCATAAATAGATGTATTGCGTACAAAAGAAAGGAAGTAATGTTGAACCTTTATAAACCACTGGTTCGGCTTCAGCAAGAGTATTCCATACAGTCGTGTTGTTCTCCACACTTTTGGATGACTATAAACATCACCAGCTGGACCAATATTTCATAGAGCCATGCAGTATATAAACAGGCACTTCAGCTCACCATGTCTATGCTGATCAGCAAACACCAAACTATGCTAATCCCATATACCTGCACTTGGTCCATAACCAACAATACCCTGGCATTTTAAGTACTCATCCAGATGCTTCTTAAATTTTGCAAGAGTACTACTTGCCTTCACTGGCATCTCAGACACCGCATCCCATATTTCTACTAAACTTCTGGGTGAAAATAATTCTCGTCAGGTCACCTCTAAACCTTCTGTTCTTAGACATGTCTGCCATGGGGAAAAGAGTCTCACAATCTACCCTATCTATCCCTCTCACAATTTTGTATACCTCAATCAGATCCCCTCTCAGCCTCCTCTGCTCAAGGGAAAACGTAACACATCTATCCAGTCTCTCCTCATAACTGAGACTTTTCTTCTCAGGCAACATTCTTGTGAATATTCCCTGCATCCTATTCAGTACAAGTACATCCTTCTGATAATGTGGTGACCAGAACTGCACATAATATTCCATCTGCAGCCTAAATAATGCTCTATAAATTTGCAACCAGACTTCCCTGCTCGTATATTCTATGTCTTTCTAATGAATGCAAGCATCCTGTGTGCCTTCTTCACCATCCTATCTACCTGTGCTGATACTTCCAGGACTTTATGGGCTTGTACACCAGAGTTTCTTTTCCTCAGTACCCCCTCGGGACTGACTATTTATTGTGTAAATCCTTCCCTTATTAGATGTCCCTTTGTTCCTCATTCTTAGTTGCCTTTGAGAAGGTGGTAGTGGACTACCTTCTTAAACCATTGCAGTCAGTTGGAGTATAGAGGTACCATGGTGCCATTTGAGAGGGAGTTTCAGGATTTTGAATCTGACACTGAAGGAATGGTGATATACCTCCAAGTCAGGATAGTGTGTGGCATGGAGGGGTGCTTGCAGGTAGTGGTGTTCCTGTGCATCTCTTGCCATTGTCCTTCTAGAACGCAGAGGGCATTTGCTTGAAAGGTGTTGTCAACGCAGCATTGAATTGCAGTACATCTTGTAGATGGTACACATGGTGAAACAGTGATGAATGGAATGAATGTTAAAGGTACTGGATGGGGACCAATCTGTTTTGTCCTGGATGGTGTCAAGCTTCTTGAGTATTGTTGGAACTGGACCCTTCCAAGCAAGTGGAGAGTATTCCATCACACACCTCAGTCCTGCTTTGAAGGTGGTAGACAAGCTTTAGGCAGACTGGAGGTGAGCTAGTCATCAAAGGATTTTTCAAGCCCCTACCTGCTCATGTAGCCACTGTACTTAAATGGCTAATCTGTGGTATTCCCCAGATAATAATGGTAGGGGATTCATCACTAGTAATGTCATTTAATGTCAAGAGCTGGTGGTTAGATTTTCACTTGTTAGGGAAGGTCAGGGTCTGGCACTTGTGTGGCATGGAAGGCAATTACCACCTGTCAGTCCAAACCTAGATGTTATCCAAGTCTTGCTGCTTTTAATCATGGACTGCTTCTGTTGCTGTGGAGTTATGAATAGTGCTGAATATTGTGCAATTATGAGCAAAATGTCCTCGCTCTGGCTCTTATGATGGAGGGAAGATCATTGATGAAACATCTGAAGATGGTTGGGACTCAGACTCTACCCTAAGGTACTTCTGCAGAGATCTCCTGGAGCTGAGATGACTGACTTTCAACAATCACCACGATCTGCCATTTTAATCAATGGCCTCCAAACAGCAGAGAGATTCCTGACTAATTCCCATTTCCTCCATTTTTGCTAGGGCTCTTTGATGCTGTATTTGGTCAAATGCTGCCTTGATGTCAAGGGCTGACACTGTCAACTCACCTCTGGAGTTCAGTTGTTTTCTCTATGTTTGAAACAAGGCTATAATAAGGTCAGGAGCTGAGTGGATTTGGTGGAACCTACTACTGGATATCAGTGAGCAGTTTATTGTTGATAAATTACCACTTGATACCAGTGTTGATTATAACTTCCATCACTTTACTATTGACCTCAAGTACACTGATGGGTTAGTAGGCGGCCGACTCAACTTGTCCTCTTTTCTTGTGAACTCAACATATCTGGGTAATTTTTCACATTATCACGTATATGCTAGCGTTGTAGCTGGACTGGGATGGCTTGGCTAGTTCTAAAGCATGCGCCTTAATTTTTTGCTGGAATGTTGCCTTTGCTTTATCTAATGCCTCAGCATTAGAATAACTGGAGAAAGCTGCAGCATATGTTTTAGTCCAGATGGCAGTGAAAGGTAGCTTATTGTTTGCACACTTCTTTTTATTCCACAAAGATACCCATTATAAATCCCCATGTGCACAAGTGAATCTCAGTTATCACTCCCATCTGAACACATTTATATACTCAATGACTATACAGTGAAGAGATCAGCAGCACAAACAAGATGGGCTTGAGAAGATGTATGGAGAAATAAGAAAGAAACAGGAGGAAGGTATAGGTTCTGGGCGATGCTTTTCTGAAGTGTAAAAGCTTTGTTCAGTTATTTATCTCACAGCAGTATGTACCTTGCAAAGTTTTGTTGGAAAATCTTGTTGCTGTCTCAGAGTGGCTGAAACTGACGTTGCGCACTGTGGTATGAGATGTTCTGGATTTGGTTTTTGTGAATAAAGGTTGCATTGTTGAGAGAACTCTGGTTTCTTCCAATGTGGCTATTTGAGATGTGACATTGTCTACAAAAGAGAAGCATTTTGTGATCAGGAATCTCATTAAGCATCAAATGATAATATCATATTTTCTATATCTCCGTACAGGTATAGATTAAATGAAGATAAACTAGGAAGGATTTCCAATTTCATAAAGGTACAGCAGAATACATTTCTACAGCAGGGTGATTCCTTGCTCACAATCTCACAGCCCTTGGCTACAATTGCACATTTTTCTGGTTGAAGAATACAGGTTAAAATGTTATTGTCCAATCTTCAACTGCACTGTCATTGGAAATGGTCTGTCCAATGGGAGATTTTTGTAATGATAGTTCTTTTAAATAGCTGCTTAAAGATAACAACGCTTTCATAAATGAGAAAGAAAGCAAAAGCCTGCATTTGCACTGTATTTATCCAATTTTTAGAAACATCTAAAGGACAAGAGGGAACAAGGCTGAAGAATGAAGTATTGAAATAAAAGACAGGTCTAGAGAACCTGTTACTGGGAATTGCAGAATCATTAAGAATCACTTTTGTTGAAAATGGGAACAAATGAAATCTGAAATTTTTGAAAGTCAAGATTGAATCCAGAAGGTTATGAATTGCTGAACTCAATGTTAAGATGATTATGCCTGTTTCTGCTAATATTCATTTAAACCTTATCAAAAATCAAGGGTAGAATGGGACTGGGATGAGAAATTAAAATGCTAAGCACCCAAAAGCTCTGGGACTGTGCTCATGGATGCTGGATGCAGCTTCAGTAAACTGATCACTCAATCTGCAATTGACTTCCTCAGGAGGCATGGTCACACAGTGGTTAACATTGCTGCCTCACAGTGTTAGGAACCTGGTTTGATTCCAGTCTTGGGTGACTGTCTGGGTTGAGTTTGCATGTTCTCCCTGTATCTCTGTGGGTTTCTACCAGGTACTCTAGTTTGTGGCCAATATAACTCATCTATAGAAGAAATATTTGACTCAACCTATAACTCTTCTTTCTTACACGTGCTGAGATTTTGTGTTTTTATTTCAGATCTCCGGCATTTTTCTTTTATTTTATTGTTGTAAAGTCATACAGCACAAATGAAGCCCATTGTTATAACGAGTGTCTCAATATATTGATCCACTGAGCCTCCCTCCTCGAAATTTTATGCAGATTTGAGGCATTTGGATAGTAAAGCACGTTACATGTGCAGTCATATACAATGTTGTCTCGTGAAAATAATTTTGGATTGGTGAGTTTGTTGAACTCTTGGTTAGAAGATCCCAGAGGATTAAACCAGCCAAACTTGCAAATGGCAGACACTGGTCTGACTTGTCTTACAGACCTCAAAATGGAGCTCCACTACGTCAAGCAGATTCAATTCCAACTTCTTCTGTTTTTCTTTTACTGATTTTTCCTTCTGGGATATCATTATGTATAGCATTGGAGCTTATTTAGTGGAAGTGTCATTAAATTGACTGAACAGAAGCAGAACAAGTTACTAAATGTTAATAATAAGCCTTTTAACCACCTAAACACTAATATTCCTGACACTGTTACTAAATAAGGATCTCATGGTCTCTGTACAAATTGAGAAAATGACTCATAACATAGTAACTTTAAATTTTCTAAAATGTCATTGCACAAATGATCACAGTTCATTTCCTACCATATAATCACTCATATTAATATACTGAGCATTGAATTTTCTGATTAAGTAATTGGCATGCTCGCTTCAATTAAATAACTTTACTCTAAACAAAGTAATAACTTAGAAATAAACTCACTCTGAGATTCACAGAATGCCAGCACAAAAGCCAAAAGCAATCCTTTTGTCACTGTCAATGCTACCATGGTGATTGAATTTGATCTTCATTGAAAGAAGGTTTGATGCTTCTGAAGCTGCTCTGAAACTGTCTTTTTAATTGTGTGGTCGGTACAGTCTCAAACTATCTGCTTGTGGAATCCTCTAGAAGGATAGGATATTGCTCCAAACCCGTACCTTTTTGTGATTTGTCATCTGGGGTGTTGACTTCCCTTCAAATACGGGCTTCAATTTCACATCATAGATGTCACACGTTGTTTCGAAATAACTTCAAATTTTATCACTCCACAGTTGGGATGGATTTAATCTGCAGTGCAGAGCCTGACATGTAACATGAATGTTCAGAACCTTCATCTGGTTCCAATAAATTTCAATCATATTTTAAAAATTCCCTAAAATACTTGGATTTGCGTCTCTTAGACTGCCATGTCTGTAATGCCTTACGTGAAGTATAATGAAAATTGATAAAAATGATTGCCTATTAAATGTTGCTTTATTTGAATATTTATGGCAAAGAATTTCTACAAATTCGACAGGTTAGTTCTGAAAAGGCTATGGAATGAAGGGAAAAAGTGGCCATTCTGGAGTGACTGGGCTCAGGAGCCAGAACTCTACCCAACTTGCTGGTGCCACCGTCATGGTAATCTCAACCATGACCAGTGATTGATTATCAGACCATTTTAACTAACATGATGCATAGGAGTGAGACCAACAGCAAGGGGGTTGGCTCTTAAGTGTCCTTTGAAATGGCAGCGCATCAGTTCAGGGGCAATTAGGGGTGGTTGAAAGTGCTTGCATACCCAAATTAATAAAAGAATGAAGAAATAAAAATGGCTGGCAAAACAGCTTCTCTATTTCAAACCAAAGACATTTTTTCTCCAGTCCTCTCATTTTTTAAAATTAATATTGTCATTCCTAAAGTTTTTTTTCCCTTCCCTGCCTTTTGTGAATAAAATATAGTTAAGAATATTACATTCCAATCCTTCCATTTTTTGAGGATAGTGCCTGTATTCTTACTATATTGTACCCATGGGGCAAGTTGTATCTGTAGATCTCCAATCGTGTAAGCCTGCTTTAATGTGCTTTTGCACGTGAAATCATGTTAAACTTAATTTGTCTGCTTCTCATCTGCCCTCAGTTTGATACCTCCTGTTTTTGTACCATTTTTTCCTCCACTGTGATCATTATCCATCACTTCTCTCTGTACTTTGGTTCACCACTTTAATATTTCAAAACAGTGCCAACTTAAGTTAGACCCTTTGGCACATCAGTGGTCAACCTACCGACAAAGAGATGCGTCCCAGGTCTATTGAGCTGCAGCTTCTCCAACTAGAAAATATCCTTTTCACCCCAAAATTGATCCCAGTGCTCTAAGGGTCCTTTCACTGCTCCATTTGACTGGTCACCACCATTGTACAGTGACTTGTGGTTTATGGCAAGGTTCAGTGCTCTGTACTCCAGCTATGAGGGAATAAAGATAACATTTCCAAGTTTGCGGATGACACAAAGCTGGCTGGGAGGGTGAACTGTGAGATGGATGTGGAGATGCTTCTTCGGTGTGGTTTGGGCAATTTGTAAGAGTGAGAAAATGCTTGGCCGACAAAGTATAATGTTAACAAATGTGAGATATTCCACTTTAGTAACAAAAATAAAAAGGCAGATTACTATGTGAATGGCAATGAATTAGAACAAAGAGGAAATATAGTGAGACCTGGGTTGTACACCTGTTGCTGAACGTAAGCATGTAAGCAGTGAAGAAGGCAAACGGAATGCTGGCCTTCATTCAGGAGCAGAGACATCTTGCTACAATTGTATGGGGGTCTGATGATATAACACCTGGAGTACCGTGTGAAGTTTTGGAGTCCTTATCTGGCAATGGAAGGAGTGCAACAATGGTTTATCAGATTGATTCCTGAGATAGCAGGACTGATGTATGAAAAGAGACTGGATGTATTGGGACTACGTTCATTTGCACTTAAAGGTATAGGAGGTGGGATTTGGGGAGGGTGCTCTGGAAGAAATTTATAAAATTCTAACAGGATTAGAATTTAGGTAAACATAGGAAGGATGTACCTGATGAGTGGGGAATCAAGAACTAGCGGTCACAGTTTAAAGATACAGGGTAGACCATTTAGTGCTGAGATGAGGAGACAATTCTTTATCCAGAGAGAGCTAAGCCTGTGGAATTTTCTGTCAGAGAGCAGTTGAAGCCAAAACATTGAATGTTTTCAAGAAGGGGTTATATAGTTCTGAAGGCTAATGAGATCAAAGGTTATAGGAAGAAAGCAGGAATACAGTACTATTTCCAATGATCCGTCATTATCATTTTAAGACCATGTGGCCTATTCCTGCTTCTAGTTTCCATGTTTCTATTTCTCTGATCATGCATTAACTTGTTTTATCTTACAATTCCTTTAACAGTGAACATATGACACTGGGTGCGATCCAGAGAATACTGTTTATGAGATCCTACACTTTAACTTTCTTTTCAATCCTGATGGAACAGTGTTTTCAGCTATGTCTGCTGTCTGCTCATCAAGAACCTTTCTGTGTTTCTTGTGGATATATACTTTTATAGTCATTTCTGTAGGCCTATACTATCACATAGAACAGCTGCTGGTAGGATAACCTACTACTTGAAAATAATCATGCTTAAAATATCCTTTGAATGAAAGGCTAATCTTACAAAGAAATGTTTGACAGGTTGAGCTTATACCGATTGGAGTTTAGAGGTTGGGTCAAGTTGAGAGATTGTTTCACCTCATGGGGGAGATAAGTACTCGGGGATATACTTTAAGAGTATGAGGTGGCTGTTTTAAGTCTGAGTTGAGTAGAGTTTATTTATTTCTCTCAAAGGGCTATTAACCGGAGGATTTTATTCCCCTAAAAGTAGTGGCGAGTAGGCCATTGAATGTATTCAAGGCTAACGTAAATAGCTTTTTGATCCACAAGGTAGTTGATAGTGATAGGGCTACAGAAAGGAAGGTGGAGTTGAGACTTTATCAAATGGAGGACCTGGCGCAATGAGCCGAACGTCCTCATTCTGCTTCAGAGCCCTATGTTCCATCTCATGAATTGAGGGCATTCATAAGAAATTTTGTGCCTATGACTCGTAGAACTGAGATCGCTATTCATAATCCAGAAATTAGAATGTAGTCAGAAGCACTCTGGACCGCAAAAAAAAAGCAGTTTGTTTAAACATATTCATACAATCTATAATATATTTGGTCTGTCTCAGATATTACCCTTATGTTCAGGAACAAACAACTTGACTATAATCACCAAAGTGTAATTTATATACACAATGCCAGGTAGCAGTATTACCAGAATGGCTTATAGTGGGATTCCAGAGGGTTCAGCATGGGTTAGGAATCCTTTATCCAAACCTCGGAACCTGCAGATTTTTGAATACGGTAAATGATATTTTCAGTTTTTGGGCTACTGTTGTCCATTCTGGCCCTTTAGGGAGTGAAATTACTTCGCTTAATTTAAACGGACCAAGGAGCAACCACCCCAATCCTAAAAGGGCTCGAACGTACGTGTAGACATGGCGAGTTCGGCCCTTCGGGAAAGTAAAACTTTGCGCTTTCGGTTCGTTCGGTCGAAGAACTTAGCTTGTCCACAAATCTGTTCGGATCCTCTTTCAAAAGACCTTCAATTTTTAAAAGTCTTTTCAGTTTTCGGACGTACAGATAATAAATACCTAACATATTAGGATTAATACATTTCGTGATCCCTGTTAAAGTTCACAATTTCAAAATGTGCGGAATGAACAACAGTTGAAAGTATTGTCAATTGTGAGGATAGCCATAAACTTCAAAAGAGCATAGGCGGGCTGGTGGAGTTGCTGGACACTTGGCAGATGGAATTTAATGCAGATGTGGGTATTGATGCGTTTCGGTGGGAGTAACGAGGACACACGATTTTAAAGAACTGACGCAATTCTAAAGGAGTTGGCAGGAACATAGGCACCTGGAGGTATATGTGTGTATATTATTGAAAACAGATAGTCCAAGAGTTAAGTCTGAATTTCTTATATGTTAATGATGCAGTTTACATCAGATTAGGGAGTGATGCACTGCAACGTGCTCTTTCTGTCTTGTGTAACTTCATGGCAAAATGACACAGCAGTAAAATGCTTCTCAAATAAAGTTAAAATTTTTATTACCTCAGCAGGTCCTTTAAAAAATTCTTCAGCAGCATAACAAGGCCAAGAATATTATATGGCAAGGCAACAGCCTAGTGTCATTAAAAACAGAAGTTGCTGGAAAAGCTCAGCGGGTCTGGCAGCACTCTATGACAATTTCAACCTGTAAGATAAAATACTGTGGAGCAGGCTAAATTTAATTAGCATGCCCAGCAATAGGGGGTAAGAATTGATACTTTTAACATTGATCTGTATAGATTTACAGAGAATAACAGTATGGCAGCTTAAAAGAAAATCTAATCAGTGACAGAGTTATTGTCAAAGTTTTTGACAAAATGTTTGACCAATCTCTCTCTCACTGTTGGCAAAATTAAAGAACTGATCATTGACTTCAGAAGGAAAGGAGGAGACCACGTCCCCATCTGCATCAACAGAACTGAGGTTGAGAGGGTGAAGAGCATCAATTTCTTCGGGGAGATAATAAACAACAACCTGACTGGACTTCCCACGTAGATGCAACAGTCAAGAAGGCACAACAATGCTTCTTCTTCCTCAGGTAGCTCAGGAAATTTGGCATGTCCATAAGGCCCCTCACTAACTTCTACAGATGCACCATTGAAAGCATACTGTATAGGTGCATACGGTCTGGCATGGCAACTGCTCTGCCCAGGACTGTAAGAATCTACAGAAGGTGGTGTGCACAGTCCAGACCATCACGGAAGCCAACCTTCCATCCATGGACTCCATTTACATGGCTTGCTGTCACAGAAGTGCTGCCAACATCATCAAAGACCCATCACACCCAAGTAATGATCTCCTATAACCTCTTTGGTCAGGCAGAAGATACAGAAGCCTGTCACACACACGAGCTGGTTCAGGAACAGCTTTTTCCCGGCCATTATTAGACTGATGAATAGACTCTCCAGTCTCAAATAACACTGATTTTGCTAATGTTGATCTCATCTAGCGCACACCCTGCACAATGTAACCTGTATGCCTCTGTCCAAGTCTTTTTGATCTGTACACCCTTCGCTTACGGTGATCTGTGCGTACCGCTTTAAACAAATGTTTTCACTGTGTTTTGGTACATGTGACAGTAAATCAATCAATCAATATATGACCATTTGCAATTGAGGGCTGACTTTAATATTAATATAGACAATCCAGTTGTGGACAAATTGAAGTGAGAAGGCAAAATTCATTGGTGATTCAGATTGATGTGGAAGACTGAATTCCGAAAGTGACTGAGTCAGAGGAGAATGTTAAGTCTAAGTTGGTTAGATAAAAACAGAGAAGGTAGGAAAACTGTGTAACTATCACAGCTAACATATGAATGTGGCAGAAAAGAAACATGGATAAGAATTGTCCTGCCAAAGAAGCTGAATACTGTTTTTGCAAGAAGAATCCTTCTGTGTCACAGTATGAATCTGGTACAAAATAAATCAAAGGAGGAGCCCTCAAAGGACATCAAAATCCATGTAATAGAAAATAGAAACAGAGGAACAGGAGTACGCTATTCAGCCTTTGAGCCAGCTTCACCATTCATTATGATCATGGCTGATCATCCAACTCAATAATGTACTCCTGTTTCTCCTGCAAATCCTTTGATCCTTTCAGGCCCAAGTGCTAAATGCAATTGTTTTGAAATCATAACAAGTTTTGGCCTTGACTGCTTTCTGTGGAAGTAAATTCCATCAGCTCAAGGTATCAATGGCATTGAAGTGCCTTTCCTTTGTGGTCAAGAGATCAACGGAAGCTGTTGAAGGACTGATATCCTAATAGAGAAAAACAGATGTGCGTTGTTACACACATATTATGCAGCTTCAGTTCTTTCTGATACACAACTGGAGGAAACTTTGCTTCAGCCATCACATGTAAAACTACATGTGTCAGAAAGTATAGACCTCAAACCATATTGTAAGAAGGCAGGGTTAATGTCTTAAGTCTGAGGACTCTTAATGAGGAGAGATGAAAAATCACTGGACTCACAATGTTAATTCTGCTTTCTTCCCACAAATGCTGCCAGATTTGCTGAACTTTATCAGCAATTTCTATTTCTGTTTCATTTAGTCATCATGCACAGCTGTTTGATTTACTTCCATGTTTGCATAATCCTCTCTCTTGATGGTTATAGTAGTTCAGGAGATATAGTGGGTCATATCGCTGTTGGTTGTGGTTTAATGCAACTCTGCAGTTGCTGACGGCCCACAGTATGTCATGGATGGTCAGTTTTGAATTGCTGGATCTGTTCGTAGTCTCTCTCATTTACACAGTGACAGTGCCGTACAACATGGTGGAGGGCATCTTCAATATAGATTGGCAGCTCACCAGTGCTTTCTCAAGGGCTGTAAGAATGGGTAATAAATGTTGGCTAGCCAGCAATGCTTGCATCATAAGCAAATAGAAAAAATGTGAAGATAGGACTCCATACAGTGCTCACTCTTGCCAAAACTATCATGAAAGGACTCATTTCTTTCAGGTAGATCAATGAGGATGAAGTGAAGTAAGCTTTCCTTCCGTGTTAGTTCCCTCACTGCCTGCCACACGCACACACAGTCAAGCAACTATGTCCTTTGCAAATGGGCTAGCTCAGGTAGTTTTACTGAGCTACCCTTGGTGATTGACATTAATGACCCTATTCAGAATACATTCTATGCACTTAGACCCTGAATGGATCCTCCAAATGGTGTTCAACTTGAAGGAGCACAGATTCACCAGCTTGAAGGGGTGATGGTGGTGTGGTAGCAGTAATCAGCAGGCTGTTTCCTTGTCCCTATTTGACCTAATGCCATGAAACATCATGCTGTTCAAAGTTAATGTCACAGATCAAAGTACATCTTCAAAATATATGCCACATCCTCTGGTGGGTCTGGTTTCTTCGGGTAAGACATAATGAATCATAGAATCCCTACAGTATCGAAACAGGCCCTTTGGCCCAACAAGTCCACACTGACCCTCAGAGCATCCTACTCAGACCCATTCCCCAATAACCACCTAACCTACACATCTCTGAACACAATAGGGAATTTAGCATGGCCAATCCATTCCACCTAGCTGGCACATCTTTGGACTGTAGGAGGAAACCGGAGCACCCGAAGGAAACCCACGCAAATACGGGGAGAATGTGCAAACTCCACACGGACAGTCACCCGAGGGTGGAATCAAACCCGGTTTCCTGGTGCTGTGAGGCAGCAGTGCTAACCACTGTGCCACTGTGTTGCCCCTTGTGACTTCCGGATTGTGACTATATCAGGCTGTTGCCCTCCACATTTTGTCACAAGTTGCTAATAAGGAGGACTTTGCAGGATTGACAGGGTTGTATTTACTCTTATCTTTTTTGGTGCCAAGGTTAAAGTTAGGTGGTAGGTCTGTC
This sequence comes from Ginglymostoma cirratum, assembly GCA_024137785.1. Classification (NCBI taxonomy): domain Eukaryota; kingdom Metazoa; phylum Chordata; class Chondrichthyes; order Orectolobiformes; family Ginglymostomatidae; genus Ginglymostoma; species Ginglymostoma cirratum. Next base: position 36,126,818 of record JAHRHZ010000024.1, on the reverse strand, counting down.
CTCATTCTTTTCTTTAGGCTTTGTGGCAGTTTGATACAACTCAGTGGCTCTCTAGGCACTTCAGAGAGTAGTCAATAATTAACCACGTTGCTCTGTGGTCTGGAGTTACATGTAGGTCAAACCAGGTAAGAATGGTAGATTTCCTTCTCAATCAACAGCAGTTAAATAGCCACCATTAAATTTTAATTTATTTTCAGATTTTAGTGAGTTAAAATATCACCATCTGCCATGGTGGGATTCACCAAGGAACATTACAAGATGTTACATAACATTACATAATTTTAAGGTGATTGGAGGAAGGTATAGGGGAGATGTCAGAGGTAGGCTCTTTACACAGAGAGTGGTGGGCGTGTGGAATGCGCTGCCGGCAGTGGTAGTGGAGTCAGATACGTTGGAGACTTTTAAGTGACTCTTGGATATGCTCATGGAAGATAGTAAAATGTAGTGTATGCAGGGTAGTTTGATCGAATGGCCTGTACTGTGGTGTACTGTTCTATGTTCTATGTTCTATGTTCTATGTTCTATGTTCTATTACCTGAGGTTCTGGATTACCATCCTACCGGGAAAAAAAGTACTGACATAGTCTGCACTCAACATATTGGCTTATCTTAAGGTCAAGTTGCAAGTGAACTTTTTTAACAATAACTGCAATGATCTTTGAGAGTTATTAGTATTCATTAACAGTTGTAATTACTATAGTTAATTATAATAACATGATATCATATTTTTGTTAAGTACCGTTAAAGTTCTTGCTCTTCTATTTCCCCATCTTCTCTCTCTATCTGCTTCCTTTCTCCACTCCCTTCTCTTCCACATTCCACCCTCCAAACTAGCTCCATTCCTCTCTCCCTCCATCCCACTCCATTCCAGTCTCCCATTTCCCCTCCACTATACTTTGTCCCTGACCCTGTATTTCTCCCTTCCACCATACACCTTCCTCTGTCCCCAATCCCCGCGCTCCTTATGCTATGTCATCTCCCCTAATATCGCACCACTCCCCCTTCCCCAAACCCTCATCCAGTTCCACTCTCTACCCCTGCCTCCCACTTTTGCCCTGACTGTCCACTGTTTCAGTCCAGGAATTTGACCTGCATGAGTGGTTCATTTGGCATTGTGCCCACACCGCTATGACAGATGGAGCTGAGATCAGGCAGCAAGGTGGGTGACATTTGGAAGACAACAAGGCCTGAGGCAAGGGTGAGGCATCACAGAGGGAGCTGGGTGAAATAGGCAGCCCTAGTCCAATATGCATCTGGGATATCTGAATGGACTAGTCTGAAGTTTGAGTTGTAGAAGAAGGGGGGCATTGGCAGAGAATTGTAAGTTTTGGGTGGAGATTGTGAGATGTTCATTTAGCAGTACTGCTTTTGTTTAAACATTTGTTTAATAACCACATATTTTTACCTTTTCCTCATTTTCCCCTTTAGTTGTGAACCTTGCTGGAATGTCTCATTTGCATTGACAGTAGCGTAGCTTGGTTTTCGGACAGGACCCTGTCCTGGATTGTGGTGATACCTGCCAACAGTCTGTTGAACTCTTTGTTGTTGCATATGCTAAGTTGCAGGTTGGTGCTGGTCTTCTTTATCATCCTGGATGCTATTGCTCCCTCAGCTCCAGGATTTCAGTGGTCAGGTCTTGAGAACAGTGCCAAGGAGCTGGGAACTGTTAAACGCGGAGTTCTAAGATTTTGACCCAGCAACAGGAGTGATGATATAGTAACAAGTTAGGATGGTATGGGATTTAGAGGGTAGTCTTTGCATGTATCTGCTTTTGTTCTTCTAGATGGATAGAGGTCACGTGTTTGTAAAGTGCTATCGCAGAAGTCTGGTGAGTTGATAAGTTGCTGGTTCTCATTTTTCATTAAATGCTTTTAAATCTAATTCTGCTGCAGTCTTCATTCTCTAATATTACCACATTTACATTGTTAACTATTTATTATTCCCATACTCCTACTCCTCTGACAGAGCATTCCTGGCTTCTTGGACAGAGACCACCTAGCAGAGTGGGCACAGTGATCACCTTGGTAGAATAGGCAAAGAGGCACTGGGAAACAAGTGGAATGAAGGGTAGCATGCCAGTTGATATGGAAGGAGTGAGGGGAACAGCTGGGAAAAAAATTGAAATATGCTGAAAGGTTTGTTTATGTTTGTTTGTGTCATAACCTTTGGAAAGCTGCTTTTGATACCTGCTTACTAAATTTAACAGGCTGAGATCACTTTCGAATGTTTGAATGCTCCAGTATGATCATCTGCAATCAGGACTCATTCCAAATTATACTATTTTGTGTCCATTGATGCCTACTATGTTCTGAACATTTTAGAGCATGATTGAATGCTCAATTCTTTCTTGTCAGCTATTTCAGTGATAATAGCTGTATGTCCCCATTACATTCACAGTGATTATTACGGGAAGATTGTGAACATGTTGACTGGGAAGCAATCCATTTCCAACAAAAGCATGCAGTTCAGGTTTGTGAAAGAAATGTGTATTTTATAGTCTTTTTAAACTTACACTTATCAGTATCTTCAACATAGATAAATTTCTAAGAGTATGATATAGAGAAAGGAAGGAAATTAGACAGCGAAGGGATAAGGTTAACTGCAAGAATGATCGAATGGGAATGAAGGGAGCAGGACATTAATGAGATTCTGGTCCCAATTAAATCCTGACTCCAACATAATCACTTCTGGGTTTAATAGACTTGGGTTTGGATATTGATGAAAAAGCTAATTGCCAAAATGAGAGTTTTAATGATTGGAAGTGGACATGATGCATTGTCATCTTTCAAAGGTATTAACAAGCTATTTGTAAATTGTATTTTATTTTGCCCCAAAATTAATGGCCCCAGTGTATATTTATGGGGCTCATAACACTGACCAGGGAAATGGAGGGTGGACTGATCCACAGTTCATTTGGTTCATTAGTGATGTCAATAACTAGTGTGAATAAAATTTCACTGATTACAGCTGGTGTCTCATGGTCTTATACCAAATAATTGGAAGAGACGTCTTCTTGTGCAAATACAGCTTTCTTCTCAGCTTTGGATGCTTCAAAAGTGGCAATGTAAAGATGATACCAATGTTTGTAGCATACATCAGAGGGGTAGGACCATCAGAATCAGTTGCAGTTGCACAGACTGACACACAGAAGAGGGGGCTGAAGTTGTAGGGAACATTACTTACACTGAATTACTGTAGTTAGGCAGTTGTTTTTAACTGGTGCAGACTCAATTGACCAAAGGAACTTTTTCTGTGGGGTAGATCTCTATGACTATGACTCTATTACAGTGTCAATTGTATAAATTAAGGCTAACTGTACTTGATGTGGTGGGGGCCCTCTAGGGTTAATTACCTGTGTACCCATTGTGATGGACAGCTTTATGTGATCAGTGAGTACCACATGGCTGGAGAACATTATCAGCCACAGCCATGATATTTTAATGATTGCAAATCCTATAAACAGCATCTCCAGATGGTACAACTAACATCTACATGCAAAGAGAAAGCATTTTAAAGTAATGGAAAACAGTAGATCTCAGTGGCATTGGTTGAAGGAAAATTCTTGATCAAGATTCTACAACAATTGCCCCACTCATCACAGGCTCTGATTTGGTCATTTATATTTTTGTATATCCATTGACCAGCCGGAAGTTTGGTGTTTTGTCAGTAAGTTGCCATTATAACAGCACTCCTCTAGTGAATCAGTGAATTACTCAAATTCCTAGGTGTTCTTAAACACTCAACCTTATGGCTCAGAGGTGAGCATGCCATCAAGTGAAGTAACTAGATGATGAGGAAGAATTGCGTGTACTGTCTTCCACACATATTAATCTTTGGTTGCCACATCTTTGTAGGATTGGTTTACTCTAGTGAGTGATAAAACAATTGGTTATTCTTGTCATTTTTACCTTTGTGTGTGGTGAAAGAAGTAGGTGAAAAACCACAAAAGCTGCAACATGTTGGATTTGAATTTTTGGAAGACTTAGCCAGCTGACATCACTGGCCTTGTCTACGCAGGTAAGGGGGGGTCAGTGGCCATGTTAAAAGTCTGCTTTGTATTCAGGTCAATTACTGCATATTTTAATTTAATTTAAATACATTTCCAATGAAGCATTTGCTTTATTTGTTTGAGTTCTTCAAGAGTCCAGTGAGTCATGAGGTTTGGTGCATATCAGTAAAACCAACTGGTCATTTTGTTTAAAAAGTACTTTTGGACTCTAGGAGACTAGGTTCATTACTATAGAGAAAGGAGAGATAATGGACAAAGGTCTCCTTTAATTTTCATCTACCCTTTGACTAAAGGCAGGATGTTTTAAAACAAATGCTTTCATTGTCAGGAACATGGAAGTAACAGGTTTTTATAAGTTTTAATGGAACGTTAATATTTATTGTTTAACACGCAATTAAATGCACCGTCACACAGACAAACATGAGTGAATGATTGTGACAATAAAAGTAGAATGAATTTGTGTTTGCAATGTCAAGAGTTCTTTGTTATACTTGCTTTTGCAAGGTGAAGATAAGTGATGCAGGCCTGTTGTTGTTTTTCACCACTGAAGATAAACAATGATTGTTTAGGGGGACAGATTTGCTGTTGTTCTATGTGTACATCAATAGATTTCAGTTTATATACTCCAGTCTAAGTGAAGTAGTGGAGACCTGTTACTGGTCTACATGTAGAGGATACAAGGCTAGTTGAAATCTCTATCTATGTGTGACTTAGGAGCAGGTGTTTTACATGGGGTCTTTTTCCTTTATTGACTGTCTGACCAGAATATACTTATGAGCCTTTTCAGAAACCTTATCTCAGTTACATAATGAGAGCATCTCTTCCCATTGTCCTTAAAAGTAATTTCTAATGGTGAGGCTATTGTCAGACAGTGGAGTCCAGATATCACTCCTCCAACCTCCTCCTTGATAGAACATAACTTTGCACATTCATTGCTACTGGATTTTAAATCTGAAGTTGCAGAAGCTGCAAGAGGTACTTTAATTAGTTAAAGAAATACAGATGTTGTCACAGGGACATTGGCATTTAACTGATTTTGTCAAGAGTTGCTTAGACATGAACATTAGCTCAGTATTATTACTTGTCGGTAAGAAGAAAGATACCTCAAATTTCAATTCTATCTTGTGTGGCAGGAATGGGTCTGTTTTGAGTTTATACTTCGTAAGATCATACCTGCTTTGTTTTGTGTGTTTGTTTTGTGTGAGCATGAGAACATAAACAGGCAGTTCTTGACAATGGTGGTATCTTGTAGATTTAGGAGCTATATGTTTAAAATGTTGCTCCTTGGGAATAAATCGATGACCGACTGAGGATTGACTTCTGATCAGAAGGCATTGGTAATAAATGACTTAACATGGTGGTAAAGAATGCCATCACAAACAGTGAAAGTTGTATAACATGACAATTGAACATATTAACGGTCCAAAAATCATGAAGCAGGGATTTTTTTTTATTTTAATGGCATTACAAACAGGGAAATTAAGATTAAAACAGAGATATTGACAGTATTTACAATAAATATGGTTTACATCTGGTTGAGGAATCTTTTGTTTGCCTGCTCCTTCCCATGAGTTCTCCTTTCCATAAAGACACCTTATCTTACAGAGAGGGTTTGTTTAATTGATCGAGCTGCCCTCTATCGTCATTGTCACTTGCTGTCGAAGGTCACAGCGCAATTGCTCAAGCTCCTCTGCTCAGCATCCTCGTTCACCATCACCATCTTCTGCTGGAGGCCTCATTAAAGATATAGATTCATAGAGTCATATAGACATACAGCACAGAAACAGATACATTGACCCAACTCGTCCATGCTCACCAGGTTTCCTAAACTGAATTAGTCCCATTGCCTGCATTTGGTCCATATCCCTCTAAACTTTTCCTATCCACGTACATGTCCAAATGCTTTTTAAACATTGTAATTGTACTCACCTCTACCACTTGCTCTGGCAGCTTGTTTCACCACTCTCAGTGTGAAAATGTAGCCCCTCAGACCCCTTTTAAATCTTTCCCCTTCACCTTAAACCTATGCTGTTTAGTTTTGGACTCCCCTATCCTGTGGAAAAGACCTCAACTATTCACCTTATCTATGCCCGTCATGATTTTGTAAACCCCTATAAGGTCACCCCTTAGCCTCCGAAGCTCTAGGAAAAAAAGCCGCAGCCTATCCTCTTGGTTAAAGTTTCTTTCTTGTGCAGAATATTACACTCTGAGCAGCTTTTGTCAAGGATAGCTGAAAACAAATCTAAATTTTAAGGTGTGTTTAAATTCAAATGTTCTCAGAATCTGAACGTTATGATGAAGAAGGGTAGAATGAAGCAGACATGTAATCATGGGTTGCATCTCTCCCGAAGAGGAAATGTCTTGACATCATTTAGTAACAAAAGTGTGATCAGAAGTATTGTGAATTGTAATTAGATTCCAAGGGAGGTTTGGTTCTTCAATTAGGTTCATAACTGAAACTTATCAGAAAGGTGGCATATTGGATGTTTATGAGACATGGTTAAACTTTGATAATTTTTGAAAGACAGACAGTCATTGCATTGAGAAATATATCATGAGCTTTAGAAGACTGGATAAAAGATCGAGAAATTTTCAACCTGACATTTATTGTTCAGCGTTCACGTTCAAATTGCTGAATTTTGCTGAAGTGTGAAATATGGACAAGCTCCTGATCCTAATTGGGCTTCGGTTTTCAGAAAGAAAGAGCCTCCCTTTGTACAGGTCATGAGATGCTTTAGCTCAGTGATGCATCTATTAGACACAAATCTGTGTAGTGTTGGATAGTGTTTGCACTTTGACACAGTATGAAGTAGATTAGCTGGGTTAATTATCTGGATTCACTCAGTCAGTCAGGGAATATGAAAACTTTAGATCTGGGGATGACAACGTATTGAGGTAACTGAAAAAAAAAATGATTCCACATAAAATAGCTGGAGTAAGTTGCTTTATTAGTTTTATTACATAGTCTCTAAAGGGAAATTTTGCTTTTAAGTAAATCTTCCATAAAAAAGGACAATTTAAACTGGACATGAGAGGTAAATTAATTTTGGAAAGTGAATGGAATCTGCAAATGACATAATCAGGACTTTATTGGATTTATAAGACGAGAAGACACAGGAGTAGAAGTAGGCCACTTGATCCAACAAGCCTGCTCCACCATTCAATAAAATCATGGTTGATCTGCTAATACTCAATTCCACTTTTCTGCCTTTTCCCCATAACATTTGATTCCCCTACTGATTAAAAATCTGTCTAACTCAGCGTTGAATACACTAAACAACCCAAACTCAACAGTCCTGGTGATGAAAGAATTCTACAGATTCACTACCCTCTGAGAGAAATTCTCATTTTCTCTGTTTTACATGGACAACACTTATTCTGATAGCTTTGCCTCTAGTCCTACACTGTCCAACAAGGAGAAACAACCTTTTTACATCTATCCTGTCAAAAACCCCTAAAAATTATGCTTTTCAATAAGGTTGTCTCTGATTGATCTAAACGCCAATGATCCCATTAACAAAGCCTAACAATTCCATTCAGAATGTAGGAATGAAGTCAAAAGATAGGAATCGGAGCAGAAAAACAGAAAATTGTCTGAAATTTAGCAGACAATTTGTTCTTGATTTCAGCAACAGCTGGGAATCCTGTGATGAAGGAATCTTCTCAGTTTTCATTCCTACAGTGCAACACATTCAGGTCCACAAGTTTATTCATAGGTGAAAGCCTTCCTTCAAACAATCAGCATATAACTTTTCTTCAATCCCTGTGCATTAATGTCTGGAATTCAATGCATTTTATATGTTTGAAGTCAACTGCTCCAAATCAAATAACCTCAAAAATGCAACAGCAGACTTCATCTGTTTTAGAATGTTTTCCTCACCTCTATAAGGTACCCAAGAACTGTACTTTCTCTCACTTTTTGGAAATGAGACATTGTAATCTTGAAGAGCTATTATAGATTGTCTCCATTACCATTATGTCATAGTGTCATGGAGGCCAACAGCACAGAAAAGGGTCTTTCGGCCTATCAAGTCTGTGCCAGTCAAAACAAGCACATAACTAAACTCCAACCATTTTCCTGCTCGAGTATGTGCACTTGACATGGCAAGAGCATGTTTAAATCCTTTGAAATGCTACGAGTGTTTCATTCTGTACCACCCTAAGGTACTTCCTTAAGTAAAGAGACCAAAATATAATTTGTGCTCTCACAAAAGCCCGATATTACTGCAGCTGGACCTTCTTTCTCTTATATCCCAACCATCTTACAGTAAAAGGTCAATACTTCCTCCAGCTAACAAGAACTGAAGGAAAGTGAGGATATTAGGGTTTCAAGAGACTCTGAGCAAGCCTGTGCTTTAGACATAGATACCGCTGTGCTGAGGTTCAGGACACCGAGGGTGGCACTGACTCAGTGGAGAAGGCACCTGCTGTCTTTTCTCATGGTACCAGCATTTGCTCCATTACCAACCTCCCAATAGATGGTTCTCTTGCTGCCAAGTGACTAATGAACTCCAGACTGCCCTCACTTATGTAGAGTCCCAGTAGTCTGCAGCATAGTTCTCAATGGCCAGGCAGTGCTTCTTGTAGTAACTCAACATTGTCACTGCAAGTCATTCAGCAGCCTTCCACATTACAAGCTGTAGCCTTCTTAGAATTACACAGTAGAAGAGGCCCTTTGGCCCATTGGGGCTGTACCACCTAAAGTTTACTACTGCCTATACTAGTCCCACTTTCTCCTACTAGGCCCATAGCCTTGAATCTCCTTCGTACCCTCACCAGTGCAATAAGATCCTTCCTATAGTGTGGTGACCAGAACTGCACAACTCCGGCTGTGGCCTCACCGAAGTTCGATACAGGTTCAACATGGTCTCCCTGTACTTATAATTTATGACATGATTCATAATGGCAATTGTCATATATACCTTCTTAATTACCCTGTTAACCTGTCCTGCCACTTTCAGAGTTCTGTGAACAAGCACCCCAGATCGTTCTGTTCCTCTGAGTTTCCTATTGTTTTGCCATACATTGATTACTCCATTGTCTTAATCCTTCTTGCAGTATACATCACCTTACATTTATCAGGGTTATTTCCATCTGCCATTGATCTGCCCATCAGACCAACATGTTCATATCCTCCTATAACCTAACACCTTCCACCCTACTGTCAACCACCCAGCCAATCTTTGTGTTATTTGCTAACTTAGTTGTGATTAGTTATCATCGGTGGTACACTCGACTCCAGTTGTACAACCAGCTTTCTACCACAATGCTCTGTCTCTTGACACCAAACCAATTTTGGACCTAACTTGTCAAGTTATCGGAGATCCCATGAGCTTTTACCTTCTTCATCTATTTCCCATGTGGCACATTGTCCAAGGCCTTCTGGAATTCGCATAAACTATAAGACTGCTTTTCTTTCATCCTCCTAGAAAAGTTCCACCAGATCAGTTAGGAATGGTCTCCCTCCTTCTGACAAAACCATGTTGACTATCTCTGATCAAACCTTTTTCCCTCTAAATGGAGATTAGCTTTCTCCTTCACTATTTTCTCCAATACTTTTCCTATATCACTGATGTTAGACTCACTGGTCTCTCTACCACCGTTGTAAAGTGGAAACACATGAGAGGAATATTATAGGAGTACTAGAATAGGGGATCAAGAGAATGAAGGTAGTGAGTACCAGGATCAAACAGAAGGAGGAAATGGTAGTCCTGGGGAAGGAGAATCAGCAAATCTAATCAAAGATTTGTGTCTTGTAGAGTTGCAGCCTCCCTGGACTGCTGAGCCATGCTTTCATCTGCATCCTCTAGACCACAGTTGTCTTCAACGTTCCTACCTCTTTAGCTCTCAGCTAGGCAGATTCGCTTTTAACAGCTACATTGTGGAAACTGCAGACTCCCTGTGGATCACACTGACTGACCTCTCTCAATCTGTCCAGACAGTGGGACCAGAGTGTTAAGATGCACTTAGTTTGATTAGTCAGAGGCTTAGTTAATGCCTGTCCCATGGGGTTTTTGAGCTCAGGGTCTGCAGATAAAAGGAAAGGCATTGTGCTTCAGCTAATGGTCTGCATGGAGCAGAGCAGGTAAAGATGATAGTCCCAATGTAAAACTACTGTCAGGTAACCTGGCACAGACCTGCAGATCAGAAACAAGTTACATTCTGAATGAATGGAAGACCTTCCTATTTAGAAGCAGAAAGGCTTGTTAATGGAGCTACATGCATGTATTCTATGATATTGTTACAATATCTGTAGGAATGTGGAAATATGGGAACATCCAAATGCTTTTCCTTCAGGCTTGTCACCCTCCCTCGGGAAGGTCATGAATTTTTGTTGCCTCGTGAACAAGACACCAGTAATCAGGCAAGTCATTGTTTGAATAGAAAACAGCCCATGTTACTTACTCACCAGAAATAGGTTGGGAGGACCTACAGACATTGACATTAAAAGCAACAATAAACACTACTGCCACAGCGACCTCCATTACCACAGTGATCCAGAAGGACAAGGCAGCAGATAGGTGGGAGAAAAACTAAAACCCTTCAAAGCCACTCACCATGCTGAGTTGGAAATATATCATCATTTCTTCAATAGCACTGAGTCATAATCCCAGAACTCCCTCTCTAATCTTATTATGGACCTACCTACAACATGTGGATTGCAGTAGTTCAAAAGGCAGCTCACAAGTTTCTCAAGGACCAAAAAAGATGGCAATTAATACTGGTCTAGCCATCAACCCTCATTCCCAGGAAGAATACAAATGATAGAACATACGCTGCTGATTCTGCCCTGTGTAATCTTTTACACAGATCTTCTGGATTTGTCCTCTACTCTTCTTTACATAAAGATAAATGACAAAAATTAAGGCTCATGCTATTTCTTTTGAGCAACAATCCCACCGTTCAGTGTGCAACCCAAAATTTAAGTGTCAAGAAAATTAGTTACAATATCCCTTTTCTAACTGTCATTCCTGTCAACTTCCTAAATTCAAACTCAGCCAACCGAAAAGCTCTCTTTGTTTGGACTGATTACTTTTGATTAACCAATCTGAAATTGTCAATTTAACCAATCACCCAAACTGATGGAAGGCCCCCACTTTAACACATACTCTGGTTTTCAATTCAGTTCAGGAGATATAAAAGTCCTTCCAGCTTTCATTTTGCTCTGGCAGAAACAATCATAATCTACTTTTAAACCTTTATGTGGCTTTCTGGAAGAATGGCATATCTGCTAATGGTTGCTTCTTCAATCTTTTTCAGTTGTCCTGTTTATTAAATTTTGGAGCATTGCTGGGTTTTTATTCTTACATAATAGAATCATGCTGCTATGTGGAGAAGTCAATCAATAAGATTCTTAGTGCCTTGATGATGAACTGAGTATGCTAAATTGCAAAGGTTGTCAGTAGTACAGAAAATGGTATTAATTTTAGTCTTTAGTGCTGCCAGTGCCAAGTTTGGGACACACGGACCATGTATCAGCAATTCAGTCTCTTGTCAGCCGTACCTTGCCATTTAAATATAAATTTTACATTGATGTATCTGTTACAGTGTCTTAAAACTGGTGTGATGAGAATCCATTTCAAGGCAAAGCCTTTCATAAAAGGAAGTCTGAAAAACACTGGTACCTTTGCACAAGAGGCTTAACCTACTGTAGGACTTTTCAATGAAAATATGTTACCCTTGGAGAGCAGAAAGACTGTTCTGTTCAGCTGATTTAGGATAGATACAGTCAAGCAAGTAGCTGCCACCAAAACGGTAAGTTTCTTTTTTTTTGTTAAAATATAGTTAATATGGGGTCAGGAGAAGGTGGAGAGCACTGGTCATATTTTTGGGGGTATCTGATTCAAGCTCAGCCTTCTAGTTCCCCACTTCCCACTTCCTTCTCCACCTTCACCTTTCTGACCGTTATTCCTCAAAGCTCTCAGCGCTGGACGAGATGCAGGACAAGGGCAGTTTGCTCATAAAAATAATATTTATGAGGCTTAAGGTCCAATTTGCTGGCCTTAAGCTTCTGAGTTAGGTCATTTACACCATTTATTTCAGGCCCAGAATTAGGGGTTGAAAAATTTTTACTGGCACAAATTTCAATGGCAGCTTTCCCAATTCATCTTATTGTGACAATTAACGGGTAATGTAAAAGAACTGTGTATCACAGAAATATGTGTCAATCTGCTGAAGTCTTGAGATTCTCCTTTCAATTTTCTGTCTCATGTAATTTCTTACATCAGTAGGAGGTTGTCTCAAACTGTCTCATATTTTAGCCCTTTCAAACCTTTATACTACAGATTCTTATATTGAATCAGTTTCCATTTTAATCGGCTGAGAGTTTTTTTTGTGGACTTGGGGCATTCACCTTTTAGAGAATGCTGAGTAACGCAATAGAAAGAGCAAGGTAAATGCATTGAGGGGACCAGCCCTACTTAATCAGAGTAACTGTTGGACAGTGTTTGCTAAAATAAAAAAGATTATACAACTTAAAGAAAAGTCTTTTTTTTTTCTCTGACAATCATCAGAGTTCCCCTGAAATCAGACTGACAGCATTGAACATCAGTAGCATTGGAGAAGCCAAGCTTATGAAAGATAAATGATAAATCTTCTGTTGCAATATGCTGCAGTATCCAGACAACTTCAGTCTGGGTTATCCGAAGGCAGAGGTGCCTTACAGAGCAGCCAGTTTTACAGGAATGTTCTAGGATTTAAATGTTCAGGACTGCAGTCAGATTTACAGGCAGTTGCTGTGGAATATGTAAGATAAGGTGGTTGATGTGTCTGGTGTATAAGGTCAGCAGGGTAACAAGAGGGTAGGATGCTAGGGTGTTAGGTAAATGTATGAGTGCTTACAGTAGGTTGGGCGTGTCAATCCTCAAAGGCATGGGGAGAGGTCTAGCTCTTTCAACAAAGTCTCAGGAGATTAATGTGTAAAATTAAAGCACATGTGACTGAGGGTGGTGTTATGAGATGGATAAAAAAACTGGTCAACAGAGAGGAAACAAACAGTTGGAATAAGTGAGTAATTATTGAATGGCAGGCAGTGACTAGTGGGGTACCACAGAGATCAGTACTAGGACCCCAGTTGTTCACAATATGCATTAATGATTTAAATGAGGAAACTAAATGCCCAAGGGAGCACTGACCATAATATGATAGAATTCACTCTACACCCCAGAAGGGAAGGCGGTGGAGTAGCAATGGCAGGAGTTTCTGGGGCAATTCGGGACTCACAGTAGAAATTCATCCCAAGGAAGAAGAAACATATGACAAGGAGGATGAGATAATCACAGATGACAAGGAAAGTCAGGCACAGCGTAAAAGCAAAAGAGATAGCATACAATGCAGTGAAGATTAGTGGGAAAAAAAACCTGAAAAAAAAACACAGCAGAGGTTAACTAAAAAAGCAATAAGGGGGGATGAAGATGAGATATGAGAGTAAGCTACGTAGTAATTATAAAGAAGGCTGTAAGTGTTTTTTTTTTCAGATATCTAGAGGAAAGAGAGATTCAAGAGTGGACATTGCGCCGCTGGAAAATGAGGACAGAGAGGTAGTAATGGGGAACAAAGAAATGGTGAAAGATCTGAATTAGGTACATTGCATTAGTTTTCACAATGGAAGACACCAGCAACATACCAGAACATCAAGAGAGTTGGGGGCAGAGGTGAGTAAAATGCCATCACTAAGGTGAAGGTGCTGAGGAAGCTATAAAGTCTGAAGATGGATACATCACCCGGACTGGATGGATTACCCTCGACTACTCTAAAAGAGTTAGCTGTGGAGATTCTGAGAAATTGATGGCAATCCTTCAGGAATCACTGGAGTCAGAGAGGGTCCCAGAGGACTGGAAAATGTTTTAAGTAATACCCCTGTTTTAGAAGGAAGGGTGACAGAAGACAAAATACTGGTTAGCCTGACCTCAGCCATTGGCAAGATTTTTGATTCCATTATTAATTTGAGATAACAGAGTACGTGGAAGTGCATGTAAAATAGGGACAGTCAGCACGGCTTAATCTAGAGGAGGTCATGCCTGGCAAATCTGTTAGAATTCTTTGTGGAGATAATGAGCAAGTTTGACAAAGGAGAGCCAATGGATGTGATCTATTTGGATTTCCAGAAGGCCTTTTACAAGATACTGCATTGCAGACTACTAAATAAGATAAGAACCAAGGTGTTAGGGAAAGGCACTGCCATGGATAGATGACTGGCTGTCTATCAGAAGGCAGAGAGTAGGGATAAAGGAGTCTTTTAAAGGATGGCAGCCAGTGACTAGTGGAGTTCTGCAGGGAACACCTATTCACGTTATACATTAACAATCTGGATAAAGGAACTGAACACATTGTTTCTGAGAATAGTTCAAGGAATGAGAAATTTAGGCTGAGAGGAGGTATGATCGGGGGTCTCAATATCATGCATGATCATGATAGAGTCGATAAGGAGAATCTATTCTCACTCGTAACAAGACCAACAGCTAGGGGGCACAGATTTAAAAGGAAAGCACAGTTTGTAAAGGGAACAAATGTGATGTGAGAATCAAGGGTAGGCTATTGGTATTATTTCTAGACAATTAATCCAGAAACTCAGCTAATGTTCTGGGGACCTGGGTTCGAATCCTGCCATGGAAGATGATGGAATTTGAATTTAATAAAAATAATCTGTAATTAAAAATCAACTGATCACTATGAAATCATTGTCAATTGTCAGGAAAAACCCATCTGGTTTACTAATGTCCTTCAGGGAAGGAAATCTGCCATCCTCACCTGGTCTGGCCTACATGTGACTCTAAACCCACAGCAATGTGGTTGACTCTTAATTGCCCTCTGGAAGCCATTCAGTTTTACCAATTGCTACAAAGTCTGAAAGAAGTGAAACCAGACAGATCACCTGGAATTGACCTATGCACCAGAAAAGACAACAGCAGAAACAACCCTGTCAAGCCTGCAAATTCCTCCTCGCTAATACCTGAGGGCTGGTGCCAAAATTGGGAGAGCTGTCTCACAGAACAGTTAAGCAACAGTCTGACATAGTCATACTTATAGAATACTACCTTAGAGACGATGTCACAGACACCACCATCACTGTCTCTGGATATGTCCTGTCTCACCAACAGGACAGACCCAGCAGAGGTGACGGTACGGTGGTATACAGTTGAGAGGAAGTTGCTCTGGGAGTCCTCAACATTGACTCTGGACCCCATGAACTTTCATGGCTTCAAGTTAAACTTGGACAAGGAAACGTCCTGCTGATTACCACACACCATCTCCCTCAGCTATTGAATCAGTACTCCTCCATGTTGAACAACAGTTGGAGAAAGTACTGAGGATGGCAAGGGCACAAAATGTACTCTGGGTGGGGGATTTCAATGTCCAGCACCAAGAGTGGCTCAGCAGCAGTACTACTGATTGAACTGGTCAGGTTCTAAAGGACATAGCTGCTAGATTGGGTCTGCAGCAGATGGGTGAGGGATAAAAACAAGAGAGAAAAAAGCACCCTTACCAATCTACCAGCTGCATTTGCATCTGTCCATGACAGTATTGGTAAGAGTGACCACTGCACAGTTCTTGTGGAGACGAAGTTCTGCATTTTTTTTCTTTATTCATTCATGGGATGAGGGCATCACTGGCGAGGCAGCATTTATTGCCCATCCCATATTGCAGTTAAGAGTCAACCACATTGCTGTGGGTCTGGAGTCACATGTAGACCAGACCAGGTAAGGATGGCAGTTTCCTTCCCTAAAGGACATTAGTGAACCAGATGGGTTTTTCCCAACAATCAGCAATGGATTTATGGTCATTATTAGACTCTTAATTCCAGATATTTATTGAAATCAAATGCCACCATCTGCCATGGCAGGATATGAACCCTGGTCCCTAGAACATTATCTGGGTCTCTGGATTAACAGTCCAGTGATAATACCACTGGGCCATTGCCCCTCCCCCCACCTTTACATTGAGAATAACCTCCATCGTTGTGTGGCACTATCACCGTGGTATATGGGACAGACTTCGTCAGATCTAGCAACTCAAGACTGTGCATCTATGAGGCACCATGGGCCATCAACAGCATTAGAATTTTACTCCAGCATGATCTCTAACCTCATGGGTTGGCATATCCCCTGCTCAACCATTACCATCAAGCGAGGGGATCAACCCTGGTTTAATGGACAGTGCAGGAGGGTATGCTTGAAGCAGCACCAGGCATACCTGAAGATGAGGTATCAACCTGGTGAAGCCACCAGACACGACTACTTGCACGCCAAACAGCATAAGCAGCAAATGATAGACAGAGCTAAGCGATCCCACAACCAACAGATCAGATGTAAACTCTGCAGTCCTGTCACATCCAGTCTTGAATGATGTTGGACAATTCAACAACTCATTGGAGGAGGAGGCTCCACAAATATCCCCATCCTCAATGATGGAAGAGGCCAGCAGATCAGTGCAAAAGATAAGGCTGAAGTTTTCTCAGCAATCTTCAGCCAGAAGTGCTGAGGGGATGATCAATCTCGGCCTCCTCCAGTGGTCCCCAGCATTCCCCAGGAATCAATGGATGGCACGGTGGCTCAATGGTTAGCACTGCTGCCTCACAGTGCCAGGGACCTGGGTTCGATTCCAACCTCGGACGACTGTCTGTGTGGAGTTTGCATGTTCTTCCCATGTCTGTGTGGGTTTCCTCCCACAGTGCAAAGGTGTGCAGGTTAGGTGGATTGGCCATACTAAGTTGCCCATAGTACCCAGGGATGTTTAGGTTAGGTGGGTTACATATGGGAAATACAGGGGTAGGGGAATTGGTCTGGGTGGGATGCTCTTCGGAGGGGTGGTGTGGACTTGCTGGGCCGAATGGCCTGTTCCCATACTGCAGGGATTGTATGATTACAGATACCAGTCTTCAGCTAATTCAATGTACTCTGTGTGATAAAAATGGTTGGAGATACTGGATACTGGATACTGGATACTGCAAAGGCTATGGGCCCTGACAACATTGCAGCAATATGCTCCAGAACTTGTTGCCCCAGTAGCCAAGCTGTTCCAGGACAGTTCCAACACTGGTATTTACCCAACAATATGGAAAATTGCCCAAGTCTGTCCTGTACAGAAAAGGCAGGACAAATCCAACCTGGCCAATTACCACCCCATCAGTGAACTCTCGATCATCAGTAAAGTGATGAAAGGTATCATCAACAGTGCTATCAATTGGTACATGCCCAGTTTGGGTTCCACCAGGGCCACTCGGCTCCCGGCCTCATTACAGCCTTGGTTCAAACATGACAAAAGAGCTGAATTCCAGAGGTGATGTGAAAGTGCCAGCTCTTGACATCAAGGCTGCATTCGACTGGGTGTGGCATCAAGGAGCCCTAGCAAAACTGGAATCAATGGGTATCAGGGGGCAAACTCTCTCGTGGTTGGAGTCATACATGACTCAAGGAAGATAGTTGTGGTTGTTGGAGGTCAGTCATCTCATCTCCAGGACATCTCTGTAGGAGTTCATCAGGGTAGTGTCCTAGCTTCAACCATCTTCAGCTACATCAGCAAGGACTTCCTTCATCATTGATTCAGTTAAGTCAGATGTTCGCTGATGATTGCATAATGTTAAGCACCATTCATAGATCCTCAGATAATGAAGCAGTCCATTTCAAAATGCAGCAAAACCTTGACAATACTCAGGCTTGAGCTGGTAAGTACCACATAAGTACCAGGCAAAGATTGAAGGATGATTCCAAAGAATGGAACAGCCTCCACTTGATATTTGACAGCAACATGATTGGCATGGTGGCTCAGTGGTTATCACTGCTGCCTCTCAGCGCCAGGGACCCAGGTTCGATTCCACCCTCAGTCTGTGTGGAGTTTGCACGTTCTCCTCGTGTCTGCGTGGGCTTTCTCCAGGTGCTCTGGTTTTCTCCCACAGTCCAAAGATGTGCAGGTTGGTTGGATTGGCCAGCTAAATTGCCAGGGTGTTCAGGTATATGTAGATTAGGTAGGTTATAGGGGAATGGGTCTGGGTGGGATTCTCTGACGGTCAGTGTGGACTTGTTGGGCCAAAGGGCCTGTTTCCACACTGTAGGGATTCTATGATTCAACATCATCGTTAAATCCTCTACTATCAACATTCCAGGGGTTACCATGAACCAGAAACTGAACTGGACCAGCCAAATAAATAGTGTGGTTTTAAGAGCAGGTAAGAAGTTGGGAAGCCTGTGGGGAGTAATTGGCCTCTAATCTTCCCAGTGTCTCTTTCCAGCTACAAATCAGGAGTGTGATGGAATACTTGTACTTGCCTGAATGGGTGCAGCTCTGAATACACTCAAGACGTTTGACACTATCCTGGATAAAGATTAGTATCTTTGTGTAGTTTGGCTGCTATAGCTGTCCCTGAGGCTGCAACACCAAAGAGGAAGCATGCTGAAGCAATTCCTGCTGCTGCCGACTGGACCTGGAATGACGCCTCTGCCAAAAGCTGTCCCTGAGCCGCAACACCAAGGAGGAAACAAATCATCCACTGTAACAACCCTGTTGATTTTACATCTTTCCATAATCTGCTTACATATCTGTTCCTTTACCTCCTGCTGGCTATGGGGAAGTCTATATTATAACCCCATCATTGTGATTGCATGTTCCTTATTCCTACATTCTACCGATATGGCCTCACGGGCTGAGACCTCCAAGATATCCTCTCTTAGTACTGCTGCAACGTTCTCATTAATCACTAATGCAATTCTCCCACTTCTTTTACGCTCCTCTCTAACTCACGTGAAACATCTAACCTGGAACATTAAGCTGCCAGTCCTGCCCCTCTCTCAACCAAGTTTCTGTTTTGGTTACAACATCACAATCGCATGTGCTAATCCAGGCTCTGAGCTCATCTGCTTTACCTGTTATTCTCCTTGCATTAAAATAAACACATTTCAAACCACCAGTCCTACCATATTCATTAATTTGGCTCTGTCCTTCCTATTAGACTTATTTGACTTAATGTTGACATTCAACTCAACCATTCCACATGCTGACCTACTGCTTCTGTTCCCACCCCTGCTCTACTAGCTTAAACCCTCCTGAGTAGCACTAGCAAATCTCTCTGCATGGATATTGGTGCCCCTCCAGTTTAGGTACAACTTGTCCTTCTTGTACAATTCCCACCTGTGTTTTGTATGCAGTTGGCTGTGTATTACCTCCTTTAAGAGAGTGAGTCAGGTGACCTAGAGCAGGAGCCAGGGAAAGCAGTCTACAAACAGTCTATGGAGCTGAGAGGATGCATAATAATGTACTCACTGTTCAACTTTACCCTCTGTCTGCCTCGTGTTCTATTTATGTGTTCAAGTGAACCACAAACATCTTAACCTGCCCTGGAAGAGATCAGTCTCCGACAGCAGCTCTTTAGCCATGCATTGAACAGTTTCACCTTCTATTTCTGGCTTCCTGAGCATGTGTCACAGGGAAAAATCCTGAGATAACACTCATAGAGGTCCTGCTTTTTAACTTCCAACTTAGTACACTAAATTGCCTTTGAAGAAACTCATCTCTCTTCCTGCCTAAGCAATTAGTACCAATATGGACCATGACCTCTGGCTGACACCCCTTTCAGAGTGTTCTGTCCCTATTCAGAGATACCTTTGATCCTGGCACCAGGGAGACAGTACGACAATATGAAATGGCACAGAAATGCTTATCACTACTGCTTGCCTATACATCAACTCTCCCTGCTGTACGACAGAACCAGTTGTGTTACCCCTGACCTGGCTTGCTGCTGTTGTTTTGCCCTGAGAGGCCATTCTCCCTAGTTTCAAAATGTATATGTGTTTGAAAGGAGAACAGCCACACTTGCTAGTCTTCCTGGTAGTTACCCAATGATTTTCTCACTGTGCAACCATTATTGGTGGCATGACCAGCTCGCTAAATGTGCTATTCATGATGCACAAGGATGCTTCAAAGTGAGTCCATTCGCAGCTCCAGCCACTCAATGTGGCAAAGCCAGAGCTACAGCTGAACACAGTTCCTTCATAAGTAACTCATCATAGAAACTGGAAGTGTCCCTGATTTCCCATATATTGCAGGAGGAGCATTCCACAGGGTTGAGTTCTCCTGCCATTGTGAACCTTAGCAACTACAGACAATAAACCAATTCTCAATCTTGCTCACTATTTCTAACAAACTGCAAACTACAAAAATATATACTTTGTACTCCATCTCCCTTGGTGAGGAGGAAGAAAAGAATAGGATATTATTATTAATATGTATTAAGTCAAAGGTTTTGGAGTAGATCTGTAGCTCGGGTTGTGGGTGTTGAGGTTGGTTGTCTCGCCGAGCTGATTTGTTCCGCAGACGTTTCGTTACCGTGCTTGGTAATATCCTCAGTGCAGCCTCTGATGAAGCGTCAGTGTGTTTTCCCGCTTGGTTTTTAAACTCTGGGGTCTGTAGCGATGAATTGCCTCAATTCCAGGTTTCCTCCGTGGTGGAATGTATATGGGGTCAAGATTAATGTGATTATTAATAGCATTCTTCGTGGAGTGCCATGCTTCCAGGAATTCTCATGCTTGTCTCTGCCTAGCCTGTCCCAGGATCTTGGTGTTGTCCCAGTCGACGTAATGGTTCTCCTTGTCCATGTGGAACCATGAGGCAATCCATTGCAATGGACCCCAGAGTTTAAAAACCAGGCGGGAAAACACGCCGACACTTCATCAGAGGCTGCACTGAGGATGTTACCAAGCACAGTAACGAAACATCTGCTGAACAACAAACCAGCTCGGCGAGCCAACCAACCTCAACACCCACAACCCGAGCTACAGATCTACTCCAAAACCTTAGAGACGTACTCACTCATCTCAATCCACATGGACAAGGAGAACCATGACTTCGACTGGGACAAGATCCTGGGACAGGCTAGGCAGAGACAAGCACGAGAATTCCTGGAAGCATGGCACTCCACGAAGCATGCTATTAATAAACACATTGAACTCAACCCCATATACATTCCACCACGGAGGAAACCTGGAAGTGAGGCAATCCATTGCAACGGACCCCAGAGTTTAAAAACCAAGCGGGAAAACACACCAACGCTTCATCAGAGACTACATTGAGGATGTTACCAAGCACGGTAACGGAATGTCTGTGGAACAACAAACCAGCTCAGTGAGCCAACCAACCTCAACAATATGTATTAATCTATATAGCTTCCAGTATACACAAGTGTGCCACATCACGAGTCCAAATGGCAATCCTAAATTGACTGTCAGAGTGGTTATTCACACACTCCAGATTATTTAGCAATTTCTATGCAATGATTGGCAATAAGAAAGGCCTTTCCCATCATGTCCATCCCATGTACCTGGAGTCTCACCACCTTTGCACTTACCCTTGAGTTGGTGGGGAAGAGACTGCTGTCCTCCTCCCTGTGGCATATGTCTTTGCAAAGAATCTCTGCAGAGAGATACAGTGGTTTTTCTTGAGATAAATCTTTGATGTCAGTTCAATGGAACATCGTGACCTTTGCCATGGGTAAATTACCACAAGATAACTTTAATTCGACCACTTTATTAATAAATCTCACTGTCAAATACTGAAAGAATTACTTAAACATTATTGCATACAGCAACCAAAATGAGTTACCTCAAGCAAGTTAAGCCTCACAACTCAACTTTGTTATTATCCAATTAATAGTGGAATTTACCTCCTATTCCAACTAACTGTGTCTGTTTTTGGATGTCCAGGATTCAATCCTTGAGCAATATTCTTCAAAATTCTGCTGCTGAAGATTCCTGGAAATGAATTCCTACACAGTGTTCTCTCTTTCAGCTTTGTGGGGTGATATTATTGATAATCTTCAGATTCTTTCATCCACATCATTGATTACTCTTCTGGAGTCCTCACGTCTGCAGCTTGCCTTCTTAACTGAAGTAACTCCACTGTTCCTTGTCACATTTGGTGTCAGCTGTCTGTTCAAAACAGCCTGTCCTGCAATTTACCCCTTTACCTCAGGACATTCCTTCTGCAAGCAGTCTTAATTGCCCATTTGTCATCAGGCAGCAGGTTATAAGCAGTGTTAACTCACCTGTCTCAGAAAACAGCTTGTTTATGCTGCTTCAACCCCTTCTTCCCAGGGATGGCTAATTAGCATGTTGTTTTTAATGCCTTTATAACAGTTTCTCCTTGTCCGTTTTATCTCGGGAAACAGTTTATTCCAGAAAGAGTTATTGATGATCCTTTCAATTCTTGAACAGTAATTAACGTTTTGAAGTTTACAGTATGACACCTTGGTGATCCTCCATGATTCTTGTTATCTTTGAAAATAGTAGTAGGATTAGACACTGTCAGCATTTGAATTTACAAAAAGGAAATCATGCTTGACAAACTACTGGAATACTAAAAGGATATGGCTTATTTGGACTTTAAGAAGGCTTTTAATGAAGTCCCAAATAAGAGATTAATGCATAAAATTAATGTGCGTGGGATTGGGATAGTGTATTAAGATGTATAGAACTGGTCAGCAGACAGGATACAAAAAGTAGGAATAATAGGTAATTTTCTGAATGACTAGTGGCATACCACAGGGATTGGAACGGTGACCCAGCAATTCACAGTATGTGTTAGTGATCTAGATTAGAGCACTATATGTGATTTCTCAAAATTTACAGATGACACAAGGCTGGATGGAAGGGTAAGCTGCAAAGTATGCAGAGATGTAATAGTGCTATTTGGACAGGCTGACTGAATAGGCAAATACATGGCAGTTGCAGTATAATGTGGATAAATGTGAGGTCACTCACTTTCGTAGCAAAAATGGAAGGTATATTATTATTTGAATGGCTGTAAATTGAGAGAGGGGAATGTGCAGGTTCACCAGTGACTGAAAGGAAATGCACAGATGTAGCAGATAGTAAAGAAGGCAAACTGTATGTTGGCTTGCATTGTGAGAGGGTCTTAGTACAGGAACTAGATGTCTTGCTGTAATTATACAGGGTGAGGCCACTCATAGAATAGTATATGCAGTTTTGGTCTCTTTACCTGAGAAAGGATATTTTTGGTATAGAGGGAATGTGGCAAAGCTTTATCAAGTTAATTCCTGGGATGGCAGGATTGACATATGAGAAGAGATTGAGTCAGTTAGCTCTGCATACACTTGAGTTTAGGAGAATGAGGAGGGCTCCCATAGAATCCTATACAATTATAACAGGACCAGACAGTTTAGATGAGGGAAGAGTGTTCCCTATCATGGAGAAGTTTAGAACTGGAATGATAGCTTAAGAATAATGTGTAAACCTTTTGGAACTGAGATGAGAAATTTCTTCATCCAGAAAATAGTGGGCCTGTGGAATTCACTACCAAGTAAAGTGGTTGAGGACAAAACATTCTGGGTTTTAAGGAGGTAGATCGAGTTCTTTCGATCAAAGGGATTGAGGAATATGGCGGGAGGACGGAATTAAGAAATTGAGCTCGATAATTAGCCATGGTCATAACGAGTGGTGGAGGGGTCGAATGATCTTATCCTATTCCTATCTTCAATTTTTCCATATTTCTTGTGCCTTCCCTTTCTTTTTATTTATGAGAAGTTTTGAAAGCTGCAACAGCAGTTGAATGAAATCTAATGCTACACAGGAACTTCAGTTTTAAAGGGATCCCAATTTCCAAAAGCCGTTTTGCCCAGTGTTGCAAAAATAGGCATCCCGAGGTCCAGGACTATGTACTGAGAGATGCATTAAAGCTTGGCGGACTCACTGCAGAGTTGCAGTGTGGAAAGTCCACTGCCCGGGGGCTTTCAGCTGTCATACACCAATGTTTTGGAAACTGCGTCTAGGCCCGAAACGTCAAGCTTTCCTGCTCCTATGATGCTGCTTGGCCTGCTGTGTTCATCCAGCTCTACACCTTGTTATCTAACTTCAGGGACTTTGTGCCTTAGAAGGAATGTTCATTGTGAGTGAAGAGCACTGAAATGTATTGGGGCACTTCAGAATAGAACATGGTGTATAAAGAAGAATGTTATATCTCTTGCGGTTTTTGTAATTTCCAATTTGCAATATTTTGCCCTTGGCTTGTACAACTGAAATGCATTTTGTAAATATTAGATCTGTTCCATGTCATCTACTCCATGCCATTCTTTTGCTCAATCTGTATGGGGTCAGTTAATTACACAGAAATTATTCTCTGGGCAAGTGTCCTTTTCACCATATTTTATTGATTAGTAACTTGCAGACATTACTTCAAAGGAACAAATAGAGAGTTGCTGGAAAAGCTCAGCAGGTCTGGCAGTGTCTGTGAAGAAAAAAATCAGAGTTCCGAACCCGAAAGGTTAACTCTGATTTTTTCTTCACAGATGTTGCCAGACCTGCTGAGCTTTTCCAGGAACTTCTGTTTCTGTTTTTGTTCCTGATTTACAGCATCTGCAGTTCTTTTGGTTTTTCTTTATTATTTCTGAGGAGTATATTCAGTGTAAGAGCTTACAGTTTGTCTCTGGTTAAATGGAGTGGCTACTCCTACACTTTAAAGTTTAGCCCGAAACTGCCATCTGGCATGTGACTGATTTGGTAATTGATACGCAAGTTGGGGGACCTTCCGAGAGCTTGCTCTTACATCTGGCTGAAGTAATGTTTTGTAGGTCGGAATGTGTGCAGCCTATAGTGAGGATCACATTAGGTACCTGCTTCACATTGAATGCCTTCATGCCCACAGCCCTCAAGATGGAGAAAAAGGAGTCCAACAGGACAGATAAAATATATTATGTACATGTGTCCTTTTGACATTGCCTTATATGCTTTACATTGGGATTTTTGCTTTTATATTCTCTACTACAGTTTGATTCTTTTTAATACCATAACATTAACAGTTGACTATAAGTGACACTTATTGTGCTGATTCTATTTCAGTGACCTTCGGGAAGCCTGATGCCACCTCTATTAGTCCATCAAAAAGGCTCACGCTTAGCAACCTTAGCAATTTCTGAACAAAACTCTACAGCTAGAGATGCCTGTCCTGGAAATCTAAATGTTATCAATTTTTGATTTCGGGCTGTTGGCTCAGATTAGCTATTGTCAAACCCTTTTACCTACTGCTGGTGTATACCAAAAGAAGATTCTCCATCACAAATAAGGCTACATCATTTTCCTGCTGACTTATTCCAACTTACCTCAAACAGCTACAGATCATTAATCTAGTTGTGTCTCTGTGACACATATAGCATTTGTTTATCTATTATAAGATCATGATTGCAGAAAGTCACTTCCAAGCATGGTACTGTTCTTTGTGGGACCTTCATTTGCACTAATATATAAGCTCAAGTAACTGATGTATAACTATTACCTCAGTTTCCTGCATGATAACATTGACTATATTTTTACAATATCACAATGGCCATATAAAGTGCTTTCGGACTTCTAAACACATGAAAGATGGCGTATAAATGTAATTACAAAAGCAGAATAATGTGGATGTTGGAATTCTGAATGTGTAAATACAAGATTTTACTTTAACGGAATGAAATTCCCCTCTGTTCACTTTGAGGATCTTGTATGAAATGCAGTTGGCAAACTCAGTACAGTTCCTTGATCAGTTGGAACATATCCCAAACCACCTCCAAATAAACGGTACCTGAAAGGTGGAAAAATGCAACAGTATTGCGGAAGGGAATTGGCATATCTGATCTAGTTCCTGTGGTTCATCTGTGGCCAGAGTAGAGAAAGCTTCATGCTCTATTTAGACACATCTGAGGTGGAACTGCCTGATGACGTCACTGGGCATCTAGAGAAGCAGTTTGATTCCCTGATATAAAGAAAGCTACCACTTCATTAGAGGAAGCTCAAAGAAGTTTCACTAGGATGATCCTTGGTATGGAAGGACTGTCTTATGAGCAAAGGTTAAACAGTTTGGAACTCTACTCTTTGGAGTTTAGGAGCATGAGAGGTGATCTCGTTGAGGCATAAATGATTCTTAAGGAGCTTGACAGGGTAAATGCTGATTGAATGTTTCCCCTCATGGGAGAGTCCATGATCAGAGGGCATGGCCTCGGAATTAAGGGGTTCCAATTTAAGATAAGGAGGAATTTCTTTTCTCAGGGGGTTGTAAATCTTTGAAACTTCTTGCCACAGAAAGCTATGGAGCAGAGTCCTTGTGTATATTTATGACTAGAGAGATGGAATCTTGATCAGTATGGTAAATCAAAGTTTATGTGGAAAACGAAGTAATGTGTAAGTGAGGACAGTCAGATCAGTCATGATTCTATTGAATTGCCAAGCAGGCTCAAGGTGCCAAATGGCCTACTCTTGTTCCGTTTCTTATGCTCTTAAGGTTGTGATGAACTGCCTTTTTGAATCGCTGCAGTTCAGGAGCTGTAGGTAGATCTACAAGCGTATTCATAAGGGATAATGAAATAATAAACTCTCTGGGGCTTTAAGAGGTAGTTTGCTATGATAAATACAATTTGAACTTATGAAAACATGGTGATGAAATTCTTAATTTTTTTGTGAATTATTACTTTCAGACAAGAAATGTTAACTTATTAGTAAAGTGTATGAATGGATGAACTAAATCATTGTTTCTGCTATAAGAAAGGCAAGGCGGTTATTGGGATTTTAGTTTGTTTTATTGCCATTTGATGAACATGAATTAGACCTAACTGCAAGCATTTCTTATATTATCCTTGTGGTATTCATCATGTGGTTATTTCATCCACGTCATTGCAAAGTCTATTACAATACCACCACTGTTTTTTTTCTAATTTGAGCAGGCAAATATTGTCAAGATAAATACTTACTTTCTTGGAGAAGAAGGAAAAACTGCACATGAGCCTTTCTGTCAGAGAGCATGTGGTCTCAGAATCTATCGTCACCATGACCTTTTGGTGTGATGCTTCAGTCAAATGGTCCACAAAATATGACACTATATACAAGAATCATTAGTTTGAGTTGCACGCATGATATCTACTTGAATACACACCATGAATAGAATTCATTGAATTCTTTGGCTATTTCTCAGCAGTATATCTTTGCTCTTGTATTCTACCTCTCTTGAAATGAATGCCAACATTGCATTTGCCTTTCTAACTGCCACCTGAACCTGCACGTTAACCTTAAGAGAATTCTGAACTAGGTCCCCCAGGTCCCTTTTTGCTTCAGATTTCTAAAGCCTTTGCCTGCGCGTTTTTATTTTTCTTGTAAAAAGTGCATAACATTATACTTCCAATATTGTATTCTACCTGCTACATCTTTGCCCACTCTTTTCCCCTATCCAAGTCTTCTGCAGCCTCCTGCTTCCTCAACACTACCTGTTCCTCCACCTATCTTTGTGTCATCTTAGCAACAATACTCTCGTTCCTTCATCCAGATTCTTAATGTAAATTGTGAATATTTGTGGTCCCAACAATAATTCACACATCTCAATTTTGATTTCCCCCGTCTGAAAAATCCAAACCTACGGTGTTGGGGCAAGGTGGGGTTAGGGGCTGGGTGGATCTGGGTGATGAAGGGGTGTGGTTGTGGGCTGAAATTTAAATTGCATAAAGAATTTAAAGAACTATTTGTCCATCCTGATTAGGTTATCTGGAATTCAAAATTGCTGTTAGCTTGAAAACCAATTTGACCAAGTCAGAAAAGCAGTTTGTTACATCAGAACAGATAAAAACACAGGAACATAGAAAATAGGAGAAGCAATAGGCCATTTGGCCCTTTGAGCCGATTCTACCATTCAATATGATCATGGCTGATCATCCAGCTCAATACCCAATTCGTGCCTTGTCATACCCTTTGAAGCCCTTTAGGTCTAAGGACTAAATATAACGTCTTCTTGAAAACTTCGAATCTTTTAGCCTCCTTCACTTTCTATGGCAAATAATTCCAAAAGCTTACTACTCTGTAAAGAAATTTGGCCTTATCTCAGTCCTAAATTGCCTAGTCGATATCCTTAGCTTGTGACCCCTGGTTCTGAATTTCCCAATTGGAAACATCTTTCCTGCATTTACCTTGTCTTGCCCTGTTAGCATTTTATAAGCTTCTATGAGATTCCTCCCTCATTCCATAAGACCATAAGACAGAGGAGCAAAAGTAGGCCATTCAGTCTATCAAGTCTGCTTCACCATTTAATGAGAGCTTGGCTAATCTACAAATCCTCAACTCCATTTTCCTGCCTTTTCCCCAAAATCCTTGATTTCTTTAATGATTAAAAACCTGCCAATCTGAGCCTTGAACATACTTAATGACTCCAGCCTCAACAACCCTCTGAGATAAAAACAAAACTCCTCATCTATGTCTTAACTAGTTGATCTCTTACTCTGAAATTATACCTTCCCCTTAAGTCCCTAAGAATCTTATATGTTTCGGTAAGGTCATCTGTCATTCTTATAAATTCCAACAAGTGCAGGCCCAGTCAACTCAATCTCCCCTGATAAGACAGTCCCTTCATGCTTGGTATCAACCTAATCAATTTTCCCTGGATTGTCAGTATATCTGTGCTTAGGTCAGGGATGTAAAACTGTTCTCAGTTTTCCAGCTTTGGTCTGAACTAGTGCCTTGTATAGTTTTAGCAAAACTTCCCTACTTCTTTGGTCCATTCCATTTGTAATAAAGGCCAACATTCCATATGACCCACTGAACCTGGATGCTGGCATTTTTGTGCCTCATGGACAAAGACGGCCAAATCCTTAGTGTTCCTTCATTGAAATAATATTCAGCTCCTCTATTCCTCAGACTCTGTGCCAGCCTCACCATTTGCCTTCCCATCTATTTTTTTGACATCTACAAACTTGGCTATAGTACGCTCAGTTTCCTCCTTCAAGCCAACAATATATATATAATGTTAATAATTGTGACCACAGCACTGATTCCTGTGGCACACCATTAGGTACAGGGTTGTCAGCCTGAAAATGCATCCTTATTCCAGCTGTCTTCTATTAGTTAGCCAATATTCAATCTATGATAATATGCTACCTCCAACACTATGTGTTATTATATTGTTAAGTAGATTAATGTGTGGCACCTTATCAAAAGCCTTCTGAATATCCAAATATTACATCCACTGCTTCCCTTTTTTAAATGTCTGACATTGTTCCTTGCTCTCCACCTTGTTTTGCTGCTAAACTCCTTCCCCACTCCAGCCAGTTCTGCCCTTATTCCTTTGTTATTACCTTGACTTAAGGTGAGCAGTTATTTCTGACCCAAGTTCTTCTATCTCAACTGAATGCTAAATTCTGTTATGCTATGGTCACTGTTTCTAAGGGCACCTTTTACTTTGATATCATTTATTAAACTTATCTCATTACACAACACCAGATCCGAAATCACCTGCTCCCTGGTTGGATCCTCGACATATATTTTTTAGGAAACTGTCCCAAATTAGACCTGTCAATTCTTCTTTATGCCTTCCTTTGCCAACCTGAACATCCTAATCTACATGAACATTAAATTACTGCCATTGATACATACCTTCATTATATTCTGTTTTATTCTCTGTCTCACTAAATAGCTACTGATAGTGGGCTATAGACTATTCCCACGAGTTTCTCCTTGCCTTTGTTATTTCTCACCTCCACCCTCATGGACTCTGCATCTTCCTTCTGAATATTTAACTCCCAGCTTTGATCTCCTTTCATGTCAATGTAATGGCTATAAGATCATTAACCTGTGTTTGTTTGGTTAATTCATCTGTTTTTTAGAATCCCTACAGTGTGGAAACAGGCCCTTCGGCCCAACAAGTCCACACTGACCCTTGGAGCATCCCACCCAGACCCATCACCCTATAACCCACACACCCCTGAACACTATGGGCAATTTAGCATGGCCAATCCACCTAGCCTGCACATCTTTGGACTGTGAGAGGAAACTGGAGCACCCAGAGGAAACCCACGCAGACACGGGGACAATGTGCAAACTCCGCACAGACAGTCACCTGGGGCTGGAATCAAACTCGGGTCCCTGGCGCTGTGAGGCTGCAGTGCTAACCATTGAGCCACCGTGCGGCCCTTTTGTTCAAAATCCTATGTGCATTCAAGTGAAGATCCATTAATTTTGCCTTTTTACCATTATTTCCCCTTTTTATCCCTATTTACTGTTATTTTTCTGTTTCTTCCCTCTGTCCTTTCATTTCCCACAATGGGTATCATTATTCAAGTAACTGGCCTGTAATTCAGCCGTATCCTCTTGCTTTGTCGTCTATATTTGCTCTCTCCCAACCTCCTTCCGCCCCCAGTTATTTTCAAGCCCTCTTAACAGTTCTAGTTATTCAATTTGCCAGGACACAAACCCAGCATAGTTCAAGTGAAGCCCATCCCACTAGTTCAGTTCACTTCTAACCCAGTACTAGTGTCAAAGCCACAGAAACTGAAGCCCATTTCACCAACACTAATCTTTGAGCCACTTAACTCCTTGAATTTATTTACCCTATATCAGTTTGCCCATGGCTCAGATAGTAATCCAGACATTATTACCTCCCTAACTTGGCTCCAAAGTCTTAAAAGTCTTTCAGCAAAACTTCCTTTCTGGACCTACCAGTGTCATTGGTATCAATGTGTACAACAATTATTACATCAACAATAATGTTTATTGATGAGTTACTTATACCTTTTCACATATGGAAAAATCTTAGTATGTACAAATTTTGAAAAACAATTTTGATGAGGTAAAGTACTATTGTGGTGCAAAAATCATTCTGTTTCTTTGTAGGCCGGGTAGGTGTTAATGAGCTCATCAAAGAAAAACACTGAAATTTATAGGATTCTTATGCAGCTTGACAGGTAAATGCTGAAAATATGTTTTCTTCATGGGAGAGACTAGGCTGCAATGAAGAGGGATTTCTTCTCTCAGAGGTTGAGAGTCTTTGGAACTCCTTGTCACAGGGTGCTGTGAGGGAAAAGTCTTTGTTTATATTTAAGACTGAGATAGATGGACAAATAGATAGATAGATAGATAGGTAGATAGGTAGATAGGTACTTGATCAGTGGTGGAATCAATGGTTACAGGGTAAAGGCAGGAAAGTGGTCATGTAGAATGTTGGATTAGCCACGATCCTATTGAATGGTCAAGTAGGCTCAAGGGGCTGAAAAGCCTACTCCTGTTCCTATTTCTAATTTCCCCTAATGTCTTATCATCCTATTAAAAAGGTAACTGCACATGTAAGTGTTCTTTCTTTGTTTCATTTTAGTGTCCAATAAATAGCCACAACAAAAGAAACCATATTGGGATTCCAGCGAAAATTAGTCAGCATAATATGATATGAGACAGTTGGCTGCAAATGATTAATGTGTTGCCTGACTGAAACATATAGGAAAACACAAACTTTGCTATACCAAACTTTGAGTTTTTGAGTTTCTGAGTTTCATCATGGCCCAGATTTTCCCATTACTGTAAGAGCAGTGATGAGTGACAGTAAGCCTGTTAAAAGTTGCCTATTTACCTGTCAGTGATTTTTAGAGCTAAACATTCGAATCTGGCCTGTCCTGGATTTGTATATCATACAAAATGGGACTGTAATCTACTTGGAGCAGGATTTGCATTGAAGCCAAGGCACATCTCTTTTCACAACAGTACCTGCTGAATTCCAGTAAGCAAAATGTGTAAAGGTCTCCAAATCACTGTAAAAGCTACTGACAGGAAGTGTGTGATATAAGTGGGAGAGGGATTAGGATGGCAGATGGTTGGGTGGGAGGGTGGGGTGACTAGTGGGTGAAGGTGTCAGAAGGCAGGTGACAGACGGGATATGTTGGCCACAGGATGTAGGGCAACAGATGTATGTGGAGGCTATTATAAGTGCCAAGAGAGTGGATGAAAGGGTAAAGTTGACTAGGTGGCAGGGACAGGATTTATGCTTCTGAGGAGAGCTGGGATCACTTGAATGTCTGTGGGGGAAATCTGTCCAGAGCTGGTTAGGGGTCGAGTCTTCGTGGTGAAGGATGGTCATTGCTGTCAGAATTCTTACTGACCCTTTATCAGATTTCATACAGGCCAAAAAAGATTTAAGTTCAGAGAAAGATCTTCAAATGGTGCTGGAAGCAGAAACCAGAAAAACTCATAGGCAGATCCTGAGAAGAGAAGACTAACACGACTTTAAGAATGCAATAGACTTTATTCGCTTTATAAAGTATGAACACCCCAGAGAGGCACATGACAAACCAAAACAGGGATGAGGCTAATAACAGATGCTAAGAATGTATGTCAAAGCTGCGGAACAATAAGAACTCACAGACACAGGCAATATCCAGACATCACTAAGGAATGCTATGGGGTGGCATATAATTTTGCAGAGAGGGCCAAGGGGTGCCTGGCATTTAGCTCTTCACCCTTTACAATTAAAGGATCCTTGTATTGGCTGTGGGCACCACAGCAGCTTGTGATGATGCCAAATCTCCACACGTTGGCAACCAAATAAGTAGCACTGGGCTTGAAATGTTAACTTTGCTTTCTGTCTATGGATGCTGCCAGACCTGCTGAGTTTCTCTAGCAACATCAGTTTTTGTTCAAAAAACATTGTCCATTGATGTGCTAATGCATCATTACCACCATAATTAAAGTGTTCTTAACGTGCCCAGACACCATAGCACACTCTCTCTTTAGTTTCCTGCAGGTGCGAGTGCCCTCTGCAGCATCTCAGCAACCAAGAGGCCAGCCCTGCAAGACATGCTTAATTTTACCTTTCAGAAATAAACTACAGATTCCTTAGAGGATACACTGACAAGGCCATCTCACCAGCTCCAATGCTAACACCTCAATGGGTATTTTACCTTGATTTTGGAACATCGGCTCGTGAGCGCATCACTATCACGATACCGCAGCTGGTCAAGAACAAAATGTCCTAAGTCACTGGCACTGGGAGGATGCTCATCTCCATGTAGGACAGCACCCAAAGGAATTGACAATTCATAATTTAATTTAAATGCACAAACAGACACAGGAGCACTAGGAAGGTTTGTAGGTGGCACTGAACAAACTGAATCAAGGGTGGAAGGAATATACCAATGCTGTTGATACCATGTTGCCTCTGACACACGAATATCCTGTTTCCTCCATAGACAGGTTGGCAACTGCCATGGAGAGCCAGGTCCAGCACCTTCGGTAGACTTAGAACCAGTACCATACAACAAGGGGATGAAGGACCTTGAGCTCACTCCAAGTGCCTCTTCCTTAGAAGGAGACAGGTCAGTGCCAGTGAGCACCCAATTTGAGGACTAATCACACAGGCCCTGTAGAAGTTTCCTCTCATGACACTCCAAACTTTCTACCTTCACCCTGCTTGCACTTTCAGCTCTCTGGGAGTTAAAGCTGAGGACGGTGAACCTGCCTCTGCGTAGGACACACTCAGCACGTCTGGGCCTCCAACAATAAATGCCCCTGAGGACACCAACCAAAAGCCCAAGGCCAAAAGGTCCACTGTGGGGCAAGCTCTCTCCATCCCAACTGCAGACCCCGAGACTGCACTAAGACATGAGAGGGAAAGGAAGTGGACCATCTGAGGGCAGATTGGTGGCAGAAGTTACACTTCATCATAAATATCTTATCACATTTCTAAATATATGTTCACTTTTTAACCATCAACTCTATGTATGATGGCTGTCAAGATGCAACTATGACATTGAAGGTACATAATCTAACATCCTTAGCACTACATGAGGTTTAGTGGTCCAAAATTTGAAGTGAGCACCTCCTGCCCCACGTGCAGGTTATGGGAACTTGGGAAGATAGTTGTTACCTGAGTAATTAGGGTGAACCTTTCCAGTTCATTGCTTGTGCATCTCAACGATGAATAGGATAGATTCCTAATGTTACATAATGTGGTCAAGAGAGCTTGGGGCCTCATGCAGTGGGTTACATAATCAGCCTCTCAGTCTAGATGAAGCTCTAAATCTTCACTTTCTCTCTTGATAACCCTCCTCATCAACTTCACCAACTTTAGCCTCTCACTCCCAGGCATGTCAAGTCATTGTACTAGACGTAGTAGCATACTGTTGCCCCATTAAAGCCAGGATAGTGCTGACAAGTCCCCTCATTACCCTTTCCCTCCTATGCTCTATTGTCTCCCTCCCTTATATGTTGAGTTGCCCCCATTAATAATTATTTTTATCTCTGTTTTCAAGCATACTGCATCCAATCCCCACAACTGAGTTCCCGCTTTGCCTCTCACAGCAGTGACCATGACCCTCCCCAACCACCCCCCCACCCAATTATCCTCCTGGACCTTAAGTGGATGGGCTCCCTGGACTAACCATGGCCCAGACGCTTGATCAACTTAGATGATCAGTTCGTACAATGAATGACCAGAGCCAAGACTGATGCAGCTATCGACTGATGCAGCTGTCCACTGATTTCCCCCAATACCTAGATTGACTACCCTGGACCCAACAGGGATGACCATGGGCCACTCCCAACTTGATACTGGAGGCTGGCCTTGACTTACTGTGCTGGCATCCCTTGACTGAAGAAAGTTTCCTTGACTTGACTGAAGGACTATTGTCCCTCGATTTTGAGACATGCCCATTTGGTTGAAACACATGTAATAAGTTTGCCACATAAACTGCTGGCACATGATGAAGGTGAGAGATTGATTTGGCACAGTCACATGTTCACTTCTTTGACTGATTTCTGCTGACAACCACAACAAAGGCCCTGGCTTTGAATCTGCACTAAGCAGCAAGGCCAGACAGCAAAAGACTGTGAACTTTTAATCACTGGCTGAGGAGAAGGAAGTTCAAAAGAAGCGAGGTAAGACAAGGATGCTGTCAGCATCCAAGCAGGAACAAAGTGCGTGGAATCTAAGGGAACAAGGTAGGATCCCTGAGATGCTTCCTACTCCAGCCCATGAGATGGGTGCGTGTCCATGTGCACAAAGTGTTGTTATAGCAGTACAGCAATGAGACAAGCCAGTGCACTCCAAAGTGTAGCGTCAAATTACAGAAGTGTCTAGGAAATGGATTAAAGATATGCCCTGATGATGCAGTGAGAAGATATGTGTCAGATACCAATTTCTGTGGATATGGAATGTGTGCAGCCAGTGCCCATGAAATGTGCCTTGAGAAGTTGATGATCGCAGTCTACGATGCAGGACCAGAGGAGTAAATGGTGAGCTGGAGTTGCCAGGCTTCCTGTTGGGAATTACCACTATCCAGTTTCTATCTGTTGAGTGGAAGAATAGGAAACTGCGCATTGATAGGGTGAGCTTAAGTAATATGGAATGTTAATGCGTTCAAATATGCCTCACCACTTACTGGAAAGGTTCTCTTCTCACTTTTCAACACTTGGTTCTAAAATGGAACTTTATGCTTATGACATTGAGAATCACTGTAGTGATGTAAGTACATCACTAAAATCTCATGTGATTTTCCCAACTTTCTCACCAAAGCATAGATTTAATTCCAACCCTTTTGATAAAATCATGCACAATCTGTAGGTGGAGACCTTCAGTTCTACAGTAGCTTAGTAGGGAGCAGATATACAGCTCTTGAGACCCCTAGCAATTATGCTTGACTTGTAATATATCTATAATTATTGTTAATAATAAACCATATTATTAATGAAGATCAGATCATAAGTATGTCAATGTCAGTGATTGTGGAGGGGTCAGCATGAATGATTAGTTGGTCAGTCTTATTGTTAACAGTTACAGCAAGTCTAAATTTCTGATTTTTCATACAAAACTATTAAGTTAAGGAAGTCCTAAGCCTGTTACTCTAATTCAGCATCAGGAACATTTTAGGTGGGGACCTGGATAATTTTCCATCAAAAGTTTCAACTCCAAGCAATTCTTGCAGAGTCAGTACGTCAGGGTCACCAGAAGGTTCCAAAGCACATCTTTCAGGATGTTTTTGGTCTCTGATTATCCCATAACATCTGGGCCATTTATTTTCCTTCATCTAACTGTTGAAATATTATTTTCCAAACATGGACCAACAGATAATTTTAGATGGTTTTTAAAGGTACAGCTGTCTACTTGGATTGAAACTGAATTATTTTGTTAGTTCAAGGGACAGATTTTTAGAAAACACTGTTCAATTAACTTTAGTAGACTGGATGGTCAAGGTAAATGGTTCTGAAGAACTTCATGTTCATACAACACTGAGCTCCACTTGTTCTGTTGTTGTCTCACAGTCTGTGGGCGGAGACGGGGAATTTGTACACTTGCCCAGAAAAGGAACAGATATATTGTAAAATTCGCTAGAGTTCCAGTGATTATGTCTGTCTTGTAATGTAGATCTACTTAATGCTATCATGAAACAAACCACTAAAACATGTACTAATGTGAATACTTTACAGTGGTACATCATTTACCTCTGATCATTAAACAGTCTCAAGTCAAGGGAAGATTGGCGGCCATGAACTACCTCAAATAACCTTTGCTCTGAACACATTCTAACTGATGTGGCAAATATCATGAGATGCAAGTAATGGCTGCCTGTGTAATACCACAGATAAATTCCTCCTGATGTTAGTTTTGAGGACATTTAGCTTCCCAGTAGACATAAATGACCTGAATTCGGTTATGGTGTATAATTTAAAACTTGCAACTTACACCACATAATTACAGAGAGTAATGATCTGTAAAGAGGTGTGTAATTGACTTCAGGAGGACATGGTTTGATAGCTTATGTGGAAATCAGTTATTAAATCAGTTGTAGAGAAGAGTAAAGAGATGTGCTTAAAAATGTTGAAACTTGCGAAGAATAGAGCAGCAGAGACAATAGACAACCTTCATATAAATACTTCAAAGGTAGGAGGTAGGTTGATATAGCTGTAAAGGGAATAAAGCATAAGGGGTTCCGTTTTACAAATAAAGATATTGAGTGGTATGTTCCCAGCCCTGATTGACATGGTCATGGGTGAGAAACTTAGGAGAATTGTGTGAGATCTGACAGTGAAAAGTTTACTGCCATTAAAAGAAAAAAAGTTCCATTTTTCAACCAAGTGTTGAACTACAAGATAAGATTCTTGATGGGAGTTTTGAAAAACATTTTTGCGCACATTAGCATGTATTACCATCTCATTGTAAAATTATCACGCCTCATTGATTTGCAGTCTCATATTCTCCTAACCACTGGATTGAAACCAGATGGTGACAATTTCTGCCATGAAAATCAGACTGGGTACCAGTGACGCCATCTCACTACTCACTCCTCCAGACTTCGGTCACTAGCATCTCAGGATACACTCCCTGGGCAACAACTGCATGCACCAATCCATCCAGCAGGACCTGCAAGCCCCTATTAGAAAAGCAATTGCCAATTTCTCACTGCCCTACATGTCTGGGGCAAATGAGGTGAATCGTGTAGGACTGAAGTCTGTAGTAGACTGAAGCCAGCACTTGACCACATGTACAGATGACCTTTGAAGATGACAACAGCACCAGGAATCCCTGTCCTGACAATGATAGATACTTCTATCTGTGGCAAGTGGGAGAAGCTGATGAGTGGGGCACCGTAAAGACAAGGTAAATATGTCATGAACTGAGTTTGAGAGGATAGCATAAGCTAAGGGTCTTGGAGAGGAATCCTCTGTGAAACTCAATACAAATGACACTTAGCGGATTTCAGGTAAAATTCAGCCCATTGAATACAAAATAGTTACACTAAGTTTGGGCAAAGTAATTATGAGAGGAGTAGAATACTACAGCTGGTATCATGTGATAACAAGGTGTAGAACTGTATGAACACAGCAGGCCAAGCAGCATCAAAGGAGCAGGAAAGCTGACATTTCGGGCCTAGAGCCTTCTTCAGAAATGGGGGAGGGGAAGGGGGGGTTCTGAAATAAATAGGGAGAGAGGGGGACGCAGATAGAAGATGGATAGAGGAGAAGATAGGTGGAGAGGAGACAGACAGGTAAAAGAGGCAGGGATGGAGCCAGAAAAGCTGAGTGTAAGTGGGGAGTTAGGTAGGGGATAGGTCAGTCCAGGGAGGACAGACAGGACAAGGGGGCGGGATGAGGCTATTATGTGTTATTTTGTGATGGATAGAAAATGTGAAAAAGAGATTCATTTGAAGTAAGACTGTGTTTGAAATATTGGGCATCCTTGGCATGCACTTGCTAATTTTTTTGGATTCAAACACATTGAGTACCGGCAGCTAAAGCCAAAAAAGTCTCTAATGTACAAAAAACATGTGTACATGAAGTTCACTGACACATTCTGCAAATTCCACAGTGGGATGGGTGAAACTGCAAGGGCATTGAGAGTAATCTCACTTTCCACATCACAAAAAACAACTAAATATTAACCAAAGGTTTTGTGGTTTTCAATGATTAACACCAGTTTGCTGTGAATAGACAAGGTACCATTGAAAGCATGTTGTAGACTAACAGCAAGCACACTCTTTCTTTGCTGATGACTGTGAAATACAAAGGAAACTCACTTTTTGATCCAGTCCTTTGGTAAACTGGATATCGCACAAAAGAGGATAAAATATTTATTTTCCCCATTAGCTGCTGAGGTTTGCAAGGCAATGACTGGAATCTGCAGCAGTATAGATGGAAGCAGCAGTCAGTGGCTGTTACTATTTCTTTTTTGATTGAACTAATACAGAGATATTAAACAAATTATGTAAATATCCAGTTGACGGCTCTTTAAAGAAGAACTGTCACAAAAACAAACTTACAAAATTAAATTGAGATGTCATTTTTGAGGCTGATGACATAATTTAATCTGTATGATGCCACCAGCAATGGAAGACTAGCAGCATTCCAATAGAACCCATAAGCACCCTCCCCAGGGACATGAATGTACATGTAAGAAAGGCAAGCAGTCAGGATTTTGGACATTTTATCCAGCCTGCTGCCTGAACAGTTTAATGGCTATCTTGGCATTACCTGACTGTTTAGTGTTTACATGGAATAAGATGGCATTGCATGTCATCAAATGTCCCTGCAATAACTCCTGCCATTCATTGTCCAACATGTCCATCGCATCAACCCTAGTTTACAAATGATTTTCAGTATGTCCGGGTTTTGACCTTTGAAAATCTGGTCACCCTATCTCTAAAAATGTCAGTGGTCAGTTGATCAAACATTCCCAATTCCTTGATATTGAGCGTTATGTAAAGTGAGCATGAATTGGAGTTAGGTATTGAGGTATCATCGAACTCAATGATGGAAATGTGGGAACTGTGGTGTTTACCTAATTGTTTGTGCCTGAGGATTTTTAAAAGGTAATGGAGGGTTATAATTGAGTTCTTTTGCATTCTTCAGTAATATCATATCATAACCACTGGGACATACCAAAACCATTTTTAATCTGTAGCCTGTGTTAACTTATATTCAACATTCATCAGGGATGCACGTCATAACACAGGCTATTAGACAATATTTCACATATGTATAAATAGCTTCTGATTTTGCTGTGTGAAATATCTATTGAGCCTGTGAGTAAACATGAATAATTCATGTTACTCAGTTTTGGACATTGATTTATTTGCATAATAAGTTCCCTGTACAATTCCCAAATTATTTGGAAATACAGGTTTTCTCTTTCTATTGTTCGCCTATAACCCAGTTGATTCTTACTCCAAAGCAGAAACAGCTTTCCAGTAAAATTGGCAAAGAAATTTTTATTTGTCATTTTTATGAGTTGCGTTCATTTTTGGCTCATTTGTCTCATGTTTTTGCTGCTAGAAGACTGGATGGGCGGTCCAGCCCCAGGCCTTACTGTTGGCTTGTAAGATTGTGAGCTCTACCCAAGTCAAATTACTCCACGCACCACCACGCATGTTCGAAAGCATTTTGTTGCTTTGTGTAGAATCAGATTGGTCACTGTGAAGAATGGGGTTTAAAGCGCCATTTGCCCTTTTAATAGTACAAAACAACAAACATTCTGTCTTCCCTGCACATTCTGAGTGAACTTCTATTTGTAGAGGACTCTAGGAAAAACATGTTTCCTGGACATCCTGCTGTGACCCTATTCTAGGAAGCTCCAATAATGGCCTGGGATCGATGTCAATGTTAAAATATAGGAAGGTTCCTCTCTCAGAGTTTACTACCTCATTTTCTTTTCCCAACTTTAATGTGGTTGTTTGCACTTTCCCTTGTTGAGGAGTTGTAACAGGGTAATATTCTTGAGAATCAAAATCACGCAAGTATTGTCATTTCCAGTATGCAGCAAATCTTTGGACATTTTCTACTCTGCTGCAGTTACTGATTTAATAAGACGTGCAGCAAGATTTGAAAATGCCAACACACAGCATGTTATGCAGCATGTTCATTTTCAAAAGAGGAGGTAGCATAACAAGCCACAGCAATGCAACATTACTGTATCCAGGTTGTTTTGCATGCACTATTAAGTGGACATTAAACTAGTTTGGCAGGAAGATGGGAACCTAAGGCTCAACTCTGAGTTGTCTACATGGGTGAGGGCTTAAGGAAAAAGAGAATCAAGATAGCACATAAAAAGCAAGAAGCAGCTGAGCACTAGGATGAGTGTAAACCAGGTAGTGGCAGAAAAAGAGAGAATGTTTAAAAACAAAGGTTCTTCAGGTGGAGTTCTTCAGATTCAAAAAGAAAGTATAAAAACTAGCATAAAGGCACTTTACCTGAATGCTTGTAGCATTTGAAACCAAGAAAATGAATTGGCACAGATCGGTATGAGTTAGTGGCCATTAACAGAGGTATGGTTGCAGGGTGGTCAACGAGATAAAAGAGGTAAACATGTGGCTCAATCTTTGGTGTGGGAGAAGTGGGTTTGAATTCATGGTGCATTTGTATTAGTATTGGGGAAGGAGGGAGCTGTTCCAATTGGACAGGCTTCGTCTGAATCATATATCGACCAGTGCCCTGACGAATCGTATAACTAAAACTTTGGATAGGAATTTAAACTAAATAGTGGGTGGCGTGTGTTCAGTTGGTTGGAAGATTTTAGAAAAAGTTGAAGGTAGGATAGAGTTCAGCATAGGTTAAACTTTCCAAAAGAAGCAGTGGGGCAGAGTAGTGAAAGGTTTCTAACTTCAGGCACTGCAGAAGAAGGGATGTCAATGAGACGTGGAGGTAGTCAATGCAGGACTGAGTGTGTGATACTTAAATGCATGCAATATATGAAAAAAGGTAATGAACTTGTGGCACAGATTAAAACTGCTATTACAATGTTAGTATCACAAATGTGGCTGCAAAGGAATTAGGGCTGGGAACTGAAAGTCCAAGGATACACAGCTGATCAAAAGGACAGGCAGATGACAGAGGGGGTGGGGTTG
Organism: Ginglymostoma cirratum; assembly: GCA_024137785.1. Classification (NCBI taxonomy): domain Eukaryota; kingdom Metazoa; phylum Chordata; class Chondrichthyes; order Orectolobiformes; family Ginglymostomatidae; genus Ginglymostoma; species Ginglymostoma cirratum. Next base: position 36,085,702 of record JAHRHZ010000024.1, on the reverse strand, counting down.
CCTTGTTAGAAAGAAATGAAATTAAATTGATATGCTTAACAGCAGGAGATCGAGAGTGTTAGTGTAGGGTTGTTTTTGGACTGGAGGCCTGTGACCAGTGGTGTTCCACAGGGATCGATGCTGGGTCTGCTTTTGTTTGTCATTTATATGAATGATTTAGATGAGAATGTAGAAGGCAGGATTAGTAAGTTTGCAGAAGATACCAAAATTGATGGCTTCTCTTTTCCATTGAATATTATGTCAAAAAACAACTACTCCCACTCCATATCGTGCTGAACCATATGCTAATTGCAATGTTTGGGTCAAAATGGGTCAGGAATTCTGATTTTAATAACATCTCTTTAGCTTGTATAAAGTGTCTTTCAAATTAGCATCCTTTAACATCAATATCATGGGGTTAAAGCATTCAATAGACAATTTAAAATATCACGTTGTTCTTTCCTTATTTATAGACTATAAAATATCATTTAGGTAATACCGGACTTTTTCCTTTTCACTTCAAATTTGATCCATGGCAAGTTGGAATAATACAGGTGCAGATATGACTCCAAATGGAAGTCTCTGATATTTGAATGGTTCTTCGTGTGTTATAATTGTTAAGTATTTCTTTGATTCAGAACCTACATTCATCTGGAACTAGGATTTCCTAAGGTCAATTTACTGAAAAGCTGACTTCCAGCTCGTCCAGCATATAAGTAATAGATTAGAGGAAAAGAATACAGTTCAGCACTTCATACCAGATTAGTAGTGACCTTCAGTAAAATCAAAGCAGATGCATACTGATCCATCTTTTTAAATTACTGGTATGATAAGCGTGGCCCAATGACTCACATTTACAGGTTCAAGGACTCCCATCTGAGCCAGTCTCTTCTGCCTCGAACTTTGACCTCATTGCATAAAGCACTAATTTAGCCTTGCAACATTGCGCTTGATGCTGATCATTGATTTTCAATTTGTCAGATTGTTTCCACCCCACCGAGATCTCCCAGTAAAAACAATGACATGTTTCTTTGGAATTTGTGATAGAGCAGTCTCAGAACTTGACAAGCAATTTACTTCAGCCCAGTTTAGTTTTATTTTCTCCAATTTGGTTTTGCAGACTATACTTGCTTCGGAGCAGGGATTGGAGTCTTTTGATTTCTTTCTTTATTTTTATTTTGAAGTGCCTCTGAGATCTGTAGTGAGACCACAACTTTTTTTGATGAATCAGTGGATTGACCTGGTGATGATCTCAAAACAGTTTTTATCCCAAGCATGTTACTGGGCTTCTTCTTGTATGAAGTTCCAAGAAGGACCAGGAGGTGAAGCGTTAAACAGCAAGAATCTTATTATGAAGGTGTTCACTCTACCGGCTGCAAGGTTAAAGCAAAGCACCTGATGGTGTCATTATTATGTCATGTGATTGGACTCTTAAAGTGACAATCCCCAATACTTATGCAAATACACATGCTCTTCAAACCATTCAGGAGCGAGAATTCCTAGTTGTGAAGTACATTATTAGGTTTCTATTATTTGGTGTCCCCCATATTGTCAATTTGTTTGCAATATACCTTGAACCATTAAATTGCAAAATTATCTGGGTCATATAACTGAACATCTGTTAGCAGTGTGCAATGCTTTGTCAATCAAGGCTTTCGATGTGAAAATTCTGTGACACTTTCTCCTGCATCCAACTTGAAATGAGAAAAATGGCCTTGGTATGAATGGCCAAATTCCAAAATTTTTGGACTGGGGTATCAATTTCCTTTAGGAAACCTTGGGCCTATCTTCTACCAGAGAGTGTTCTTCCTCATTAGTTTGTTATGTATGTAGTTCTTAAGGCATTTAGTTTTTCTGTGGCTGTGCCCTGCTTCAACACATTCTCTGAAAGTGACCCAAATTCCATTTCCTTTGTGAGCAAAGGAGTGAGAGGAAATGGTGTGGGGTCTGTATGTGACTAAGGTGGCTCTCCCTTCTTGGAATGCATAGTGATATACCTAGAAAGGCTAGAGAGTAGCCATGTAGAGAGTAATCACTGTTTGTAGATATGTGTGAAAACACCATGTGGGCTTGAGAGTTACCAGATGGTTTGAGATTAGGGATCAAGATTTTTTGTGGATAAATAAGGAACCTAGAGTGGCCATATGCCCGTCCTCTGCCTGTGTCCATAGAATCTACTACTGCCCTCACAGTCACCATTGACAATGCCTCCTTGGAAGAGTGAACTTATTCTTCATAGGCATTCTTATATCCTGCTGATGACTAACCACACGTTATCTTATCTTGCAAGGGAGAGTGATATGTGTGAATGAATGTATTTGCAGATGTGGTTGTGGTTGAAAAGTTTAAAGCGGCATTTGATGCATGAGTAGCACATAGAATATTCTGTATTGTGTGAATATCAAGGTATAGGACCATAGGAACAGTAATAGACTATTCAGCCCATTGAGGTTGCTTTGCTGTTCTAATCATGGTTGATCATCTACCTAGATGTCACTTTCTTAATCTATATCCATTTCAATTGATATCATTAGTATCCAGAAATCTATTAATTTCTGTCTTGAACCCTTTGGGTTCAGGAATTCTGGAAATTCATGATTCAGATTCCTCATCAGCTCAGTTTTAAATGGTGAGTGTTTCTTTGATAGTTCAATTTCTTCTTTCAGTCTCATTGGCCTCTCCTTATTAGGTAATTCCGCTATGCCAGGCTACATAGTTACATGGTGGATGTGAGGTGTTGAGGTTGTGATGTTGATGCTGGTACAGTTATTGGGAAGTGTGTTTGTGAAATGGATGTTGGCAAGTCAGGAATCTGGTGGAATAATCCCCATGTGCCTGGATGAGTCTGACTCCAACAACACTTAAGAAGCTTGACATTGCTCAGGACAAAACAACCCACTTGGTTTTCACTCCATTCACATACTTTAACAAACACTCCTACTTCCGCCAGTTCATAGAAGCAACAGTGTATCATCAATAAAAGCCTCAGCAGTAACTGATCATGGCTCCATCAGCAGTACCTTCCAAATCCACAGCCTCTACCATGTATAGGGACAAAAGCAGCAGATACATTTGAACATCACCAGCACTTGCAAGTATCCCTCTAAGGCACACTCTATCCTGACTTGGAAATATATCACTGTTCCTTCAGTGTTGCTGTGTCACAATCCTGGAACTCCCTAACAACCCTGTAAGTTAAAGGTACTTAGAGTTTGAGGAAGATTTGACTCTGGAGAAAGATATTGAAATCATTTTGGTGTTGAATGTAAAGAAGATTGCGTGGTGAACCGAGTATATTGAAAGAAGTGCAAGTTAAATGCTGCTTCACCTAGAAAGTGTTTTTGCGTCAGTTGGACAGTCAGAATGAAGGAAGTGAATGGGTAAGTGTTACACCTTTCATGATTGTATGGGAAGGCATTATGGAGCTGGTGAGGAGGAAGCAGGAGGGGAAATATTGGGGAGTGATGGAAGACTGGGCCAGGGTGTCATGGATGAAAGGCTGCCACCAAAGTGCTGACTGTGTAACACTGGGGTAAAAGGGAAGATGTGTTTGGAGGTGCCAGAAATAAACAGAAGTAACTGAGTCTCAGGAAGTTTGGTACATCAACATTGTCACCATGACACTTTACTTCAAGGTACCAGCAAAAGTCGTCAGGTCAAAAACCACTGATTCAAATCATCCAAATTCATGGGAATTTTCATTCCGTCGATTGAGAAAAGGATGAGGCTGAAGACTCAGCTTCCCAGGAAAACGTGGAACAGTCTTGTTATTCTTTTAGGATGTGGTACATGGTAAATGGATAGGGGGTACCACGTCTGTGCCTGATAACGGAGGCCCAAATTTCATTGAAACAGAGAAGCTCAGCCATTGCAAAAATTCAATGTCAGCTTCAATGGATGAAGGCTGAGTAAATTCTGCAAGGGGGAAGAAGAGAATGGTGAATAGGGATAGAACTAAGGCTGACAAGATTCATCAGGACTACTTGGGTGTAGTTTGGATTTCACTTGTTAGTTGTCACTTCATTTGGGATCATACAATAATACAGCACAGACAGGAGTCCTTCAAATCATGTGTAAGACATTCGAATTATTCAACTCATCTGCTCTCTCTTTTCAATCCTCTAAATTTGGCCTTTTCATCTAAGTTTGTCTTCTCACAAAACAGATTATCCTGATCTTATTGAACAGCTCAAGTGTCCAAATGGTCTACTCTGCTCTTTTTACACGTCTCCATTGTAAGTATTGAATCTGCTTCAGATTCCACAGCAACTACTTTCAAGATCAGAGTAGCTCAGGATATTTCTCCCCATTTGTCACCCTATTTTATTAACCTGCCTTTTTTTCATGGGTGTGCCAACTTCATTGGGTACATGGAAGAAACCCACTTACACATATAGTGAAATTTCTGCCATGCTTTTGAGAAGTTTATGTAAGACATTTGATAGAAACTCTGAAGAAACTTTTATGGACATTTTCCTGTTTCTCTATTACTCTTTGATAGGAATTACTATCATGTGTGCCACTTTATTGAAGGTCTGAACTTTCATTATTAATTTGAAAATACACAAATGACAAAGATTGAAATGTAAGGAAGATTAATGTCAAATTTTAGATAGACAAATTATTATGTAGATGTATGAAAAAGATAGAACTGAGTACAATAAACATCACCCATTATAATGATAAATATGGCCTTGAATCGCCTAGAATTTCAAATGTCTACATCGCTGGCTAGGCCAATATTTATTGTCAGTTGCTATTTGTGCAGAGGGTAGTCAATTAAAGGTAAGATCTACCAGTTATACAAGACATTGGTGAGGCCTCTTCTGGAATACAGTGCTCAGTTCTAGTTCCCCCAGTTACAGGAAGGATATTATTAAGTTGGAGAGGGTTCAGAAGAGATTTACCAGGATGTCGCCAGGTATGGAAGGCTTCAGTTATGAAGAAAGATTGGATAGGCCAGCATTTTTTTCACTGGAGTATAAGAGGTTGAAAAGGATTTTATAAAAGTTCATAAAATAATGACGTGTATGGCTTGTGTTAATGCTAATTGTCTTTTGCCCAGGATGATGTATTTCAAGACTAGGGTGGACGAACTGTCTTTGTTTCATGGGCCTGCCAACTCACTGCAGAGTATGAGCTGCTGCTCATCATTGTTGCCACCATATTCTTTAACTGTATGATCTACGGGATTGCTTGATCTAGTGAGGGAGAGATAAACCACTTCTTGGTCTAACTACAACAATCTGTTATCATTGACAAGATCTCATTTGCTGCATTTTAGTAACTCGTTACATTGATATAATATACGTTGTTACAGAGACTTAGTCACAGAGTCACAGAATCATACAGCATGGAAAGTGACCCTTCGGTCCAATCGGTCCACGCCAAACATAATCCCAAACTAAATTAATCCCACCTACTTGCTCCTGGTCCATATCCCTCCAAACCTTTACTATTCATCTACTTATCCAATGTCATTAAAATGTTGTAATTGTATCCACATCCACCATTTACTTAGGAAGCTCATTTCATGCACGTGGAAATGTGGAAAAGATTGTCCCCATGGCTTTTTTAAATCTCTCTCTTCTTAAAATACTATGAAGTAGTGCCTATGCCGAGTTTTATTGTCTCTTGTTGATGCACAATGAATGCCTCTATACAGCTGATTACAGCTAGATCTTACAGAGACTGCAAATTTAGAACAGACTTAACAGCTCACCAAGTGATGGATTTGGACATGAGCTTGTTGACCATTGGTTACTTATAAAAAACCCACTTGAACATCACATGATGTGTTTCGTGAATATTAATTTAACACCCATTACCCATCAAAATTACCTGCGTCTTAAAACAATTCAACTTTATTTACTAAAATTCTAGAATAGCATTAAAATAAGCAACTAAAATCTAAAACAACTAAAATCAAAACACACTAAAATCAACTAAAAAACACTAATCTAAAAGAAGTTTAAAATTCTAAAATTCAACACACACAGTTAAAATTGCCCTCTGTGCATTCCATAATCTTAGCAGTCACTAAAAATGTGCAACAATTCGAGAGTCAGTGAGGTAGCCAAGTGGGAAATTCCCTGGGCGAAGGTTTTAAAATTCTGAATCCCTAAATGGGTCATAAATTTATCATTCTCCTCCACCCATTTTCCCCTCGCACCCATTATAAAACCATAAAATGTTGGTATTTCTCTTTTAGTCAATCTCATTAGCTGTGTGCTCAATTGCTAATACTTCTCCACCTTCTTTTCCCATGTTTTTTCCAATACTCCATCCTCATTTTCAAATTGCACTGTAACATCTAAATTTACTATCGAGGCATCTTTCTGGAAGATCACATCTGGCTTCCATAATCTTCCATTTTCATCTCTCAATCAGTGTTCTAAGAAAGTTACCCAACTATACTTTCCCATGTATTGATATAACTTCTCCATGATCGTATCTTATTATGCCATTTAATCCTAGAAATTTTCACCCCTGGGCACCACCCAGATATATGGGGAAGTGTTTCATACAGGGCTTCACATCATCAATATCTCTTATCACAAGAGGGTCTTCCGTGAATCATGGTGGGATACAAGTTGCATCGTAATAGTAATATATTTATCAACTTGAAGGTCTTTATATACATAGCAGTCTTAATCCATGTGTTTGAGATCTTATCATTTTTAAAATATTTGATTCCAGCCCTTGGCTCTGTAAAGACATCTACTTCAGCATTTCTGCCTTCCTCCAGTATCTATACTTCACACTTAACATGCTCAGACTTTCCCCTTCATTCTCCATATCTAATCCATTCTCTTTCTGTTCACCAACATCTTCGAATGTCCAGACGTTATGCAACACCTTCAATCTCAATAAAGCCTTCATCTCTTCTATATTATTCTCCTTACTAAACTGTAAAGAGGCATGGACAATCTCGTCTGTGGATCTCTCAAGGGCTTCAAGTTTTCTCATGACCGCTACCGGAATTTACACTTCTAATTTAGGTATTCCTAATCCTACATCCCTAATACAAGCATACAGTATGCCATCTGATGTATAATGAGGCAGATTAAGTTCTTTCATAAAACTCGAAATAAGATGCAGTCAAGATGCTGTAAAAGACTGTGAAACCTCTGCGAGGACCAGAAAATAATACATCCTAGGTATAATATAACTCTTGAAAATTTCAACCTTCTGCATTGGTCGTAACACTTAAGTCTTCACACTATTAGCTCGTTCTTTCAATTTATCCTCCCAATTCATCCCATTTATTCCTGTCCATGGATCAATTGGGTCTCCTAAGTATTTTTCTGTCTCCCCGGGGGCGATATATTGAATCTCACTCGTACCGAGTTTCCAGTTCTTCTCATAATTATGAACCACTGTCTTACCCCTACAAGAAAGATGAAAACCTCTTGTCTTCTTGATGTTTATTGCTAGACTGGTATTATCACAAAAACGCTGTGTGAACCTAAGATCATCAGTGTTCCCTGAGTGAGACTCACTTAAAAGAGCGACATTGGCCATGAACAATAGGGATGAACAATAGACATCCTCTTCCTTAAACTTCATAGATGTACCCTTTCCTGCTCTTTCCAATGTACTTATTAGCAGGATCCATTGCAATATTAAACAAAATGGGGGACAAAGAATCACCCTGTTTCACCCCACAAGCGACCTTTATTAGATCTGTCTTGCAGTTGAAACCCTCAACCTCTGCAAAATTATTAGTATAGAGACTCATTATTAATTGGATAAAATCTTTAGGAAGGGCTACTCTCTGCAAGGCCTTAAACAACATTTTGTGCCCAATAGAATTGAATGCCTTCACTAGGTAAATAAAAACAACCACTAAATGCTTTCCATTTCTCTGGGCCCCTTTCTTATTGATTTCTAAAGTTGCTATATTTTCATTACACCCCAAGATTGCCATCAGAAAACCCTTTTGCCTAGGCTTTAGTTCTGCAGCTTCACTCAATCAGCTAGCCATAATTCTAGTAAGCATTCGCAGTAGAAATGGCCCAATAGTTATGGGCTGCTAGTTGTCTTTATCATTTGTCTTAGGAATCAGCACTGTCTTCCTTTATTTTACTGCCTGAGGGATAACTCCTATCTGAAGCCATAAGATTAAAAATCTCTTGGACGTTATATCGTTTGCATGAATCGATAAAATATCTTTAAGTTTTATGCCATCGGGACCACTGCTGTCTTTGATTCTATCCCTTCAATGGCCCTATCTACCTGCTCCTTATCTATAGGCTCCATCAAATGGTTTAACTTTTTCTCTCCCTTGTCAGGCTGAAACCTAGTAATGTTTGCTTTATTGTTGAGCTGCGTTTTTCCTTAAATGCCTGCTCTAACTCACTTTTACTAAGAGAGCAAAAACTGTTCGATGGTGCCCCCATCAATTCTTTTGCAAGTTGTTTCTGGTTTGTCTTATAAAGTTGCTGTGTCATTTTAAAATAGGCTTTCCTGGTAACATTTCTGTTACATGCCCTTTTTTTTTATAACTAGTCTTATTTCTCTTCTGTCGCGAAGTTCTATCCGTTTTCTCCTCACCCTTCTTAACTAACTTTCTGTCCACCAACCTCTCCATAATATTATTCATTAATTACAAACCCAGTTTTATAGTTTCAGGATCCCCTTTTCTACCAATACATTCCTCTGTCTGCCCCAAAAGACCGTCAATTGTTCCTTGTTTTAGGACCTGAGACGTTAATTACATTCTATTTATTGAAGCATCTATCTGATCCTGAATTGCCTCTTCCTCTTCTACCTCCTCTACAACTTTCTCCAAAACAACAGGTGCAACTGCCTCAATATCCTTTAATCTACTGAGAACTCTTCTCTTATCAGAGATTTGTTTAGACTTTTTCATTGTGAAAACACCAGCTATCTGTTCATTTCTGCTTACTACTCTTAAACTTTACTTCCAATTCATAAAGTAGATTTACTTCTTCCCCTGACCAGATGCCGCCTTTCCTCCCCATTTTCTTCCCTTTAATTAAATTCTCTGTTCTCTTTTGATTTCTTTTCTCCCCATGCCTGTGCCATTCACATTGTCTTAAACCAATTTTTGTACTGAAACCCAATTCACAAAAGGAATATTTAAATATTCCCTCCCTCTCGTATCTCCATGACCTTTCCTACATTTTGCATAGTGGCATACAATAGCATGATGCTCTCCTTGTCTACCACACTTTAAACATCTTATACTAATCCTCTTAACACCATGCTTTTTCTTAATATGAGTACAAAATGTTCCCATTGTAGGGTATAAGGCCTGGTACCTATCACAGAATACCGCATCTATTGGATATTTATTTACAACTTCCTCCAACCTACTTCTATCCTGAGATGGTGGGATAATTGTAGGGTTAATGAGTGGGTCCTCTCTCTGTCTATGCTCAGAGACCATACTATTTAATTTGCCCTGTCTATTAAGTTCGCTGTTGTAAAAGTCTATGTCTTAATAGTTTCAAACAGAGTTGCTAACCTATTGGTCACTTTTACAATAGATCTCACATTTTCATCTGCCCTAAAATATGATCCATTTAGCTTACATCTCGGTATCAATAAAGGGTAGGGTTCTATGGGCCTCTCCTCATTTGTTTGTGTTGAGACTGATGTCTTAAATTTTGTATGGTTACCATGTTTATCACAAGCCACCATCACCGGTGGTCTCGTGGGGCGATTATTTTACCCAGTTCCGAGCCCAACGGATTTTGGGACATCTGTTACATCTACCATAAGTAGTTTTTGACAAGTACCACTAGTGTCAAAGTCGATTAGCCGACAGTGGATCAAGTACAACCAGGTCTAACCCATTAAATATGAGTCAAAACAAGCTTACAACACGTTAAAAGTAGGCACCCTTGTCCACTGCCGTTATGGCAAGAACCATGTGGAGGTTCACCCATTTGTTGTGAAATGCAAAGGTACAGTTAAATTCTCGCAACAGTAACTATGCAAGTGTAGCTCGTAGGGGTAATCCCACCTCAAACAGAATCATAGTTACTTAAAAATATGCCCCTTCATGGTCTGTTTTTTATATTTTTTAGGCAGCACGGTGGCTCAGTGGTTAGCACTGCTGCCTCAGAGCACTAGGAACCTGGGTTTGATTCAACCATTGGGCAACTGTCTGTGTGGAGTTTGCACATTCTCCCTGTGTCTGTGTGGTGCTCCGGTTTCCTCCAGGTGCTCCGGTTTCCTCCCACAGTCCAAAGATGTGCAGGTTTGGTGGTTTGGCCATGCTAAATTACCCATAGTGTTCAGGGATGTGTAGATTAGGTGGGTTATAAGGGGGATGCGTCTGGGTGGGATGCTTTGAGGATCAGGGTGGACTTGTTGGGCTGAAGGGCCTGTCTCCATACTGTAGGGATTCTATGATCAATCTTGAAATCCCCAATCCTAGGCAAAAGACAACTACCACTAACTCTATCCATGCCTCTCATTGTTTTATGAACTTTATAAGGTTGCCTCTCAACCTACTATGCTCCAGTGAAAAAGGTTCTGGCCTATCCAGCCTTTCTTTATAACTGAAACCTTCCATACCCGGCAACATCCTGGCAAATCTCTTCTGAACCATTTCAAGCTTAATAATATCCTTCTCGTAACCAGGGGACCAGAACTGGACACTGCATTCCAGAAGAGGCCTCACCAATGTACTGCACAACTGGTCGGTCTTACTTTTAATTGACTACCCTTTGCACAAATAGCGATTGGCAATAAATGTTGACCTAACCAGTGATGCACATATCCTGTGAATGAACTTAAAAAAAAGTCCTTTGATATTCTAAGCTGTTCAAGTCCATATGAAATCGTCATAATGGGTGATGCTTATTGTAATCCTCAATGTTAATGCTTTCAGATCCCTACACAACAATTGTCTACCTGAAATTTGTTATTAATCTCCTTACATTTCAAGCTTTGTCATTTGCATATTTTGAAATTAATAATGGAAGTTTAGGCCGTAAATATAATGGCACACTTGATAGTAACTCCTATCAAACGATAATAATGAAACAGGAAATTGTCTGAAAAAGTGTTCATTCTTCAGAGTTTCTATCAAAAGCCATCCACAGCCTTCTTAAAAGCATGACAGAAATTCCATTGTATACGTAAATGGGTCTCTTTCACATATCCTTTGAAGTAATGATGGCCTAGTGGGAACTGTTTGGAGAAAAGTTTGGATCTATTATCTAAACAGAGACTAAAGTATTCGGTTCCAATCAAATGATTGCTTTTTGCCGATGGGAAAATATCCATTCAAATAAACAGTTTAAAACTGATGGTGCGAACACTACATTTCCACATTCTGAAGCATGCTGGCTGGATGTAAGTATGTTCTATATATCCATCTTTAAAGTGTAATCGCTCAAATGGACAACAGCAGTGGGAAACATTTTAGCTCAGTTTGCACTGGAACAATTTACCAATTTCCTCCTGGGTCACTCACCTGCTTAGATAAAGTTATTCAAAGAAAATAAGAAACAGGGGCAGGAGTAAATCATATAGCCCATCATGGTCAGAGAAGTCAAAATGATCTTATAGAACATAGAACATAGAACATTACAGCGCAGTACAGGCCCTTCGGCCCTCGATGTTGTGCCGACCTGTGAAACCAATCTGAAGTCCATCTAACCTACACTATTCCATTATCATCCATATGTTTATCCAACGACCACTTAAATGCCCTTAAAGTTGGCGAGTCTTGCTGCAGGCAAGACATTCCATTCCCTTACTACTCTCTGAGTAAAGAATCTACCTCTGACATCTGACATGTTGTCTGATTTCAGCTTCAACTCCATATTCCTGCCAGATGCCCTCATCCCTTGGTTCGATCAGATCAAAAATCTGCCTGTCTCAGCCATAAGTATATTCACAAATGGACTTTCCACAAACTACTGTTATGATCCCAGCTGAAGCAATTACTGGACAGGTCAGATCTCAGACTGAACTCTGGATTGCTAGGCCATATCTTGTTTTGTTTTGTTTAGTGGGATAGTCTTTCACTGAAACGCAAGCACACAAAGATGAGTATTTGTTTTTATGAATAAAACAAAAGATTATTATGCAAACGAGATGAAGACAAAATAGAATAAACCAAGCTATTCATAGACAACATGAAATGAAAGATTTTGAAACATAGGGCAAAATACAATCTTCACCCAGAAGTGTCAAATGGTCGATCCATCTTAACCTCTTCCAGTAGTCCCCAGCATCAAAAATACCAGTCTTTAGCTGATTCAATTCACTCAACAGAAATGATTGGAGACACTGGATGGTGCAAAGGCTATGGACCCTGACAACATTTTGGCAATCGTGCTGAAGACTTGAGCTCTAGAAATTGCCACTCACCTAGCCAAGCTTTTCTAGGACAGTTACAAAACTGGCATCTACCTGACAATGTGAAAAATTGCCCAGGTATGTCCTGTAAACAAAAATCCACCCTGGTCTGTTACCACCCCGTCAGTCTTTTCTCCATCTTCAGTAAAGTGATGGAAGACATCATCAACAGTGTAATCAAGCAGCACTTCCTCAGCAATAACCTGCTCAGTGATGCCCACTTTGGGCTCTGCCAAGGTCACTCAGTGCCTGACTTCATTATAACCTTGGTTCAAGAGATGAATTACAGAGTTAAGGTGAGAGAGACAGCCCTTGACATCAAGGCTACATTCAACCGAGTGTGGCATCAAGGAGCCCTAGAAAAACTGGAAAAGATCGGTGTCAGGGGGCAAACTCTCTGCAGGTTGGAGGCATACGTGGCACATAGGAAGACAGCTGTGATTGTTGGAGGGTAGTCACATCAGCTCCAGTACATCTCAGCAGGAATTCCACAGGGTAGAATCCTAGGCCTAACCATCTTCAGCTGCTTCATCAACGACCTCTGATCCATCCTAAGGCCGGATGTGGCAATGTTTATCGATGATTGCATGAAGTGCTGCACCAATCGCTACACCTCAGATACTGAAGCAGTCCGTGTTCAAATACAACAAGCTCTGGACAATACCGAGATTAGGGCTGACAAGAGGCAAATAACATTCACACCACACAATACCAGCCAATGACTATCACCAATAAAAGACAATCTAACTACCACCCCTTGACATTCAATGATATTACAGTCACTGAGTTCCCCACTATCAACATCCTTGGAGTTACCATTCACCAGGAATTCAATTGGATTCACAGCAAAACACAACGGTTATAAGAATAGGTCCGAGGCTAAGAATATCATAGGATCATAAAATCCCAACAATGTGGAAACAGGCCATTCAGCCCCTCAAGACCACACCGACCCTCTGAAGAGCATCCCACCCAAACCCAACTTTACTACTTTATCCCTGTAACCCTGTATTTTCTATGATTAATCCAATACCCTGCATATCCCTGGACAATATGGGCAATTTAGCATGGCCAGTCCACCGAACCTGCACATCTTTGGACTGTGGGAGGAAACCAAAGCACCAAGAAAAAACCCACACAGACACACGAAGATGTGCAAACTTCACACAGATAATCACCTGAGGCTGGAATCAAATCTGGGTCCCTAGCACTGTGAGGCAGTGATGTTAACCACTGAGCCACACCTGGCTTAAGCCTGAGCCTCTGGATTACTATTTCAGTGACATTACCACTGTGCCACTGCCTCCCACCACAATGTTGTGGTGAGTAATTCACCTCCTGACTCCCAGAAGCCGTCCATCATCTACAAAGCACAAGTCAGGATTGTGCTGGAATAATCCACTTACCTGGATGGGTGCAGCTCCAACAACACTCAAGAAGCTTGACACCATCCAGGAAAAAGCAGCCTGCTTGATTGGCATTCCATCCACAAACATCTATTCCCTCCACCACCAATGCTTAGTAGCAGCACTGTGCACCATCTACAAGATATGCTTCAGAAATGTACCTCAGATCCTTATGCAGCACCTTCTAAACCTACGACCACTTCTGTCTTCAAGAAAAGGCAGCAGATACATTGGAACACCACCACCTGCAAGTTCCCCTCTGAGCCACTCACCATCCTGACTTGGAAATATATCGCCGTTCCTTCACTGTCACTGAGTCAAAATCCTGGAATTCTCTCCCTAATGGCATTGCAGATCAACTGACAGCAGGTAGATTGCAGTGGTTCAAGAAGACAGCTCACTATTGCCTTTAGGTTTGTGATTTACATATTTTTTAGTCTCTTTTTTTAAAACATTTAGGTTTTGAACTAGTGGCATGTGGATTTTAGTCTGTGTTTGAGGGATTTTTAAGAATTAACTTGTCAGTAATTCTGGACCCTTGTTTTTTTTTAGAACAAGTATGTGAGAAAGAGTGTTTGGAGTGATTCTAAGTATTTGTTTGCAATGTATAGGTGTTGGGATGTCATGTTGATGTTGTACAGGACATTGATGAGGCTTCTTCCAGTGTACTGTTTGCATTTCTTGTTGCCCTGGAAGGAGGTTATTAAACTGGGGAGAATTCAGAAAAGACTTACAAGGATGTTGCTGAAAATGGAGAGTTTGAAATATAAAAGTAGACTGGAAAGTATGGAACTTTTTCCACTGGAGTGTAAGAGGTTGAGAGGTGGCCTTATTGAAATTTATAAAAACATAAGGGGCATAAATAAGGTGAATGACAAGGGCCTTTTCAGTTGGGTAGGGGAATTTAAAACTAGGAAGTATGTTTTTAAGGTGAGAGGTGATAGATTTAAAAAGGACAGGGGGGCAACTTTTTACACAGTGCAGTTCGTGTGTGGAATGAACAGTCAGAGAAAGTCGTGGATGCCGGTACAGTTGCAACATTTAAAAGACATTTGAATAAGTTCATGAGTAGGAAAGGTTTGGAGGGATATGGACCAAACATAGACAGATGGTACTGGTTTATTTTGGGATTATGGGTGGCGTGAACTAGTTGGACCAAAGGGTCTGTTTCCATGATGTATAACTCATGACTCTATAATAAGTAAAATAAGCAAATGTGAAGTGAGGAAAAATCTTCATCACACAGTGAGTGGTTATAGTCTGAAATGCATTCCCAGGAAGTATGTTGGAGTCAGGTTGAGCTGAAGCATGCGAGAGGGCGTTAGAGGATTCTTCAACCAGAAATAGCTTGCAGTGCTACAGGGTAAAGGCAGGACAATGGCACTCAGTCATAATATTCATTCAGAGAACTGGTGCAGATGTGATGAACCAAACAGTCTTCTTCTGATTGTAATAAACCTGTGATTTGGTGAAGAGCAGAAGTGGCACGTCATTGTGTTCCAATCCTGCCTTCACTTCCTCACTGATTTACTCCAAATCTCAGTCTGTGTTTTCACAAAATGAAAGATTTCTTCACACATTCTTTTAATTGTATGTACATTCTGATTTTCAAAGTTGCTGATATACAATTTAGATACCTAAATTAGTATTGTATCAAAGCAGCTTATAATGTTTGAATGTAGACAAAAAGAAAATCACTTCTGAAACATCTAAATCCTAATGAACCAGCCAGAATTTTTCGAGTTCTGGGTGAGTACTAGAATTAAAACAGAGAATTAAATTATTCTTTATTGTCATGTGTACTCCAGTACAGTACAGGAGTACAGTGAAAAGTTTACAATGTTGCCCCGTATAGTGCCATCTTAGGTACAAAATAGAGAAATAAAGGCAAAAAGAAAGGTAAAAAAGTTACATTACTTACCCTTGCCCATAGTTTAAGCTAGAAGAAATGAGAATAAAGTCGAAAAGATAGGTATTCCAGTCTTTCCGTAAAGGTTCTGCAGGGGGCTTCCACATATGGTCTGACTGGGATAGCAAGCCACTGACCACCCACACAGGTCCCCAATCTGACAACCATCTCGCTCGCATCTCCAAGCTGCTGGCTGAACCGCTCTGCACGAGCGTCTAGTCCGATGTCCATCCCGCATTACTCAGGCCTCTAGCCAGATGGCTGTCCCTGCTCCACTCGGGCCTCCAGTCTGCTAGCTATTCCTGCTCCGCTTCGGCCTCCAGCCACTCTACGTCAGGAGAACATACCAAAAGGGGGATAAAAAGTTAATACAGTTTGATAGAATCATAGAATCGCTACTGTGTGGTAGGAAGCCATTCAGCCCGTAAAACCTGCAATATCCCTCCAAAGAGCATCCCACCCAGATCCAGCTCCCACTGTATCCCATTACCCCACATTTATCATGGTAATTCCACCTAGCTTAATACATCCCTGAACACTTTGGATAACTTCAGTATGGCCAATGCACCAAATCTGCACATTTTCAGCTGTGGAGGAAACTGGACCACCCGGAGGAAACCCATGCAGATGCAGGGAGAATGTGTAAACTCCACACAGACAGTTGCCCAAGGCTATGATCGAATCAGTTCCCTGGCATTGTAGGACAGCCATGTGAACCACTGAGCCACTGTGTGCCCATTTGATATGTTTGACATGTACAAACTAGTAATTTGTTTATTTAGATTTCTTAATTGAACTTTTCATTTTGCTCGATGCTTTGTTGTTTTAATGGAACTGAATCAATCCGATTACATACTAAGTTGTGCTTTTGAGAATAATGGATGTGAAACATGTTAAATTTGCAGAAGAGGCAAAAAGAAAACAGAACAGAACCAGGCCTTAAGAAGAAATGACAAGAGATTTAAATATTTAAATTTCCTGATTTATTTCTGAGATTGAATCCACTGTTATTTCATGGAAGCAAGGCCAGTTTTCACACCTTGAGGGGGAATACAGCTCCGTAGCCATCCATCATAACTTAATGTCCTTTTGATTACAACCTTTTTCTTTTATTCATTCATGGGATGAGGCCATCATTGGTTAGGACAATATTTATTGATTATCCCTAATTGCACAGACGGCAGTTAAAAGGAAATCTCATTGCATAAGTCTGGAGTCACACATAGGCCAGATCACATAAGGATAGCAATTTCCTTCACTAAAGGGCATTAGTGAACCAGATGGGTTTTTACCTGACAATGGTTTCATAACCATTGTTAGATACGTAATTCTATATTTTCATTGGATTCAAATTCCACCATCTGCCATGGTGGCATTCGAACCTGGGTCCTCAGAAGATTACCTGGGTCTCTGGATTAACAGTCCAGCAATAATACCACTAGGCCATTGCTGCCCCAATCCAATCAAAAGTACAACAGTATAAGAACATATATATCTGGGTAGTGTCACTTCTAGATTCTATATTAAAACTTCTACTAATTTCTATGTCCTAACCAAAGAGAATCAAGTTTAATTTGCCTCTGTTATACTATATTAGAGAATAAAATTAAAACTGTGTTTGAACATGCAAAGCATTAAAAAAAGGAGGTAGATGATCAAAATAGTGAGCGATTGTGATCTCTGAGATGCAGGGGGATCTGGGTACATGAATCATGGAAGGCAAGCATGAAGTTATATTGAGACATTAAGAAAGCTAAAAGAACACTAAGCAAGGTGATGGTTAGATTCTTACTTGCTAGAGATTATCATTGCCTACCGCTTGCATGATGCAAACGTTACCTGCTAAATTATTAGCTCAAACCTGACTGTGGTTTAGGTCTTGCTGAATATGAAGACGGTTTGCTTCAGTATTAAACATCATGAATGATGCTAAACATTGTGCAATCATCAACAAACACCCATATTTCCAACTTTACGATTGAGAGAAGATCATTTATAAGGCAGCTGTAGGTGATTGGGCCAAGGACACTATATTGTGGAATTCTTGCAGTGATGTCCTGGGACATCACATTTCAAAGTTTCCAGCCATGGTGTCTATATCAAACACTGGGGATCAAATAGATGCACCATTGGACCAACTTTAGTGTCTTTCATAAAGTTGCATTTAAAAGCATCAAAGCTGTGTTCCTGAAGAACTAACTCCAGTGGGTATACTATTGTGTCCAAATACCCGAAACCAACCTGCCTTAGCAGATTTTTTTTCTCCTAGCTCTCTGTCAGTAAAAGCTCAAAAAGCGGCCAAAGAAAAAAGTATAAGAAAGCATTCAAGGTTGCCCTAAATCACAAAGACATCGACCCCATTTAGTGGAGGAGAAAGCCACTGACTGGTTGCCATGGTAGCTGTTGATATATCAAGGCAGAAGTCACTAAGCCAACCAATGCTGCATATCCATTTCCCCAGGTACCAACATGCTCTTACTGTTGAAAGAATTGTGGTACAAAATTAGTCCCCTCTGTCATTTAAAGACTCATTTAGCCCAATAAATGTCCTCCTAAATTCCAAGGAACCACCAATGATGAGGTACATTGGAACATCTTAGTAAGGGGATCAGCTAGATTTTACCATAAATATTCAGTACTATTGCTGGAATGTTGTCAGGCCCATAGTCTTTGCAGTATCCAATGGCTTCATTCACTTCATGACACCACATAGATTGAATCAAATTGTCTGAAGACTGGCACCTGTGATACTATGGACCTCAGGGGTGGCCAAGATGTGTCATGCATTCAACACTTCTGGCTGAAGATGCTTGTACTGCTTCATTTTGTCTTTTGCACTGATACGCTGGTCTCCCCCCTCATTCAGAATGGGAATATTTGTTTAGCCTCCTCCTCCAGTGTAATGTTGAATTGGCCACCATTATTTATATTTACATATGGCAGAACTGCTGAGCTTAGATCTGATTTGTTGGTTGTCAAATTGCTTCGTTCTGTCTATCACTTGCTGCTTATGCTGTTTGGCACGCAAGTAGTGCTTGCTTTGTAGCTTCTCCATGCTGATACCTCATTTTTATGTATGTCTCTTAGCATGCACTCCTCCACTCTTTATTGAAGCAGGATTGATGCTCCAGCTAATTGTCAATGGTAGAATGAGAGATACGCCAAGTCATGAGGTTGCAGAATGGAATGCTGGCGTATGATTTTACTGTTGCTGATGGCACACAGCACCTCATAATTATGCAGTCTTGAGTATTTAGATCTGTTCGAAGTCTTTCCCATTTAATATCATGATAGTGCCACACAACATCATGTAAGGGATCTTCATGTAAAAATGGGACTTTGTTTTCACAAGGTCTGTGTGGTGGTCATTTTTACTGGTATTGCCATGGGCAGAGTCTCTGGCAGGGAGATTGGTGAGATTGAGGGCCACTTTTCCCTCTTATTGCTTCCCTCACCACCTGCCTCAGCCTGAGTCTCCTAACCAGCATCAGTTCTGAAGAAGGGTCACTGGACCTGAAACAATAACTCTGATTTCCCTCCACAAATGCTGCCAGACTGCTGAGATTTTCCAGCAATTTCTGTTTTTTTTTCATATTTCCAGTATCTGCAGTTTTTTCAGGGTTTTTTATTTATCTAGCAGCAACAGTCTTTAGCTTGATCGGCACTTTTGATGGTGGACTTTGAAGTCTCTGAACCAGAGTACATTCTGTGTTCTTGCCACCCTCAATTTCTACAATTGACAAGCAATATGGAGGAGCACAGATTCAACAGCTTGCTGGTTGGACAGGGCATTTCCAGGGATATTGATGGTAGTGTCTGGGACATAGTCGTACTCACAGAATCATACTTTACAGACAATGTCAAACTGTTGCTTGATGTGTCTATGAGAGAGTTCCCCCAGTTTTGATACGATCCACCACGTGTTTGTAAGAAGAACCTAGCAGGATTGATAGGATTGTGCTTGCTATTGTAATATTTAGTGCCTGGGTTGATGCTGCATGGACCTTTACTCATTTGTTTCGACTTCATAACAGTTTGATGAAATCAAATATCTCTCTCAACCGTTTCAGAGAGGAATTAAGAGTCAATCCAATTGCTTTAGGTCTGCATTCACATGCAGACCAGACAGAGTAAAAATGGTAGATTGTGTCTCCAAAGGACTTTAGTGAACCAGGTGGGTGTTGCTATACCATTAATGCACTGTACCTCATGTCTATTTATTTTTATTCTTCATCAGTCTCTCTATCTTCCCGTTTACTGTGAATTTGGCATCATCTTTTTGAGGAGGCAATGGCCTTGTGATATTATTGCCAGACTATTAATCCAGAAACTCAGTGAATATTCTGGGGACCCGGGTTTGAATCCTACCATGGCAGATTGTGGAATTCCCTGTTGACTTTGCAAAGTCCTTCTTCCTAACATCTGAGGGTTTGTGCCGAAATTAGGAGATTAATCTCACAGACTGGTCAATTAACATCCTGATATTGTCATACTTATGGAAGTAAACCTGACAATGTCCTAGACACCACTATAACCATGCCTGGAAATGACTTGTCCCACCGGTGGGACAGACTCAGCTGACGTGGCGGCAGTGGTATACAGTCGGTGTGTAGTTGTCCAATGAGTCCTCAACATTGACCCAGACCCCATGAAGTCTCATGGCTTCAGATTAAATATGGGGAAGGAGACCTCCTGCTGATTACCATGCACCATCCTCCCTCGGCTGATGAATCAGTACTCCTCCATGTTGAACAACACAACAAAGTGAGGTGTCATTCTGGTGAAGCTACCAAACAGAATTATTTGTGTGCCATAAAGCGCAAGCAACTACTAATAGACAAAGCTAAGCGATCCCACAACCAAAGAATCAGATCTAAGCTCTGCAGTCCAACCATATCCAGTCATGAAGGGTAGAGGACAATTAAACAACTCACTGGAGGATGAAGAGGCTTCACAATTAACTCTATCCTCAATGACGAAAGAGCCCAGCACATCAGTACAAAAGATAAGGCTGAAGCATTCACAACAATTATCAGCCAGAAGTGCTAAGTGAATGATCCATCTTGGCTTCCTCCAGTGGTCCCCAGTATTATTGATACCAGTCTTCAGCCAACCTGACTAACTCCATTTGATATCAAGAAACATTTGGAGACATGGAATGCTGTAAAGGCTATGAACTCTGACAATATTTTAGCAATAATACTTAAGATGTGTTCCCCAGAACTTGCCACTCCCCTAGCCAAGCTCTTTAGATGGCATCTACCCAACAATGTGGAAAATAGCCCAGATATGCCCTGTACACAAAAAGCAGGTCCAATCCAACCTAGTTAATTATCGCCCCATCATTCTACTCTGGACCATCAGTAAACTGACTGTCATCAACAGTGCTATCAAGCACTGTTCAGCAAGAACCTGCTTACTGATCCCTCGTCTGGGTTCTGCCAGGGCCACTCAGCTCCTGACCTCATTACAGCCTTGGCTCAAGCATGAACAAAAAAGCTTAATTCCAGAGGTGATGCAAGAGTGACAGCCTTTGACATCAAGGCTGCATTCAAGTGAGCATGATATCAATAACCCCTAGCAAAACTGGAATCTATGAGTATCGGGGATAAACACTGTGCAGGTTGGAGTCATACCTGTCTCATAGTAAGATGATGTGGCTGTTGGAGGTCAGTCATCTCAGCTCCCGCACATCTCTGAAGGAGTTCCTCAAGATAGTGTCCTGGGACAAACCATCTTCAGCTGCTTCATCAATGATCTTCCCTCCATCATAAGGTCAGAAGTAGAGATGTTTGCTCATGATTGCACAATGCTTATCACCATTCATGACACCTCAGATACTGAAGCAGGCCATGTTCAAATGAAACAGGATATGGACATTATCCAGACTTGCGCTGAGATGTGACAAATAACATTTTGGCCATACAAATGCCAGGAATCCGGGACAATCTAATCACAGCCTCTTGACATTCAGTGGCATTTCTATCACTGAATCCCCCACTACCATCATCCTTGGGGTTAGCATTGAACAGAAACTCAACTGGTTCTCTTTCACAAAAGAGGACACAAATCAGATACGAGGATTTTTGGAGATTGCAAGATTCAGTGAGAGGGAAGAGCTGAGGGAGATCAATATGATGGTGCTGTGAAGATATCGTGCTGTGAAAATTGTTTGGATTGAAGGTTGATAAAAACTCAGGGCCTGATAATTTACATCCCAGAGTACTTAAGGAAGTTGCTCTAGAAATGGCGGATGCATTGGTGGTCACCTTCCAGGATTCTGTAGACTCTGGAACAGTCCCTGCAGGTTGGAGGGTGGCTAATATTACTCCAATATTCAGAAAGGGAGGTAGAGAGAAAACAAGGAATTATAGACCGGTAAGGCTTACATTGGTAGTGGGGAAATTTCTCAAATCCGTTGTCAAGGATTTTATAGCAGACCATTTAGAAAGCAGTGACAGGATCAGACAGAGTCAGCATGGATATATGAAGGGGAAATCATGCTTGACAAATCTGTTGGAATTCTATTAAGATGTAATTAGTAGAGTTCACAAGGGGGAACCAGTTGATGTAGTATTTCAGAGAGTGTTTGACAAAGTCCCACATAAGGGATTAATGTGCAAGATTAAAGAACGTGGGATTGGGTGAAGTGAACTGAGATGGATAGAAAACTAATTGATGGAGATGAAACAAAGATTAGGAATTAATGGGTCCTTTTCAAATTAGCAGGCAATAACTAGTAGGGTGCCACAGGGATGGGTGCTGGGACCCCAGCTATTCACAATATATATTAATGATTTGGATGAAGGAACAATTTGTAACATCTCCAAGTTTGCAGATGATACCAAGTTGGGCAGGAGGGTGAACTGTGACAAGGATGCAGAGATCCTTCAGCATGATCTCAACTGGTTGGGTGAGCGGGCAAATCAATGGTAGATGCAGTACAATTTGGATAAGTGTGAGGTTATTCACTTCGGAAGCAAAAACAAGAAGGTAGATTAATACTTGAATGGTCGTAAATTGGGAGAGGAGAGTGTGCAGTGGGACCTGGGCAGTCTTGTGCGCCAGTCGCTGAAGGTAAGCATGCAGGTGCAGCAGGCAGTAAAGAAGACAAATGACCTTCATTGAGAGACGTTTTGAGTACAGGAGCAGGGATATGTTCTTACAGTTCTACAGGGCCTTGGTGAGGCCACACCTGGAATATTATGTGCAGTTTTGGTCTCTTTTTCTGAGGAAGGATTATCTTGTTCTTGAGGGAGTGCAGCAAGGGTTTACCAGGCTGATTCTGGGAATGGTGGGTCTGACGTATGAGGAGAGATTGACTAGGTTGGGAGTGATTCCGCTAAATTTCAGATGAATGAGGGGGAGCTCATAGAGATTTGTAAAATTCTAACAGGATTCGACAGAGTAGATGCAGAGATGTTGTTCCCAATGGTGGGTGTGTCCAGAACTAGGGGTCACAGAATGAGGATTCAGCATGGACAATTCAGGACAGAGATGAGAAGACATTTCTTCACCCAAAAAGTGGTGAGTCTGTGGAATTCATTACCACGGAAAGTAGTTGATGCCAACACATTAAATGTATTCAAGCAGCGACTTGATATAGCACTTGGGGCAAATGGGATCAAAGGTTGTGGGAAGAAAGCAGGATTAGGCCATTGAGTTGGACTGTTAGCCATGATCGTGAAGAATGGTGGAGCAGGCTTGAAGACCCAGATGGCCTCTTCCTGCTCCTATCTTCTATGTTTCTATGTTTCTATGGATCTGGCGCATAAACACAATAGCTATAGATTAGCTCAGAGGCTAGGAATACTGTTGTGAGTAATTGAGCTCCTGACTTCCCAATGCTTGACCACCCATCTACAAGGCACAAGTGAAGAGTGTGATGAAATACTGCCCAGTTGTCTGGATTAGTGCAGCTCCAACAGTTCCAACAAGAACTCAACTCCATTCAGGAAATAGCAGCCTGCTTGATTGGCAACACATCCATAAACATCCGCTTCCTCCTCCACCAATGTTCAGTAGTAGCAGTGTGTACCATTTACAAGGTGCACAGCAGAAGATCACCAACAATTCTGACACTGCATCTTCCAAACCCAGAAAGTCTACCATCTAGAAGGAAAAGGGCAGCTGGCACATAGGAACATCTGCAAGTTCCTCTCCAAGCTCCTCACCACCCTGATTTGGAAGGATATTGCCATTCTTTCACTGTTGCTGGGTCAAAATCCTGGAATTCTCTCCCTAAGGATATTATGAATCAACTACAGCATGTGGACTGCAGCAGTTCAAAACCACCTTCTCAAGGGCAACTAGGGATGGGCATTAAATACTGGCCAGCCAGCAATGCCCACATCCGACAACTGAATTAAAAAAATCTTGCTTCTTTAATAAAGCTTTAATGGGGAGAAACTTCAGAGACCTTTTATGGGTGTGCTTGTACATGAATTACAGA
This sequence comes from Ginglymostoma cirratum, assembly GCA_024137785.1. Taxonomy (NCBI): domain Eukaryota; kingdom Metazoa; phylum Chordata; class Chondrichthyes; order Orectolobiformes; family Ginglymostomatidae; genus Ginglymostoma; species Ginglymostoma cirratum. The sequence continues at coordinate 36,061,611 of JAHRHZ010000024.1, read as the reverse complement.
AAACTGTTGTGCAGACAAAGCAGGTAATAATGAAAGAAAATGGAATTTTGGCAGTTATTGTTAAAAGAATAGAGTATAAAGTTGTTGCTGCAACTGTACAAGGCATTAGGGAGACTGCATCTGGAGCGTTGCAAACAATTTTGATTTACTTACTTGAAGATGTAATTATGTTGGAGGCAATTCTGAGGAGGATTACTAGATTGATTCCAGGGATGAGGGGTTCATCTTATGAAGAGAGATTGGTCAGTTTGGGTGTATATTCTCTAGTGTTTAGAAGAATGAGAGGAGACCTAATCGAGATAATAAGATGCTAAAGGTTGATACATGAGACAAAGTAGACACAGAAAAGAGTTTCCTCATCTGGGGCAATCTAGAACAAGAGGTCACTGTTTTAGGATAGGCAGTGGCAGATTTAAAACAGAGTTGAGCAAAAATTGTTTCTCTCAAAGTATCATGAATTTGTCGAATTCACCAATCTGGAATGTGTCAGATGCTGGGCCATTAAGAAATTTGAAGGAGAAAATAGGCAGATTTTTAATTAGTGATTGGTTGAAGAGTTATGGAACGTGAAGTGAGGCCGAGATGTGATCAGCCATGATTGTTTCAAATAGTGGAAACGGTGTGAGGGGTTGAATGCCTACTCTTGCTCTTAATTCTTATGTTCTTTTGCAAGTATTCAGGAAATACCTCAGTTATGCCCTGTGCCTTGAAAAGAAGATCTCATTTCTGATCTGGAATCATTTTGTATTTAATCAAAGTTTGGCAGTCTACAGTTAAATATCAATGTTACAACTAAGCAATTCCACATTCAGTAATGGGGTGAGAAGTAGAATTAAGTTCACTTGACATGAATCCAACACGTAGTTCAGAAAAGCATCCTTTACTGAATCAATGTGTCACTTCAAATTCCCACAGAACCTAACTGAATGTGACTGTGACTGCTAATTTAATGGAAATTCATTCATGCTTTGTTGCATGTGAAAACTGGGTCGTGCCTGTCAAATCTTTGCTCAGCTAAGATTTGGGCCAGATTCCATCACTCTGGACTGTTTCCAAATAATCTTTATGGAAATTGAAGGACAGTAGCTCATCACAAGGTGTATAGCAGAGTACATTTTTGAGCCTGGGTTTTGCGTCATCTTGATCGTTATGAATCAAGGGCTGAATTTTTATTCTGATATCAGGATCTTAATGGTGGGATCATTTCCAGAACCACTTCTGCATTGTGTCAATGCCTGTCACCCATTGGGGTGTTTGACAAGCAGGCCAGTTCCCGACTAGGATGCCCATTTGACATTCAATTAATAACAATGGGAAGTTTCACAAAGATGGAGGGCCAATAATTAGCAGGAGCACAGAATAATAACAAGTTACCAGTGATGGGTAGCCCATTAGGCTAACTGAAGTGTCAATTAACTGTGATTGAAATTGAAGCATTTGTACATCCAAGAGATGGAGACAGTCTGCTGGCAGCAGACCAAGGAGTGGGGGAAATGAGAGGGGCACCTAATCCTACCAACCAAGGACTTTCATCCCCACCCCTGCTGTAGGCACTGGGCCACATCTAAGACTACTGGCCATTCAGTGTAATGTTGCTTTTCCACAATGAGGTCTTTTTCAATGAAACAAATTTGACTCTTCAGACACTGAAGCAGTCCATGTTCACATGCATCAAGATCTGGACAATGTCCAGGCTTGGTGTGGCAAGTGGCAAGTGACATTCGTGCCACACAAATGCCAGGCTATGACCATCACCAATGAGAGACAATCTAACCACTATCCCTTGACATTCAGTGGTGTTACCATCACTGAATCCACCACCATAATCATCCTGGGGGTCACCATTGACCAGAAACTCAACTGGTCTCACCACGTTAACACAGTGGCTACAAGGGCAGGACAGAAGTTGGGAATACTGTGGCGAGTAACTCACCTCTTGATTCCTCAAAACCTGTCCACCATCTGCAGGGCACAATTCAGGAGTGTGATCGAATACTTCCCACTTGCCTGGATGAGTGCAGGCCCAACAACACTCAAGAAGCTTGACACCATCTAGGACAAAGCAGCCCGCTTGATTGGCAATACATCCACAAGCATTCACTCCCTCCACCATCGACGCTCAGGAGCAGCAGTGTATACTATCTACAAGATGCACTGCAGAAATTCACTGGAGATCCTCAGACAGCACCTTCCAAATCCACAATCACTTTCATCTAGAAAAACAAGGGCATCAGACAAATGGGAACACCAGCACATCCAAGTTCCCCTCCAAGTCACTCACCATCCTGACTTGGAAATATATTGCCATTCCTTCACAGTCGCTGAGTCAAAATCCTGGAATTACTTCCCTAAAAGCTTTGTGGGTCAACCCACAGCAGGAGGACTACAGCGGTTCAAGGGGGCAGCTCACCACCACTTTCTCAAGGGCAACTAGAGATGGGTAAGAAATGCTGGCCAGCCAGTGACTCCCACATCCCACAAATGAATAGAAAAAAAATTAATTTATTCACAGAACACCCATCCAACCTTTATCATTAATTGGCAACCCATGGAGCTAAAATGCCCCAGAGGCAGGTGTTTGATTGGCATGTTGGAAGTGTGGGAGTTACTTGCCTGCCTCGGCACCTACCTCAATGGCTATGTTAACATTTTCATATGCTTGATTTGTATTTGCTGTCAATGTACTCAAGATACATGAGCAAATGTAAAAAAAATGCCCCAGTGAGCCACATTGCTTAGCATCTTTCCCATGGCTCCCCTGCATTATTCGGACTGAACTCTGTTCACAAACTCTCAGTTTTTGCTGACAATAAGACCCTTTTACTGAATGCAGTATTCTTCTATCTTTTGCAGTGTAATAACAACAAAAGATAACAATGAAAGGATGTATAATAGGAGCTTAACTTCAGACAAAGGGGGCTCTTGTAGCACTGAGGTAGTGTCCGTACCTCTGAGCCAGAAGGCCTAGGTTCCAGCCCCACCGACTTCACAGGTGGGTTATAACATCTCTGTAAGTTGATTTCCTCAGACATGATCTTACTGAAATGCTGCCTTGAACTCAGCAGAGGGCAGTGCTGCATTATTTACACGTTTGTGAAACTGCTTTCTCTGCTGCTTTAGATGTACGAATGCATGCTTTCATAAAGTGTCTAGTATGTGTGGGTAGATCTTAATTTTTTCATCAAAACTATCATCATTGTTCAATTTAAACAAATTGAATCATCTACAAGTAACTCACTTTTTATGACTAACTAAAGTATCAATGAAGCAGGTTGAACAGTGTTAACTTCTTATTAACATAAAGCTAACGCAATTTCTTCATTGTGCTTATTCCAATCCAGGTTGCATTTGCAGATAATATCAACAACAAAATTGGACATGGTCAGGCACTAGATGCAGACAGACTTTTTCCCTAAAATTTTTGTCCACATTTTCAAGAAGGTTTGATGCAAGTTGCAGTCTCAAACAGCCCTTAAGTTTTCTTTTTCCTAAAACGATCAAAGGACATGCCTTTGAATTGTTTCTCATTTTAATCCACATAACTATTGATTAGTGCCGTTGTGTGATCTGGCTGTCTATTGTGGCATAAGGAAGGCAGAACAGAATAATTAAGAAAATAATATTTGTTTCTGCTTATTTAATGTTCTAAATGCAATGAGAGAAAAAGTGCACCACTTTGTATCTTTAAACACTAGTCAATAGGTTAACCAACCTTTGAATTTACTCAATTAATGTAATCTTCTTTGGTAAAAGGAGAGAAATACTGCTCAAAGACTGCTGAAGGTCAATATCTGTTTTTGGAGAGGCACCACCATGGGAATTCTTGAGCTAAACTTTATTTGTATAATTGGAAAATAGCAATAGATGAGTGTACTCAAGAGTTTTATGATATTGGGTAGAGCCTGAGCTCAAGTTTGATTGCTGTTTGAAGATATTCAACATTGCAGTTATATCTCTTTTAAATTCTTTCCACATGAATAATATGGGGCAGATACTTAGGAAGGATGATGGCAATCTTGATATTACTGTGGCATTTATTAGAATGCACATTTGTCCACTGGATGTGTTCTTTTTGTGGGTGCATTAACAGGAATTTCAGGTCAAATATACAAACTCAAAATTGGATAACTCCTAAAAATGTGTAAAGATTATTATGGGCAATTAAGTATTTCTGCTTTACTATTGCTTTCAATACAGGCAGAGCATAAACTTTGTACTCATTTGACTTGATTGCAGTGTGCAGGCTGTGCCAATTCTGTTGTTGGATGGCTACACATTTGAGCAGGATGTACAAAACCAATTGACGCTAATAACGGTTAAAATTGGCCTGTGCCACGTAAAGCCAACCTTGACTTCTTAAAGGGAAAATGCACTATTGCCCGGAGCAGGTGGTGAATGTCATTGTAAAAGAATGGAAAGGCATAATAAAAGGGCAACACTGTACTAATATTGTCTCTAACACAATGACAAACACTAAGCTCTAAGGTTTTCCTTTACTGCACTGGATGCTTTGGTTCATGTAGTGGAGAGAGCTGGGGAATGTTACAAATTCACGGAAATCCCTCCAGACAAGTTTTGAGAAGGTAGTGGGACCAGATAGCTGTGATGATCAAAACCAGGAGTCCTGGCATGAGAACCTAGGTACAGTGCTGCAAGAAGTTCAATAACCTCACAATAGTGATCAAAGTCAATGAATGCATTGCCAAATGTCACACCCTACCAACCTGTGCTATTAGCCTAAAACACTACTCAACACATCATATACCCATCACTGAGTTGTGCTAACAGCTTCACCTTGTTTTGCAACTGTACTGCAGTTGCGTGTATCACAAGTATAGCTCAGAGTCTGCACACACATTCAGCTATTTAACCATGTTAACACATGATAGAACCATACACACTGACATGCCTGCAAAATAATTTGGCTTATAACCAGAGGCAGCAGAACTTAACTGGTGGGGGATACAAGATTGGCCTGGAGCAAGGGGTGTTTTCCTATACAGGGGCAGCCAGAACTGAGGCAGAATAGTCTGACCAATCAACCAACAGAAAATCACAGAATGACCAAGTTCTTGTCGTGCTAAAGGAAGCCATTTGGTCCATCATGTCTGTGCTGATTCTCCAATGAGAATCTCACCTAGTGAGGTTCTCCTTTTTCCTTGTAACCCTGGATATTCATCCTTTCCAGATAACTGCTCAATTTTGTTTTTAATTTCTGGATTGAACCTGACTCCAACACTTTCTCAGCCTAACCACTTGCTGTGTGAAAAGTTTTTTTCCTCATATTACTTTAGTTTCATACTTCTAATCCATGTCCTCTCTTCTTGACCTTTTCACATGTGGGAGCATTTTCTTGCTGTTTACCCTGTCTCTACCTCCCATGATTTTGGTCATTTAAATCCTCTCAGCTTTCTCCCTCAGTTTCAACATCTCCAATCTAATTTCGTAACTGTAACTCCTCAACACTGGAACCACTTTTGCTTACTTATTCTGAACTCTTTCCAATGCCTTCACATCCTTCCCGAAGCAAAACTCCAGCTGTGGCCGAGCTAGTGTTTTATCTAATTTTAACATATCCCGTTGTTTTGTACTGAACAGCTAAATGTAGTTGACGATCTTAAAAATAGGCTTGGTGGGGACACATACCTGCTGCTGAAGGCTTTGTTAGCTGTGCAAAGGGAAGATTGGGTCTGGAGTATTGATCTCCAAAATTTTGCCATTGTCATAAAGTGTTGTTCATTGGTGTTAAATCTGCCTACTCTGTGTGTACACTACAGTTCTCACCAAAGTGGCTCAGTCAGCACAAATAAAGCATCTATATACAGTGAACACCATTTTGGAGGCACAACTGTATTCTTGACGTAATGGTACTCATCTTGCTTTATTGATATGTTAATTAATCATAAAATTTGAACACATAAGAGTAGAAACCCTGTTATCAGTTGTGGGGAAAGAAGGCAAAAGATATATTACAGCCTAAATCTTAATGAGGAGCAGAAAAAGGCTTTGATGATACATGTTGCAAACCATCTTAATGTTACTTATGTATGCTATGTGTTCAATGTTAGAATTCAAGGGAAAGGGAGTCTATTGATCAGTTGATGACACATTTAGTTGAATCCTGAGATTTTGACATTTCAGCAAGTGAGACCCTGCTGTGAGAGCACAAACATATGAACAAGTCAGCTCTACCATTCAATAAGACAAAGGCTGATCTGATTTTAACCTCAACTCTACATTCCTGCATATCCCCAATAATCTTCCATCACCTTGGTAATCAAAAATCTATCTACTTCTGCCTTAAAAACTGCATTTTGAAGAAGGGGATTCAAAAAACTCACAACTTCCCGTGCGAAAAATAATTTCCTCATTTCTATTTAAATGAGAATCATAGGATCATACAGAACAGAAGAGTCCCTTCAGCCTATTGAGTTTGCATCACCACAATTATACTAAATATACTTTAGTCCCACTTTGCAGCACGAGGCACGTAGCTTTAATTGTATGACACTTCAAGTGCTCATCCAAGTATTTTTTAGAAGTTATGAGGTTACCTGTGTCAACAACCCTCCCATCATGGGATTTACAGGCCTGTGCAAATTGGCTTAAGACATGTTTAAAAATGAAACCCTCAAGAGTAAGGTTGAGGCTATTTAATAGAATGTTCTTGATACCAAGATGACAAATACAGACAAATGCAGCGGGACAAGTGGAGATCTAGAGACCCAGATCATAGGTTTTAGGCAAGATTCACTCAATTCAGCTGACATAAGTCTTAAACATGGACTGATAACTTTAAATGTACCAGTGGTGATTTGTAATGTTTCACATGGCACCTGACCATTGACTATTGAACAAATGCTAGAAGATTACAAAAATATCTTCAAGGTTTTGGATAACTTCCTGATGAGTATCATGTCGAAGTGATCGAGAGTGTGAGAGCAACTACCTGCAGAGGAGTCTTCCTTTGAGTCCAGCCTGAAAGTTAAAAGAGCTGAGACAGAAAGAAGAACCAAGAAAGTGACAACTTCTACAGGCTGGATCAGCAGCTTGGTTGCAGTTAAAAAAAAACTGGAAAACATAATATGCATAGATCCATAGGATTTCAATAAAACTTCCAAGAGATCTCACTATCCATGCCAACCACTGGACAGATTTTACCACAACTTGCCAAAGGATGGAAACTGAAAGAACTGCGGATGCTGTAAATCAGAGACAAAAATAGAAATTTCTAGAAAAGCTCGGCAGGTCTGGCAGCATCTGTGTTGAGTTGAGTGACCTTTCCTCAGAAACATTAACACTGATTTCTCTCCACAGATACTACCAGACCTGCTGAGCTTTTCCAGCAGTTTCTATTGTTGCCAAAGCAAAGATCTTTGCTACCCTGAGATGTGAAGTATGGTCATTGTAAAATGAAACTGAATGAAACCAACAGTGTTTTGTCTCCATACTGGGTGTCATTCAGGAGATACAGATGGTTATGTATGCCATTGGCATTTCCACTGCTCAGGAAGTGCCCACAAACCACCTACTTGCCAGAGCTCCTGTTCCTCTGGGTGCACTGGTTTCCTCCCACAGTCCAAAGATGTGCAGGCTAGGTGGATTGGTCATGCTAAATTGCCCATAGTGTTCAAGGATTTGTAGATTGGGTGGGTTATGGGGAATGGGTCTGGGTGGGATGCTCTGAGGGTCAGTGTGGACTTGTTGGGCCAAAGGGCCTGTTTTCACACTGTAGGTACTGTATGGTTCTCTGATCTTATCAAAGTTAAAGAAGCCATCAAACAACGCTGGGGGTAAGCACTTTAAAGACCTCCTCAACTAGGGCTCTGTCATTGATCCGAGTATCTTTGAGCATATCCCGTGGCACAGTTCGACAACACGAAGTAGAGAAGGCTGTCACTAGCTTAAGATCAACAAGGCTGCTATGGCAGATATTGTCCCTGCTGAGGCATTGAAGTGTGGAGACAAAGAGCTCTGGCTGCAGCTACATGCCTTTGTCTGCCTTACCTGGTAGGAGGAGAGCATTCCCAGGAGAACATTGAGATTACACAGTCGTAGGCATTTTCAAAAAAAGAGACAAGTTGACTCTGGAAACTACAGGAGAGTCTTCCTGCTGTCGACCATTGGAGAAGTCATTGCCAAGGTCCTCCTCAACCATTTCCTCCCTGTGGCTGAGAAAATCCTCCCAAAATTGTAGTGTGGCTTTTGGCTGCAGAGGGGCATAATGGATGTGATTTTCACCACATGACAACTGCAGGAGAAATGCAGAGTATTTGCATATGTATATAGCCTTCCTCGACCTTACAAAAGCCTTTGACACTGTCAATGGGAAGCATTATGGTTACACCAAGACGTCTGTTATCATCCATCGCCTCCTCCACGGTGACATGGAAGTCATGGTAATGGCTGCCTAAGGAAAAGGTTGTTCAAGGACAACAATGTCAGATCCGACACCAAGATCATGGTTTACAGAGCTGTGGTGATTCCTGCCCTCCTACTTGGCTCTGAGACATGGACTGCCTACAGCAGACACTTCAAGGCATTGGAGCAGTACCACAAATACTCCCTGCACAAGATCCTGCTAATCCGCTGGGAGGAAAGACACAGCAACACTCGTGTCCTTGATCAGGCCAACATCCCCAGTGTTGAGGCATTAACTACCCTTGATCAGCTGTGATGGGCTGGGCATGTCATTTGCATGACCAACATGAGACTCCCCAAGCAGATGCTCTGCTCCCACCTCCAAAATGGCAGGCGAGCCTCAAATGGATGGAAGAATCACTTCAGTGATACCTTTAAGGCCTCACTGGTGAAGTGCAGCATTCCCACAAACACCTGGGAATCACTGGCCCAAGCCTGTCCAAAGTGAAGGAGGAGCACCTGGGAAGGCATCGAGCATCTCGAGCCGTGCCATTGGGAACAAGTGGAAACCAGGTGAAAACAGCGTAAGGAGCGTGGTGCCACACCAATGCCCCACCCATCCCTTCTTGCAACCATCTTCTGCATCAAGTGTAATAAAGACTGAGGAGGCTGCATCGGTCTATACAGCCACCTACAGGCTCACCCTGAGAGTAGAAGAGAGTCATCCTTCTCTGTGAGAGACTGCCAATGATGATGCTCCAGAAAAATTTAATGCAGTCAGCACAAGGTAGTCTATGATCTTTCCAGAGAAGAAGATATTGTGGATGATGCTCAAGTTGATGGATGTAGAAATGTAATGGAAGAAGCCATCACAAATCATAATCACAAGGTAGTGCAACTCCAATATGGGGATTGCTGAAGCTGAGCATGAAAAATGTGCAATTGAAGATTCCTGAAGTCAAATACATAGTCCAGATACTGACTGTAAAAAGGATTTTGCCGAGATCCTGAAAAGGTGAGAGCTGTAGTAAAGATATAGCCACCAACAGATGTGAAAGCATTGCAATGATTTGTTGGGTTTGTAAACCTCCACTTGAGTTCACTGCTAAGGATGGGCAGTTGTCTCGGAACAAAGAACAGGGAACAGCCTTTAGCAATATCAAATAACTAGTGATGAAAATGCCAATGAGTTAATAATATACATCTTATATTGGATCTTATATATATACATCTTATATATGATATACATCTTATATATGGATATATGTAGTTATATATGTGTATACTTGTGTGTGTGTGTCTGTGTGTGTGTGTTAAATTATGCCTCATTGCAAGGTGACTTCATCATTTAGATACAATACATCAAGAATGAAGTCATTTTGCAGTGAGGCAGGATTTTGTGCAACCCTGTAGAGCATGGATATCAATTGCATTAACAACCAGCCTTGAATGCAAACTGATCGATGTTTTGCTCACTTTGAGAGAGTACCTGACTCTTCCCTTTGCTTGTGAGCAGCTTAGTCAGTCCCTGTTTGTGAGAGACAAAGTAACAGTAGAGTCTGGCCACTAACCACTTCAAAGTGTTTTCCTCAAACCAATTCTGTCTCCCTGGTCATCTGCAAAGAATGCATCTGTTTTGCAGAGATATCATGTGAATGAGACATACAAGTAAATAGTTAAAGGAGGCATACGATGCATACTGGTATAATAGCAATAGAAAACAGAAAGAGTATGAAGGAGAGAGAGTAAGTTTCGAATAAGGAAGGCTAAGAGAAAGCATGAGAAATGAATTGCTGGCTTCTCTACAGCAAATAGTAAAAAGGTCTTCGAACATATTAATTGTAAAAGATTAACAAAGGATAGAATGGGGCCCATAAGGAGCAAGCAGGATTAACTGCTCACTGAAACAGTTGCGGGGTGGGGGTTGTGGTGGGGGGCGCGGTATGGCAGAGATACTAAATAAATACTTTGTTTCTGTCTTTATCAAATTAGAAAGTGGCAACCATAGCCCTGCTGAAAATGTGGGTGTTGAGCAACTGAACAGTATAGTGATAGATAAAGAGGAGGTACTGAAAAGGCTGACAGCATTCCACATAGAGAAGTCACCATGTCCAGATGGGATGTATCCTAGATTGGTAAGAGAGCAAATCATGAAGCCATTGACAGAAGTTTTCCAGGCTACTCTAAACTCAAGATTAGTCCCAGGGCCGGAAGATTGCAAATGTGATTCTGTTGTTTAAGAAAAGGGCAAATGATAAGACAGGAAACTACAGACCTGTCAACTTGGCATTAATATTGGGAAAACTGATGGAGGCCATAATACAGGAGAGATGGATATACACTTAGAATAAAATAAGTTAATACAAGACATTCATCATGGCTTTGTCAACAGCAGGTCATGTCTAATAAATTTAATTGAACTCTTTGATGGGGTGACACAGGCAGTGGAATAGGTAGTGTTTTGGATGTAATATATTTGTAATGGATGTAAGATATTTGTGGATGTAATATATGGACGGCACAGTGGCTCAGTGGTTAGCACTGATGCCTCACAGTGCCAGGGACCGGGTTTGTTTCCACCATAGGGTGACTGTCTGTGTACAGTTTGCACATTCTCCCCGTGTCTGCATGGGTTTCCTCCCACACTCCAAACATGTGCTAGGTAGGTGGATTGGCCATGCTAAATTGCCTGTAGTGTTCAGAGATGTGTAGTTTAGTTGGGTTATAGGGGAATAGGTCTGGGTGGGATGCTCTGAGGGTCAGTGTGGACTTGTTGGGCCAAGGGGACTGTTGCCACACTGTAGGGATTCTATGATGGACAGAATATTTGGACTTTCAAAAAGCATTTGATATGGTGCCACATGACAGGCTAGTTAGCAAATTAGAAGTTTGGGATCGCTGGTCCCTGGCAGCATGGATTGGAAACAAAAACAGACGTTGCTGGAAAACCTCAGCAGGTCTGGCTGCATCTGTGAAGAAAAAATCAGTGTTAACCTTTTAGGTCTGGTGTCCCTCCCTCAGAACTCAAGCATGGATCAGAAGTTTGCTAAAAGATAGGAATCAGAGGATCGCTAAAAGTGGGCATTTCTCAGACATATTTAAAGTGGTTTAAAGTGGTGTTCCCAGGGACTAATGTTGAGACCTTTGCTTTTTCTGATTTATATAAACGATTTGGAGATGGATGTTGAGGACAAAATCTCTAAATTTGTAGATAATACTAAGCAAGAGAAAATAGTGAATTGTGAGGATGACACTGAGTAGAGGGACATAGACAAGTTGGCAAAAAGGGCGACATCAGGCGGATGAATTTCAATACAGATAAATGTGAGGTTTTGCGTTTTGGTGGAAGAAAAATGGAGAGACGATATAGGCTCAATAGTACAACTTTGAATGGAGTACAGGAGCAGAGGGACCTCAAGGCTCAAGTGCATAATTATGTGAAGGTGGCTAAGCAAGCTGAAACGCTCATTAAAAAGACTCATAGTATTATTGGAATTATAGAGGAATAGAGTATTAAAATAAGGAAAGCTGCAATTCTACAAATCATTAGTCAGACCACATTTGGAGTTTTGTGTTCAGGTCTGGGCATCTTATTTCGGGAAGGATGTTAAAGACATGGAGTGAGTGCAAAGATTTGCTACAATGATACCAGGAATGAGGAATTTTAGATACAAGGAAAGATTAGAGAAATTGGGCTTATATTCCTTGGGGAAGAAGTGACCTTATAGATGTGTTCAAAATTATAAGCAGTTTTGACAGGGCAAAGGAAGACATTCTGTTTCCACAGCTGATACATCAGTAACTAGGGGTCACAAGTTGGAAACTGTCAGCACAGAACTAGGAGTGAGATGAGGATAAATGTCTTTACTCAGAGAATTGTTAAGATTTGGAATCGCTGCTTAGAAGAGTGGTGGAGGCGGCTTCCATGGGAGATTTCAAAACACAGCTGGATGTATATCTCAAAGAGATTGGGCTGGAGAATGGGACTAACAAAGTAGCTCTTTTGTGAACCAGTGCAGACATGAAGGGCCAAAATGGCTCCTTCTGTACTGTGAAATCCTATGATTCTATATATATTACCAATCTTCTGTGAGAGCAGCACTCCCTCTGAAGAACATTGAGGATGTTACAACAGAGTGAAACCTTACAGATTCAACAAGTATCAGCAGTTTAACACACTATGTAAGTTATCACCTCAGCAAAGACATTGAATCTGAACAAGTCTTCCTCAAATCAAGCAAGCAAGATGCAACTTTTCAAGTTTAACAGGAAATAATGATGAAAAGATGGTCTGAAGTCATCAAGGACACTCCTGATGTAGTAAGAACATTTTGAACATACAGAGATTAAATGATAGTCCAAAATGACATCTTTACAATGAAAATGGAGGTGTTATCCCTATGGAGCTATGAAATAGATGCTAACCACGCAGGGCAGCATAGTGACTCAGTGGTTAGTACTGCTGCCTAACAGCTCTGGGGACACAGGTTCAATTCTACCATCGGGTGACTGTCTGTGTGGAGTTTGCACATTCTCCTTGTATATGTATGGGTTTGCTTCAGGTGCTCCAGCTTCCTCCAACAATCCCAGGATGTGCAAGTTAGGTGGATTGGCCATGTTAAATTGTCCATAATGTTTAGAGATGTGTAAAGTAGGTGGATTAGCAATGGGAGATGTTGGATTACAGGAATTAAGTAAGGGATTAAGAATGGGTGGGATGCTCTTTGGATGGTCGCTGTTGACTCAATGGGCTGAGTAGCCTGCTTCCAAACCGTCGGGATGCAATGATTCCATCAGTAATGCACTTATTCACCAAAGATTCTCAGACAGCTCTGTCTAATCCCTCAATGAAGGGCAGCAGATACATGGGAACACCTCCACTGTCAAGTTCGCCTCCAAGCCATGCACCATCCTGACTTGGAAATATATTGCCAATCCTTCACTATCACTGGGTCAAAATCCTGGAATTCTCTCCCTAATAGCATTGTGGGTCAACCCACAACAAGTGGACTGCAGCGGTTGCAGAAGGCAACTCACCACCACCTTCTCAAGGGCAACTAGGGACAGGAAATAAATGCTGACCAGCTAGTGATGCCCACATCCCATGAGTGAATAAACAAAATGCAAGCCAACAAGAAACTGGCAATTTGGCAAACGCAAATATATTCAATGTAATGGCTAGGCTACTAATGGAAGTGGAAGGAATAGCTAGGGATAAACAGTTCTCATTCATGAAATGTTGAGAATGAGAGGTCATGAGTTTAAAGTAAGTGACAAAAGAAGCAAAAGTGACATCAGAAAAACATTTCCACACAATGAGTGATAGCATCCGGAATCACTGCCAGAGATTTTGATGGAGACAGGCTCAATTGTGGCCTTCAAAAGGGAATTAGGCAGTAAATTGAGAAGGAAGAATGTGCAGGCATATGGTTAGGAGACAGGTCACTGGTGCTATTTGAGGTGCTCATTGAGAGGCCAATAAGGGGACCAATGGCCAAATGGCCTCCATCTGCACTGTGACAATTCCATCATCCTATTATAGTTCATAGAATCCCTACAGTGTGGAAACAGGCCCTTTGGCTCAACAAGTCCACACCAACCCTCAGAGCATCCCACCCAGACCCATCCCCCTAACCTAAACACTACGGGCAATTTAGCATGGCCAATCCACCTGGCCTGCACATCTTTGGACTGTTGGAGGAAACCAGAGCACCTGGAGGAAACCCATGCAGACACAGAGAGAATGTGCAAACTCCACACAGCCCGAGGATAGAATTGAGCTTGGGTCCCTGGTGCTGTGAGGCAGCAGTGCTGACCACTGAGCCACCATGCCGCTATTATATAAGTTAAATATAACAACCAATGACTGTCTAACATTTTTTTCATTTCAATACAATGAGTGAAAATGTATGGGGAATCAATGTTTAAAAATTGTCCTAAGGTTAGAAATCTGCAAATGCTATCAAATTAAAAGTAGAAATACAATGGTATTACTTTGATGCAAAGCAAAGTGATGCTCTATCATTACAGTGACAATAATTGCTGAAGGGAGCCACTGAAGCGGATATTAAAACAAGCCTTTGCGAGGCAATTAAGTGTGCTTCTGCAAGAAGAAGAGATATCGATTTATGATTAAATAAGTGAGATAATGCCAGACTGAAAATAGTGCTCCAGGAATCCAGTACAAGTATGTTAAATGTTTACACCAGACTTTGAGAAACAGGGATTTGGAAACTGAATAAATGTGTTCAGTTTCAAACAAGGGAGAGGGGAGCTGTCAAATTACAGCAACCAATTTCAGCATTGTATTAGACAAAACATGCAGCTGAACAAAAGAATAGCACACTACATTTAATGCAAAGTCTATAAAATGCTACAGATAGAAAGAAAATCTGACAATGCATCCGGGACAGGTTTTTAAGTCAGCCATAGAAGACCCTTCAAGAAAACGGGCATTCCTGGACTTAATTGTAGATGACAGAGCTGGGCAAGTGATTGAGGTATCAGTGGGAGTGTATCACACAGACAAAAATCATAGCTCTATTAGATTCAGTAAAAACTAAAAGAACTGTGATGCTGTAAATCAGAGACAAAAATAGAAATTGCTGGGAAAGCTCAGCAGGCCTGGCAGCATCTGTGGAGAGAAATCAGAGTTAACATTTTGGGCTGAGTGACCCTTCCTCAGAACAGTTCTGAGGAATGGTCGCTCAACCTGAAATGTTAACTCTGATTTCTCTCCAGTGATGCTGCCAGACCTGCTGAACTTTTCCAGCAAGTTCTACTTTTATCTCTGTTACATTCAGAATTGTCATGGAAAATGTCAAGAATGGGCCTGAAATCTAAGTTCTGGATCAAGGGAAGGCTGATTTTTACATGATCAGGTATGCTTTGACCAGAATGGACTGGAAGCGAATGCTTGCAGGCAAATTTGTCTCAGAACAGTGAGATGAATTCAAGAAAGAAGTATGGAGAATACAGGGTCAACATGCTCCGATAAAGAAAATGGGTGGGGCCATCAAATCCCATAAATCCTGAATATTGAGGGATGTATAGCTTTGGATTATGAGAAAAGTGAAGGCTTCTGGCAGATACCAAGGGCTCATAGAGCAGAAGCCCTAGAGGAGTGTAGAATATGCAACAAGAAAACTTAAAAAGAAATTAAGAGAGCTAAATGGTGATATGAAAGGATACTGGTGGGTAAAATAAAGGAATATTCAAAATTGTTTTACAGGTCCATTATGAGTATAATGATAACAAGGGAAGGAGTAGCACCCATTTTGGACCATAGTGCTAATTTGTGACTGGAACCAGATGATATAGGTAGGATTCTAAATGAATATTTTGTGTTATGTTCATTAGCGAGAGAGGTACAGGTACATAACTCAGGGAGAAGGTCTATGATACAATTAAACAAGTTAGCATAGACAGAGAGGAGGTTCTGAGTGGTCTGGCAGGCTTAAAAGTAGATAAATCCCCAGGTCTAGATGAAATGTATCCCAGATTGTTAAGTGAGGCAAGGGAGGAAATACCTGGGTGCTTGGAAATTTTTCAATTCCTCTCTTACCACAGGAGAGGTACTAGAGTACTGGAGGTCAACTAATGTGGTACTGTTATTCAAGAAGGGAGAAAGGAATAAACCAAGAAACTTCAGGTCAGCCAGTCTAACCTTGGTAGTGGGGGAAAATATTGGAAACAATTCTGAGGGACAGAATTAATCTGTATTTGGAGAAGCAAGGCATAACCAAGAACAATCAACATGGTTTTGATAAATAGAGGCCATGTCTGACGACTTTTCAAAGGGGTCACTAGGTGTGCAGATGAGGGCAATAAATTTGATTAGTCTACTTGGAGTTCAGCTAAGCTTTTGCTAAGGTCCCAGATGGAAGAATGATAGCAAAAGTAAGACCCTATGAGATTCCAGGAAGTTTGGCAAATTCTGATCCACAATTGGCTGGGTGGCCGGAAGCATAGAGATATGGTTAAAGGTGGGTTTCCTGAATTGAAGTGTGTGTCGAGTGCATTCCAACAGAAGTCAGTGTTGAGGTCCTTGCTGTTTGTGTTATATATAAATGATTTAGACTTGAATGTGGGAGGTTTGATCAGTAAGCTTGCAGATGATATGAAAAATTGGTGGGGTGGTAAATAATGAAGAAGATAACCTTAGATTACATGAGGGAACAGACAGACTGATCAGATGGACTAATCAGCGGTAAATGGAATTCAATCTACATCAATGTGAGGTGATGCTAAAACAAGAATAACAAATCAAGGGAATGCATGATGAATGGTGGGATGCACCGGGGATCAGAGGGACCTTGGTGTGCTTATGTCCCAGTCCCTTAAGGTATCGGAGAGGTGGATAAAGTGGTAAAGAAGGCATATTGGGCAGTTGCCTTTATTAGTCGAAGCATAGAGTTTAAGTGCAGAGAGATTATGTTTGAACTGTGTGAAATATTGTTCAGACCACAGCTTGTATTGTTTGCTGTTCTGGAATCCGCATTTTATGAGGGATGTGATAGCAATGGACATCATGTTGAGGAGGATGTTGCCTCGGCTGTAGAGTTTCACCTATAAAGAGTGATTGGACAGATTGGTGTTGTTTACCATGGAGCAGAAGAGATTGGGAGGGGCCATATTATGAGGGGCAGAGACAGGGTACCCAGGAAAGAAGTTGCTGGAGGGATCAGTAACCAGGGGGCATAGATTTAAGGTAAGGAGCAGAAGGTTTAGAGGAGATGTGAGGAAAATATTTTTCAACCAAGGGTAGTGGGAATCTGGGACACACTGCCTGTAAGGGTGATAGAGGCAGAAACCTTCATAATATTTAAGAAATTTCTTGATGTGCGCTTGCAATGCCAAAGCACGCAAGCCTGTGGGCCAAGAACAGGAAAATGAGATTAGAATAGATTAGAAAGTGGTTGTTTTTTACTGGCACAGATGCAATAGACTGAAGGCCTTTTACTCTGTTGTAGATCTCAATGACTGTATGACACTTCATGCATGGTACTGAAATAGCTAAAAGACAAACACTGCAAAAGTCCCACAAATCTTCGATCGTTCTTTCAAAGAGCAGTTCAGTTAATACCACTCCTACGCTTAACCCATATCTTTACATTATTCACTCCTTCAAGTTGCAATGTCTTTGATCTTGATAGATACTTGAGAGTTATCACTACCTAAACTTTCAATCAGGATTGCGTACAACCAAAATGGCAGGTAGTTGAGCTAATCAGAGTTTAAGATAGAACATAATGCGCTAATTTGTACAGCTGAAACTGTACAACCATAGCAAACAGTGTCTATCTGCCCAGATAAAATATGATGAATGTGCAAATAGCTCTTTCCTAAATTTTCTTCAACTTGTCTTCTCAGTGCCCCAGTTCTTCACACAACATTTACCACATTGATGAGTGTTTGATTAAATTCTTCTGTGAAAGTACTTTTTCACCATCTACTGCACTGAATTTTCCCAAAAACTCTTACTTTATACAGTTTCTGATTACCCAGATGGATCGTTGACAAATGCAGAGAAACTTAGCAGGTTTGACAGCATCTGTGGAGGGAGCAACAGAGTTAATGTTTCAAGCCCAGGATGATTGTTCTTCAGAAGAGCCTGTTCATCTCCTCTTGAAATCTATCCTGAGCTTCCTCATTATTTACTACACTTCTAAGTTTCATGCTATCTGCAGATTTTTAAATTGTGCCCTGAACTCCCACGTTGAAATCATCAATCTATGCTGGAATCACATAGATCCTAATGTTAACCTCTTAGGAAATTTGCCTGTACATCTACCTGCATTCCAAAAATATTCTTTGGTTATGATGTCAAAAGCTAGTTTGAATTGTTGGGATGAAATTCAGCCTCTGTTGGTTTTGTTTGTGTTTGTTTTTGTTTTCTGTAAACAAGAGATTGTGTTCGGATTTGATTCATCCCTCTCTATTAGTTGCTATTCAGTCCCACAGCTCCTCTGATTACTGTTAATTGCAGCCTAGCGACACAAGATTTCCTTCTGTGTTATCTGCTGATCTATTTTTGTACTGTCTCTTATCTTCTTAATTTCGCTTTCACTTCTTCAATTTGCTTATGTCCACCTGATTCTGCATAATATTATCAAGCTAGTGTCTACCATATCATCCTTTTTCCGTTTCATCTTACAAAGACAGTTGTTCTCAATGAGTTTTGACTTTCATTTCCCTCCTGCTCTCCCTTGTGAAATTTGCCTAGACTGTCCTAAAGTGAGTTATCCTTTAAAGGTTATCCATTGCTCCATTATATTTCTGTCTATCAATCTTTGACTACAGTTTAGCATGACCAAATGCCTCCTTGCATCAATGAAAGTCACGTTTGTCCGTTCAGCAATTTTATTTTAGGATATTATTTGTCTTTCTCCCAACCTAATCTAAACATTCTGATAGAGTAATTCCTGTCCCAAGGGAGAAAATGATTGTATAATGGTAATGTCATATAACCAGTAAACTGGAGACCCACACTAATTTTAATGGAGTTTCAAATCCCACCACGGTATCTGCTGTTGTTTAAGTGAATGAGAACATTACAGTTAAAGGTAGTCTCAGTAACCATAAAATTATCATCAATCTCCATGAACAAAAGAAATTTGTCATTTTTACCTGGTCTGGCCTCCATGTGACTCCAGAACAACAGCAATGTGACTGACTCTGATCTACCCACTGAAATAGCCAAGCAAGCCGTTCAGTTTGAAGGCAGTAAGGGATGAGCAATAAGTGCTGGTCTTGCCAGCAATGCACACATCCCATGAAAGAGTAGATTCTGAGCAGCTCCATAGTTACAACATTCTCCACTTGTCTTGTTTAATTTGGTACTAGAACGATTCGTAACGCCTTTCAAATGTCTTAATTATCTCAAACACTCAAATAGATCACCATTTAATGTTTTATACTCAATAGAATGCTCTGTGCAATTTGCCCTCATAATTTATGTTTCTAGCTCCAGTATCATTCTGGTGAACCTGTACTGCATCACCTTCAAGTCCAATGCCTCCTCCCTGAGGTACAGTATATAAAACTTAATGCAATATTTCAGATGTGTTCTAAACAAACCTGTATATGGCTGTGACAGAGCATTCACCCATTGTATTCCACCCTTTGAGATGAAAACTAATATTAATTTAGCCTTGTTAATATTTTTATACAATGCCATTAGCTTTAATGATCTCTGTGTGTGGACTCCTCAATCCCTCTAATCATTGTTTAGGAAAATATTTTGTTCCCCTGTCATTGGTAGTCACTGCAGGGACTTGAATACATTGCAGACACGGGTAATAGAATTCTTCTTAATCTGAGTTAAGTTTCCATCAATTTTCAGCTCTGATGAAGAGTAATTGAGACTTGAAACGTTAACTTGTTCTCACTCCATGGATGCTGCCTGACCTGTTGTGATCTCCAGGGCTTGTTGTTTTCAGTACAGATTCCAGCATTTGCAGTAATTTGCTCCTGCTTAAATATTTATTGATTATGCTCCTGTAACGTGGGTCAGTTTTGTAAGATGACTGTGGGGTGACTGAATGTGATCCCAGTTAATCAAATAAAGAGCAGAAAATACCCAGATCAAACATTCATGAATCCAAAGTGGATGACCTTGTACCTTCCACGTAGGATGCCATTTATGGTTTTGCCCAGTCACTAAATTGATCAATGCCTCTGTTCACTGTCAGGAAAAATGCATACTGTAAATTGAGTTACTCAGTGTTGTGTCATCAACAAGCTTATAAGTACAGCTTTGTAGTCTGCTATCCAAATAATTTATGAATATAATGAAAACACTGAGATTTAACCATAGTTCCTGGGGGCACTGCTCATCATATTCTGCTAGTTTGCACTGTGCGTACCCATTAGTTTTGCTGTCTGTCTTCTATCTCCCAAACTATTCCTTACCCAGAGAAATAAGGTGTTTTCAATTCTCTACACTTTTGCTTTTCAACAAAAACAGTCTTTTCATGGAATCAGCATTGGGGAATGTTTACAGAACAGAATGAGGCCATTCAACCTACTTTGCCATGTTTAGAGGGGCTAGTTTGTCTTCCAACAGCCATCTCTGCACAGCCTGAAGACCTTGCAAGCTCCTAGAAAAGTTTTACATGCAAGAAATTATATTGTGTCCATGAAGAGAAAAACAGTTAACTCCAGGCACTCTGCATGCAATGGCATTCATTTTATCTCATTATTACACAGTTGAGCTTCATGCAACAATGCCAAGTTTTCAGCTTATTGTCCTTCTGAGTGACTTGCAGGCTTGACCTGAAATGAATATTGATTTTCCGCTCCCTCATCCTTCATATTCCCTGTTTTGGTTACTTTCCCTGTATTCTTTCAACGTCCACTAACCCCCTACTCCCACCATTGTCATTCTACCTCTTTATATAATAGTTAACATCCTGAATTTATCCCCCGAAATCATGACTTTGTGAAACATTATGTCCTTAATGGCCAATCCCTCTCCTTAAGTTAAGGCCAGAATAATTGTAGCTTGTGGGAACAGTGTCCCTGCTACATCCCAGACTTGAGCTTCCCACTTATCTCAGGACTCCATGAACTGCCCGCTATTGAGCCCACTGCCCATTAATACACCAAACCCTTGCATTAACCATAGCTTACTCTTGCTCCTATTTCCCATGTCCTTTTAACTGTAGTCAAACCTCTGAACTGAGTTTGGTTGAGCCTGTTGATTGAGTATGATGGTGCCTGCCAACAGATATTTGATCTCACTAAGGACTGGTTCCCATTCACTTTCTAACATGGCTATTTATATTCTGTGAAGTCATGGCTGATCTGCTCTAAGCCTGAACTCCATTCTCAGCTCCTCGTAACCCTCGAGTCTTCAATATTTCATAACTCTATCCACCTCCTCTGTATCAACTTTCAGTGATCTAGCCCCCACAACACTCTGGTGTGAATGCTGTGACATTTTAGTTTTGTGCTTTTTAAAATTGCACACTGAATGAAAAATGACTTCTTTTTAATCTCGTGTTTTTTGTTTAATTCTTCCTGTGCGGAAGCATAAAATGCATGTGCATCCCTGTGCGCAAAATAACCTAGCCGAAACATGCAGATCCTGAATGACTGAAGTAGCGTGTGAGCTGGCCAGAGAGAGGCTGTGGTGAAGCTGGTGGTCTGGCAATACCCACTTGCAATGAAGATGGAAAACAGCATTGCCGATAGAGCATTCAGAGAAATGTTGGCAACTGTGGAGCTGTGTGAAATCCTGGACACGCGAATAGCAAGCTGCAGCCACCGGGTGGCTGCTCAGACTTTTAGTTGGTAATTGACACCATCCAGTTTCTTGGGAAAGGTGGGGAGAATAAGAAGCTGTATAGAAATGAGGTGAGATTAGTTATTAATAAGTTGAAATGCAGAGAAATAACTAACTTGCCGCTTGTTTGTGTGATTCAAAATACGCCATTAAACCTTCAGGGGAAGAGAGGAAATTTCTTCCCCCAGCCACAGGAATTTGATTTTCCATTCCCATCTGATCTTCCCAACTTTTCTGTCATTACTCACACTGCTTGAGGGAACAGGAAATTCCACCTAATGTCACATTGTTGCACCTTCTATTTAATTTCTATAATGTGACACTGTAGTTCTTGTTTTAAAAAAAAGCCTCTTAGTAGATTGCCAAATGGTTTTCCTCCACCACACCAGACTAGTCAGGTCCTGCTGATCTCTGTCAGAGAAGGGAATGATAGCAGCAGTTCTATCAGATAGCTCATCCAACGTTGTGTGCATTGGTATGGACTGGGCATGCAGCTTGGTGTCAAGCAGTGAGGACTTAGCAGCATGCTAAATGATAGAAATGGTGCAAGCCTGAAAATTCTTCAGCAACAACTTTAAGAAGGCTGCTCATGCTGGCAGCCTGCAGCTGGGGGAGCTGATCATTTGAGAGCTCTATAGAAAAGAAAACCTTTGGCAAGATTTATCAAGGCAGAGACTACAGTTATTGCTAAAAGATATATTAGACTGGATTTTTAAATCCTCTCCCTGACCAAATTCCCAAGCTCATGCTGTGTTCAGCTGAACTCGATGAGAAGTTGTTGTCTTTATGAGCTTATCAAAATTCTACAGAGATGAGTCAGCATTGCTGGCTACAAAAAAAAGAACAATTTAAGGTAGCCCCTTAGTTAACCAAACGCAGCTATCTCTCAAGTCGGCAACTTGTTTATTTCTGACTAAATGACACCTAACTTTAACAGTAGCATATGTAGCACCATAAATGACATTAGTCTAATGGGCCTTAGTTTCTTAGTGAATATTTTCTACTCTTTTTAAACAATGGTGTAGTAGTACCAGATTTCTAATTCAAAGAGCCAAAGTTTGAATTGATAGAACTTGCAACTTCACTGACTGGTGAGATAAGCCTGAAGACTTCCATTACTATGTTCCTGCTTCATGGCTGATTTTACAATGATACTTTATCACGATAAGATGTCTGTTCTTTTAGGTTAAATGACAATTACAAGTGGGTATAAACTTATTGAAGTGGGGACTATGAATTCCACAGCAAAAACAAAAATTGCTGGAGAAACACAGCACGTCTGGCAGTATCTGTTGTAGGAAGAAAGCAGAGGTAATATTTTGAGCTCTTACGCTATGGATATCATGCTTGTTGTCATAAATGATTATGCACTCGAATGAAATGTTTGTTGTTGTTAGGCTTTATTTAGTTGAAAGTATCTAATGATGTAAATGTGTTTTTTATGAGTATTTTTCTCAATATGTGAGGTCAGCAATAGACATGGAGAACTTTATTTTATATAACTTTATCTCTTCCTTTATTTCTTGGGTCCTGAGGCACAATGTGGATATTAGGTGAGTAGATGTAGTAGGTTTAAGGGCAAAGGGTGATGGATGGGGGATAAGTTGACATGAGTTGGCATTAAAATATCATAAGAGCCAAGATTCTTGGGTATAGGAGCATAGGTTGGCAATAAGAGTAAAATGTACTGTACAATGTAGCTAGAGAGGTATAGATTAGTAAAGTAGATCTGATGTGTTGTGGGACAAAGATTAATATGCAGTTTATAAGAGGCCATGCATGTTGAGTACAGAGGGATGAGATGGAATGCTCTGACATGGACAGTATGAAGTGTGGGTAAGGTTGTGTGAGTGGTGACACCTTGAAGCCTGTTCTTTACATATTCTTTTGAAACTTCAATGAATGCCAGGGCAGGGACAGGCCTACTGCCCAGTCGGTTGTTGTAATCAGCAGCTGTATCTTTCATTTTCAAGTTGCTTGTCGCAAACCCCAGTGAGTCACACCACTCTGGAAGAATAAATCCAACTTCTGGGTCATTTTCACCCTGTGTCAGGTTTTCAGAATTTTGTTGGGGGGTGGGAGAAAGAATCCATGCTTATATCTCTGCAAGGATGAAATAAGATGGGTTAATTGCTTCATGATCTGTACTTAAATTTGTAACCTTTTCTAACTATAGATGACAAAAGCATTTCATCCAGTCAGAGAGATCCTGGTGTCCCATCAGTGTGAGTTCTGGTTTCTTAACTTATTCCAAGGCCGATGTCTCCACAACTTTGAATGGAAATAGTTAAACATCTAAAAGCATAAGATTTCTGGATGAATCAGAACCAATATTTTAGTAATCAATGGATACAACTTCATGCTAGCTTAATGGCATACAGCATGCTGAGGAACTGATTGATCAAACCGCATTTGGCCTACAGTATTGGCAAATCAAAGAATGGCTTGAAAAATGTCTTCAACAATCATTCAAAAGGGATTTGTTTTTGGAAACCAACAATGACTAGCCTGAAATCTTAAGAATTGAGGACAAATGATTCCATACACCAGGTATATAACTTTAGCAACAAATAAACAACTTTATAGAAATAGCTATATGATTATTTTTCTGAATGTCTCCCTTCATGTAAATTGCAAGTATTGTACAATCACTTGGTATACATCAAGAAGCCCCATTTGGACTTGATCACCACTAAGGGTCAATGCTTCCTTTTCTAGGCCCAGTTCTCTACTGATCAGGACAAATTTTAAATACAATCAGATTGGTGTTATGGCCAATTGTAAAGGGCTCAAACTGTCACATTCAGAGTTAAACAATAAGTCAGCATGTTTCTTTTACTAACAATAAATAACTATGCACTGTCAAGAACAATCTTACTTAAAGAAAGATGCAGAGGTTATTGACAAACATTTTGAACTATGCATTATGTATATATATTTTATCTACATATATTTCTACCTTTTTTAAAGTAAACACACAGGTACGTCCATATACGTCAGAGGAGAAATAAAAAACTTTACACTCTAGTTTCTAATTATAATGGTCAAATAATAATAAAACTGATGTTAGAAGGACAAACCATGAGTCATTCCAAATAGTGTTATTTAGGAAGTTATTCTGCTCACACAAACAGCTTCTACTGTGGTGACTTTGCTTCAGATAGTGATGTGGATTCCAATGAATCCTATTCAAGATTCGTCTGCAAGAAGCAAACACAACTTCTGCTGGTTTCCAATCTCATGCACTTTACTGACAAGAGTTGCAAAGAATGAATGAGGGAACAATGGACTGTCCCTCTTCAGACAGGTCAAATTTTCTCTCAATCAGTTCAAAAATGCAATTGTTTCATTTCACCCACAAATCTGGGGCCATTGTGATCTTTTCTGAAAGTCATACAGGCTGTATAACTCTATCCGAGAACATTGCTTCTTGTTTAAAAGTCTAAAAATGTCCTTTGTTTAAAAGTTTAGGATATATTTATGTGGGCCCATACAACCTTTTAAATAAAATCACATCCCTTCATAAGACCTTCAAATGAGGAATTAAAAAATCTTTTGGAAAACTGATTAATTTTTGGAAATTTGTTTTTATAAATGCTTGAGCAATATTAATGTTCAACTTTAGAATTCAACTGCCTGAATACCGTGTTTATTAATTATAAACCTGTATTGAATGCAATAGGTTGTCACATTCTGTTTAATTTTGTGGGATTATGGTTAACACCTCACGGGATTTAATCAACTCATTACCATATAAACTGTAGTACGTATAAAATAATGATGAATCAAATTTCATGAATAATTTGTTTTTAACCTTATATATGTATATTTTTAAATTTCAAGAACATAGTTTATCCATAGTCACTAAAACGATTCGGTTCTGTACAGTCTTTACATATGGAGAAGACACAAACCCAAGGCATTTCTTACTTATAGAAGACATACTTACATTCTTCTGAGGCACCAGGAGGGCCTGGTACCTGAATGGATTTCCATTATACTTCAGCAGTAAGACCTCAGACTGTGGTCCTTCCCCACTGTGGTTTGGCGACAGCTGCCCCAAACTTTATGCATCCCTCAGCACGTAGTCTAGGACTTTGGAATGTGCCAGTCTGCAACACTCGGTCGAGATCATCTCTTTGCTCTCGAAGACTAACAAGTTTTGGGCAGACCAAAGAGTGTTTTTCACCAAGTTGATGATTCTCCAGGTGCCGTTGATGTCTGTCTTGGTCTGTGCCATGGGCAACAGACCACAGAGCACAGAGTCCTGCATCACAGAGCTGCTCAGGACAAATCTTGACAAAAACCACTGAATTTCGCTCTCCAGGTTCCTTTGCAAAGGCACATTCCAGCAGGAGATGTGTGACAATCTCTACCCCCAATCCCCCGCAGCCACTTTGAGGGCAGTGTATATGGTAAGAGAGCCCCGGTGTACATGAAAGATCTGACGGGTAGTGCCCTTCTCACCATCAGCCAAGCTATATCTTGGTGCTTGTTGGAAAGTTTTGGTGATGAGGAATTCTGCCAAATAAGTTTGACAGTCTGCTCAGGGAACAACGCAACAAGATCTACACCCTCCTTTTCCACATGATCATGAGAACACTATGCAGTTCTTGATAGACTCATGGTCAAAGGCATTTTTCTTGACAAATTGCTCCATGAAAGATAGGTGACACAGAACGGTCCACTTACTTGGAGAGTTCCACAGCGCCAAGATAAGTCCCATCCTTTACAACACTAAGGACAGGTAGAACCTCAGTACATACTGACACTTGGTGTTTGCGTACTGAAGGTCTGCACACAGTTTGATGCAGCCACGCACAAAGGTGGCAATCAGGATAAGGGCAGCATTGGGTATGTTCTTCTCCCCTTTATTCTGAGTTTTGTACATGGTGTCCCTGCAGACAGAGTCCATTTTAGACTGCCAGATAAAGTGGAAGATGGCTCAGGTGACTGCAGCGGCGCTGGTTCAGGGAAAGGGTCAGACCTGCACTACGTACAACAACATAGAACTAGCACTGGAGTTTAATGCATGTAATAGCTGTATTAAATTACAATGCAGAGAAATCCCGAGATGTTGAACACAAAGCCAATACACAATTACTGCTGGCAAGATAAGTGGTACATTAACATCAGGCAAGGAACACATTTTGTTTCACAGCAAAATGGTTTCGGGTTATAATACAAACCACAAGCAGTGTTACCCTCACCAATACCTAATCTTAGTCTATTAATATACAGATTTACATTCGAACAGCCACTGGGTGGAAACTAGAGGCTGGGAGTTCCCAACATGAATGACAGGTACCTAGTGAATCCAGCTTTCCACTGTTGTGGACCAGACTGAACACTTTGCAAATTTATCAGGGAGATAACCTAGTGCCTAACTTTTATTTTGTTTACAGGAAAGTGTAAGGTTCTGTGTTCCAGATGTAATTTGATTTGTCACACTACTTAGCCTTAAGCAAAACACACTATATTCTTAAGCACAGTTATTATACAAACAAAAGAAAGAAGAATTGGTATATCTTTAACTCTACTTGAAAACTTAACAGAATAATAAAGTATTTAATGACTAAATAGCAACTGTTCCAATGTAGTGACATCCCATAAACACACCCTGCACAAAGGCAAAGTCAGTAAAACAGATTGTCTCACATGTGATTCTGGCAACAAACAGAGAACCCAAGCTTTTAGCTGTAACAGAGAGAGCAATGTAACAGCTTCCACAGCCAACTTCAAAAACCCGAGCAACTGCTGAAAGCTAAACAAAAACCCTGGTTCTGTGGGAGCCTGACTCCATCCATTTATACTGGCTCTACTGTTCTAAATTTAAAACAAAATTTCAAGGCCTCACAAGCTGTTTACTTTATTGGCTTGGAGGAGATAGCTCATCACATATAGCTCAAAACTTCTCTTCAAAAAGAAACCAGAACAAAATACACCTGTAAAATTCATAGTATTGTCACACCTCATCCTTTAAAAAATGAGCCATTAATATACAAAGATGGCTTCATTTTAAAAATTCTTTTATCTTATGCGATTAGTATATTAAAATACATATACATTATATTGACTCTAAGCATGCAAACATTTAATTCTAAAGTTAATTTCAATTCATATTTTTATGTCAGCAATCACCTCCCTTTTCCTTCATCACGGTTGTGACAATGCATCAGCAATTGCATTCTCTCATTTTGCCATGTGCATAATTTTCAAATTAATTGGTTGTAATGATAAACTCCATTTAAACAGTTTGATATTTTTATCTTTACATTTTTCCAAAAAAACGTAAAGGGATTATGATCAGTATATATAATTATTTGAAACTCATTACTGGCAATGCAATTGTTGAAATTTTACAATGACAACACTAAATTCAAAGTCTCCTTCTCAATTGTGAACTACTTCTGTTGATGAATATTCAACTTTCCGGAATGTACCCAATGGAGCGTTTTATCTTCTCATCGTTTTCTTGCAAGAGTACAGAACTGACATTCATATCACTCCCGTTGATAGCCACCTTGAGAGGTTTTACATAATCAGGTGTGGCTATCACTGGGGTGGTGGTCAACACAGCTTTCCAGTTGTCAAATGCCTTCTGATATTCCTCCATCCACTGAAATTTTCTGCGCTTTTTCAACAAGTCATCAGATACTAGAATTTTGTACAAATTTCTGACAAAATCCACTCAGTCCCAGAAATTGTAGTACTTCCTTCTTTGTCAATGGTATGAGAAACTCTTCAATGACCTTTGTTTCACATCCCATGGGCCATCTGCCCATGTTCAATGATATGGCATAGGAATGTGACTGGACTTTGCGAACTCACTCTTAGCCAGGTTTATCACCAAGCTCACCCTCTGAAGTTGATCAAACAATTTCCAACATGAATAGACATTGCAAATGTTCCTTTTGTGTATGACTAAAAATCACCAGATCATCTGGGAAACCACACAATTGGGTAATCCCAAAATCACTTTATTGGTTAGTCTTTGCAATGTATCTGGTGCATTTTTCCTGCCAAATAACATAACTTTAAACTGGTAAAGTCCATTCAGTGTCATGAAAACAGAAATTTCCTTTGCTGTCTCGGATAAAGGTTTCTGCCAGTATGCTTGAGTAAATCCACCTTTGAAATGTAAGTTTCCCACCTTCTCAATATAGTCTTCCAACCATGGAATAGGATATGAATCAGATTTCATAACTGTATTGACTTTGCAGTAATCAAAACATAAACATTGTATACCATCTGGTTTTGGCACTATCACTGTGGTGAACTCCATCCACTGGAACTCATTTCAATTATATTGCATTTAAGCATGCTTTCAAAATCTTTTTGAACCTATGCCAATTTTAGAGGGTTGAGTCTATAAAGATGTTGCCTAATTGGAACAGCATTTCCTATAACTACATCATGCATTATTACATCAGTACATCTCAATTTATTGCTACAAATTTCTCCATATCATTGTAATAAATCTTTCAGGTCATTTTGATTTTCTTCTGGTAGGTTATTCAATAATTTATGAGAATTCTTTAAGAACTTTGTCATTATCTAATTTAATATGAGGAATACCAAATTCAAATTAACCTGGATTTGCTTCTTCACTTTGAACTGTAACAAGTACCACATTCTCCTTTTGCTTTACTTCCCTATCAAAATACCATTTAAGCATATTCATATGACACACTATGTGTGTTTCTCTTCTATCTGGCATTCTTACCAAATAATTCACTTCAGTCTATTTCCTTTTGATTTGATAAGGTCTAATAAACCTTGCTGTTCCAGGTTCACCTACCACTGGTAGTAATACTAACATTTTACCTCCTCTAGTGAAACTATGAATTCTTGATTTCTTGTCTGCTTCCTGTTTCATCACATGCTGTGCTACTTTCAAATGCCGTCTAACCAACTCACCTAATCTATTTAAACTTTCCCTAAAATTTGACACCTAGTCTGAATATGTGGTCTCTGAACTCTGACTTACCATTTTTTCCTTAATTAATTTCAGTGATCCTCTCACCACATGTCCGAAAACTAATTCAAATGGACTGAATTTAGTTGATTCATTAGGTGCATTCTTAATTGCAAGAAGTACAAATGGAATTCCTTTATCACAATCGTCTGGACAGTCTTGACTATAAGCCCATAACATGGTCTGCAAAGTTTGATGCCAATATTCTAATTCTCCTTGAAAATCTAGATGGTATGCAGTGGATTTGAATTGTTTCAATCAAAACTGTTCCTAACTTCCTTAAATAATTTGATGTAATATTTAACCCTTGATCTGATTGTATTTCTGTGGGTAATCCACGCCTTGTAAATAAATTGAGGAACTCTTCTACAATAATTTTAGCTGTGATACTGTGTAATGGAATGGCCTCTGGAAATCTAGCAAACACATCCATTAGAGTAAACAAATATTGATTCCTACTTTTTGTTTTCAGGAGGGGTCCTATGCAATCAATTAAGACTGTTATAAAAGGTTTCTCAAATGCTAGTATAGGTATTAACGATGCTGGTTTTATCACTCTCGAAGGTTTTCCTCTTAGCTAACGTATGGCATATCTGGCAAAATTCAACCAAATCTCTATGCAGTCCAGACCAATAAAAATGTTTTTGTATTTTGTTTTGAGTTCCTTACTCCTAAATGACTTCCCACTGGTACATCATGTGTTATCCGCAATATCTCCATTCTATAACCCACTGGTAATATAACGTAATGAACCTCTGCCCATTTTTCATCTTCCTGAAATTGTAATGGTCTCCATGTCCGCATCAAGACTTCATTCTTAAGATAGTAATATTCTGGGATATACTCATATTCTTCTTCTGTATATGCTTTTTGATACAACTGCTTTAGTTTTTTATCTTTCTGTTGTAATTCAACTATTTTCTCTGAACTAAAAAATATCCACTTTGTTTTCTATCTGCTCTTAGTTTCTGATAATTATATAATGCAAAGGCTCTCATCTCCTCTAACAGACTAGTATTTGTGTGGCTGGTCCAGTTCGACTTCTGGTAAGGGTGACATCCAGTCCTGATATTGTGGCGATCAGAGATGGTGATGTCAAGGGAAATTGGTTAATCTCTCTCCTGCATGGTAACGATAACCAAGTTCTGTACCCATGAAGACAGCCTCAACCGTGATCTTGGGTTCATGTTGCACCACATGTAACCCCATTATACAATTGTAAAATCTTCCTTACTGTTCTATTTTAATACCATCAACCTGATAACTCGTTATGATATTTCTACTTTAATTAATTTGTACAGTTTTGGATTACTTGTTACTTTGGTTCGGCCCTTAACATATGACACTTATACTTTTCATGTTATTCCATGCTTGGTTTGTTTCCAGCACCACCTTATTTTTTTTTTGTAATTATTGCTCTGCCTCAATTAATTGGATTATAGATCAGCCCGTTCACTTACTAGTCAGCTGTTGACACTTTACTCACACTGTCTGACACTTTTGATCACCTGCAGAGACTTATTATTCAACACTCTAGTCATACCACCTGTAATCTTTTGATCTCTCTGCCCATAAATCCTGTGCCTGTGTGCTTCTCTTCATTTCACCTGATGATGCAGCAGAGCTTCAGAAGGTTGTGATTTCAAATAAACCTATTGGACTATAGCCTGGTGTCGTTTCATCCTGACCTTCTCCATGGTAATTGACTAAGTCCCCCACAATGGGCAAACCAAACATTTGCCATTATGTTGGAAATGTCAGCCGTACACAGGATATCTATGGAGGTATTTTTTAGAACACCTACAGTGTGGAAATGAGACATTCAGCCCAATAAGTCCACACAAACTCTGAAGAGCATCCACCCAGACCCATACCCCTACTCTATTCCTGTAACCCTGCATTTCCCATGGCTATTTCACCTAACTTATACATCTACCTGGACACGATGGACAATTTAGCATGGCTAAACCACCTAAACTGCACATCATTGGACTGTGGGAGGAAACTGGAGCACCCAGAGGAAACTCATGCAGATAAAGAGAGAATGTGAAAATTCCACACAAACAGTCACCTGTGGCTGGAATTGAATCCATGTCCCTGGTGTTGTGAGGCATCAGTGCGAACCACCATGCTGCTGAGGGCAGAAGACATGGATTGGTATTTTGGGTTTGGATTAGGGCTGCCATGGCTGAATGAAAATAAATAGGTGATATATGTAGTAATAATGGCCCATGATAAACCACATACGGCTTGTCATACACAAAAGAGAAAAGTATCGAGCATTAGCATACAGATCAAGTCTGTTTAGCCCATTGGTTATGTGTGGTGAATGAGCGAAAATAGTAACTATACAGATTATAGGAAAAAAATGAAGCAGGTTGGGCCCATGCCATTAGGGTTTTGAAGAGTGGAGCTCTTATAATCCTGGAGCTATGTTGATGGTTGCAGAAACACCTGTCTGTTCCCCTAAAAATTTCACTATTAATATTGCTCATCTATGCTTCTCCCTCCTCCCTTTCAGTTGAGCTACTGACCTGACTCTGATTGCACTCCTTTGAGAAACCATTGCCTGCACTAATATCCAGTGTGGAAAAACAATTTGTAAGTGAAATTGTCTCAGGGCATTCCTGTGCTACCTGGCTTTTGTTTTTGACTGCCTGATGGTTACCCATTCCTATCTGCCTGCATACGCCTAAGTTGATTTGTGAACGTGACACAAAACATAGTCCTCTGCCTCATGGATGAGCAGTATGCACTCAAATCCCAAAACACAAAGCTCAAACCTGTGCAACCACTGACACTTCGGAATATTTTGGATGCATGACATATCTATGATTTCCCACATTCCAGAAGCCAGACTGCTCTGACATATTTTAACTGTGCAGAATATTTATACAAGTAGAATTGTTTACCAGTTCCTCAACATCAACTCTTTCCTAGTAGAAGCCAAGCACTAGATATCAAAGAAAGTAGTTAAAAGCAGGGGGGGGGGGGTTGGGGGGAGGGGAGGTGAAAGAAAACATCCACTTTCCAATTTGCCATCCACCAACCACTAAATTCAGTCTGATCGAAATCTGCATTCACTTGCAGGCTTCACAGGGACCTTTGTACTTATACTCTTTGTAGCCACAAACTAGAACTAGACTGCACCACTTTACCTAATCACTTAACCATCACTCTCCCACTTGTTTACACTGCCTAAGGCTGGAGAAACTTACCTTAATTACATTCTTAACTTACTTGAATTCTTAGCCCCATTAAAAAAAAGGCAATCAGATGCTATCTACAGACCACAATTTTAGAATGATATTGAAACTCACTGAATTCATTCTCTTGATGTGAACTCATAATTCCGAGCATAATTTAGATGCTAATAAATCCAATAGGGAAATCAGAAACATCTTTGTAAACCAATGAGTACTAAGACTCTTAAACTCAATGTTGCACAGAGTGGTCAAACAATAAAAATAGAAGTACGCATTTTTGGTCAACCTGTTCAGATGTATTTATGATATCCTCTAGAGCAGGCAGGACTAGAACCCAAGATCTCTGGCTTAGAAGTGTGGGATAACTACCACCGCGCCACAATATACAGCTAAAAATTTGCACAGGAAAGCTAGATAAACACAAGAAACTCAAGTTGAGCATAAACACCAACATGGACATGTACTGAATGGTTTGGTTTTGTACTATGCAATTTATGGAATACCATGTTTTTTATTTTATTGGCCTTTAGAATGGGTCAATTGCTGCCAACCATTAAATTGATGCAAGCCATTTTTTAAAATTGAGATGAGTGCAAGCCAGGTACATACAGTCGTGTTCTCAAAGAGGCAGCCCATGTCACCAACCAGCAATGCGTCCTTCGTTTTGCCTGAACAATGCTAACACTAAATCACTACAAACGCTACAATGTCATTGTATCATATTCCAATTTACAGTACATATATATTAAAAAATAATGTGAATACTGGAAGGCTGCTAAACTAATAGGGCAGTTTGTGAAGTGGACTAGCATGTTAGAATTAAGCTCCTACAGAGATTGTAATTGCTGTCTGAAAACTGAGCTGACAATTCTCTTTATGAATATGTAATAGATTATTGAATTTTTATTGAACTTGTTTATCTCAATAGCAGCATTTTCTTGGAACAGGTTACTCAGCATAAGCTATAAATTACCTTATGCAACATTATTTAAAATGATCATTAACGAGTGGCAGTGGTTTAAAATAAACACTCGAAAATTTTGTTCTTTGCAGTTAGACTACTCATGCACTAACTCATTTAAGAAGCTGTTTGGATGGTGGACTTTAACCAGTACAGGTCTGTGACTGGGCCTACCCTTCTTGGCTTAAATAAACTCAAGCTAATCTATTTCCAATGCTTTAAGTAGAGCTGAATATTACCTTTCCTTAACAAATTTTCAGCAGCAATATGTGGACCAGAGGATAACAGATGGAATATATTCTGGGCTAGATTCCTTCCTGGTGTAGCATTCACAAACACTACCATATACTTGCCATGTGGCCAAACACAGTCATGCATTGGATCAAACGACATGGCTTCATTTATTATCTTGCTGACCTTCCTCCAAAGGGTAATGCTGCTGGGTGTTGAATCGAAATGCGTGGAATTAAAAAGCAGGTTTGAACTCCAAAAGAAGAAGAAGGAGTGGGCGATAAATGGCAGATTAAGTTCAGTACAGAGAAGTGGAGGTTGATATATTTTGGGAGGAAGGACATGGAGAGACAGCATCAAATAAAGGATAGATTTCTAAAGGGGTGCAAGAGTGGAAAAAACCTGGGTACATATGTGCGTTAGCCATTAAAGGTGGAAGTATAATTAGAGAGAGCTATTAATAAAACATACAGAATTCTTGGCTTTATTAAAAGGTACATAGGTACAAGAGCAGAGAGGTTATGGTGAACCTGTATAAGACACTAGATCAGCCCCTGCACAAGTCATAGCGTCATAGACATCTACAATACAGGAAAAGGACCTTTGGCCCATCATGCTCACACTGGCCAAAAACAACCACTCAACTATTCTAATCACATTTTCCAGCCTTGGTATTGCAGGTGCACATCTAAATACTTCTTAAATATTATTAGGGTTTCTACCCGCACAGCAGAGAGTGTGGCACAAACAATGTTGTGCATCTTGACTGGACTGACAGAGAAGGACTCTGGAAATGCTTTTTCCAGGACATTAGGATGAGTGCATTTGCACACAGCAAAGATGGTGGCAGTGGTGGAGTAGCAGCATTACTTTCCAGCTCCTGGTCCAGATCTCATTTGCCTCCATCTGCTTTCTTTGTTTCTTTCATTTCCTTTTCTCTTTTTCTCCCTCTTTCCTCATGTTGTCTTTTAAGGCCTTTTCAGTGTCTTTGATGTGATGTAAACAAGCCCAGCAGTGCAGAGTGTGTGGTGGCAGCGACAGCAGCAGGAGACCATGAGTCATGCAGCACGAAGGAGAGAGTGAGCCCAACTATTCAAGATGGCAGCAACAAAGCAAGAGGTCCATCTGCTCAAGGCTTGTTGCATCCTGTTTTTCTCTTTTTCCTACTTTTTTCTTCTCTTCTTTTCTTCATCTTCCTGACATCACGGGGATGTTGAAATGGTGTCGGCAGTGACTGAAGAGAGGCCTCCTGGCTCTGTGGGCCCATGCGTGTACTCCTGGAATTGGCGGTGGGGCGTTGGCTGCAGAGATGAAGGAGCAGGCACTCCTGATGGCAGTAGGCCTGGACCGTGGACCTTGCAAAAATTCTGGAGCCATATTTGGGACTCAAGCCAGTGAACTCTATTTAAATACTTTCTTTTCATTCTTATGTACCTCAAAATGGCACTGGATTGTGATGACAGAACACTTCTCACTGTATCTCCCAAGATATATGTGACAATAAATCATTCATTCATTCCAACTTCTACCAACCTTACAGGAAATGAGTTCCAGTATACTGTTGTAAACAGCTCTGGGCACTGCGCTTTGGGATGCACATGCTTTTGAAACATTGCAGATGAGATTTGCAAGACTGATTCCAGGGAGGAGAAGTTTCAGTTATGAGGATAAGTTAGAGGAGTTGGATGGTTCTCCATGGAGTGAAGAAGTCTGAGAGCTGATTGATTAAGGCATTCAAAATCATGAGGGATCTAGGTAGAATGTAATAGATTTTGTCAAATTATTGATTTTCACAAAGTGCAGGTTTTCATTGCCTGTTGTCAGGTTGTCAAATACTGGGCATGGGTTGTACCTGGCAAGTAATCATTCTGCAGTGCCATGTTCATTTCCCAGAAGAAAGCTCACAATGTAAACTGGCTGACGTTGCAGTTGTCCCCTGCGTTTGACCTGAAAAGATTTAATGGCATTTAAACTTAGCACAATGATCTCTGATGGCTTTTCCTGTGCTTTAAAATATTTGCAGTTGTTCTGAACTCAGATACCACATCTATAAGATGTCTTCCTGCTCGATCTAAGCCTATGTAGGCATCAGTTGACCATCACAGCTACAGGTGCAGAGCGTGACGCAGTGGCATGGAACTTAAATAGTGCCTCAATTGCCAACTAACATCTTAGACAGTCTTCCCTTTTCACTCTTGTGATATATCTGCCAGCAGCGTGATGCTGTCTAATAACAACAATTTAACGACTAGGAAAGTTGGTTAGATATCAATAGTTGAAAAGAAAAACTCCCTTTCAATTAATGCTTCACATTATGAAACACATCCAGAATTTTTAATGCGAGATGTTGATTGTTATTAGTAGCATGATCTTTAAAAAAAAGTTACTTTCTATAGCCCCAGTGAGGATAGGCCAATTCTCAGTATATAATAACTGCTGCACTTCTAAAGTTCCATAGTTCAGCACATTGGTTAAATTCTAAAAGCAATTCCATCTTCAAAAGTCTCCATTATGCTTTCAGAATCAAAAGCAACTGTTAAATCTCTCTTTGCCTAAGCAAAGAATCTAGTGTATAAATTGTAGAGATAGCATTAAATGAACATGTATTGAGTCTCCAGGGTCAACTGTGATGTAACTGTGATCTTGGTGGTTGTGTGATTGTACTCTGCTGGAAGGTTGGAATTCATACAATCTAAAGGGCGGCACAGTGGCTCAGTGGTTAACACTGCTGCCTCAGAGCACCAGGAGCCCAGGTTTGATTCCATCCTTGGGTGACTCGTCTGTGTGGAGTTTGCACATTCTCCCCGTGTCTGCGTGGGTTTCCTCCGGGTGCTCCGGTTTCCTCCCACAGTCCAAAGATGTGCAAGCCAGGTGGATTGGCCATGCTAAATTGCCCATAGAGTTCAGGGATGTGTAGATTAGCTGTGTTATAGGGGGATGGGTCTGGGTGGGATGTGCTGAGGTTCGGTGTGGACTTGTTGGGCTGAATGGCCTGTTCCCACAATGAAGGGATTCTAAGTAAAGCATATTGTTCTGTAACCTTACTGACATATACAGATTGTTAATATGCATTACAGATTCACAAAACCACAGAAACATTACTGAATGATCCCATGATGTCTGCACTGGTTCTCTGAACATTTAAACTTTGTGCCAGGTATAACCCTTCTTCAGGACTGGATGTGGGGGATGGAGGAGCTGCAGATAAAGAGAAGGGGGGAGAAGGAATGGCCGTGATAGGTGAATTCTGGTAGTAGGTATGATCTGCTTGGTTAATGGGAGGGATGAATCTGGTTGGCACTGGAAGGGAGAGTCAGAAAGTGGAATGGAAGGGAGGAGGTGGGGCTGGAAGGGCAACTGGGGATGGGTGGGAAGGTTATTTGAAATTGGACAACTCAATGTTGAGTCCTCCAGGTTGTAGGGTGCCCAGGCAGAAGATAAGTTGTTGTCCTTCAAATTTCCATCACAAATCACTGAGATACTGGAGGAGGCCACGGACAGACATGTCGGAGGCGAAGTGGGGCAGGGAGTTGAAATGGGTGATGACTGGAGGTTAGATTGGCCATAATGTCCCAGGTAAAGATACTTGGCAAAACAGTCGGACTCATCGACGTAGAGAAAACCACATCAGAAGCAATAGACTAAGCTGGAGCAGATGCAAGTGAAGCTCTGTCTCACTTGGAAGGGCTATTTAGGGCCTTGAATGGAGGTGAGGGAGGTGGTGTGTGGGCAGGTGTTGCATCTTTTACTGTTACAGAGGTAGGTACCGGGCGGTTTGGAATAGTTGGTGGGGACTGTGGCGTCAACTAACAATTAGCAAAGGGAATGGTTCTTGTGGAAGGCAGGGAGAGGTGGGGAGTGGAAGATATTCTGGGTGGTGGGATATAATTGGAGTTTGGGGACGTGTTTGAGAATGATAAGTTGGGTGTGCAGGCTGGTGGGGTGAAAAGTGAGGACAAGGGGGACCCTGTCTTTATTAGGTTTGGGGGGTGGTTAAGAGCTGTGGAGGTGGCAAATTCTTCCGCCAACTCCAATTAGACCCCACCACCCAGAACATCGTCCACTCCCCACCCCTGTTTACCTTTTTGCAAGGACTGTTCCCTTTGCCACACCTTAGACTGCGCCACACTCCCCACCAACCACTCCAACCCACCTGGTACCTTCCCCTGTAACACTAAACAATATAACACCTGCCCATACACCACCTCCCTCATCTCCATTTAAGGCACTAAACAGTCCTTCCATGTGAGACAGAGCTTCATCTGCATCTCCTCCAACCTAGCCTATTGCATT
Source organism: Ginglymostoma cirratum (assembly GCA_024137785.1). NCBI lineage: Eukaryota > Metazoa > Chordata > Chondrichthyes > Orectolobiformes > Ginglymostomatidae > Ginglymostoma > Ginglymostoma cirratum. Next base: position 36,023,293 of record JAHRHZ010000024.1, on the reverse strand, counting down.
CGGTGCTCCCTATGTGATTTTCTCTACATCAGTGAGACCAAACCTAGACTAGATGCCCATTTGTCAAGCACCTTCACCTGGCCCATAACAGCCAACTTAACCTCCCAGTCACTATCCATTTCAACTCCCCACCCCACCCCCTTCAACATGTCTGTCCTCAGCTTCTTCCAGTGTCACAGCGACTTGCAACACAAATTTGAACAACACCACCTTATCTTCTGCCTGGGCACACTACAGCCTGGAGGACTCAACATTGAGTTCTCCAATTTCAAATAACCTTCACACCTGGCTCCCTTTCCAGCCCCACCTCCTCCCTTCCATTCCACCTTCTGACCCCTCCCTTCCAGCTACCAACCAGATTCATCCCTCCCATTGACCCACCAGGTAGTACCTACTACCAGTGTCCACCTATCACCACCATTCCACTACCACCCCTCCCCCGCTCTCTTTATCTGCAGCTCCCCTTACCCCCACATCCAGTACTGAAGAGGGGTTATACGTAAAAAAGGTTGACTGCTCATTTCCTCTCTATGCTCCCTGGTTTGCTGTGTTCTTCCAGCCTCCTGTTTTTCCTACCTTGGATTCCAGCATCTGCAGTTTTTTTTTGTCTCTGAACTGTGTGCCATTCTGCTCACTTTTGCCGTATTCCTACACATTGTTTCTGTTTAAGTCATCCTCTCTAACACACTACCGAACGCCTCAATTTATCCTGCCTCCGCCACATTTCCAGAGTGTGCATTCCATAGTCTGAATACTCATGTGTGTGAAAAAGTTTCTTTCACCTCACATTTGCTCCTTTTGTAAAACCTTTTATTCTGTGGTAAGACGTTTCAAATGATGACCGAAATCGGTGAGTGGCGAAAATAGCCTGTTAATTGAGCATACACTATTGTACAGTCCGAGGCGTCAATAAAATCCCGAACCATAGTTCTTACGGTAAACTCTTTATGATGTGAAGGTGCTGGTGTTGGACTGGGATGGGTGAGGAAAGAAATCACAGGAAAACAGGTTATAGTCCAACAGGTTTATTTGAAAACACAAGCTTTCGGAGCCTCAGTCCTTCTTCAGGCAGTATTAGACTTAGAATTTATAAGTATCAGATCAAAGGTTCACACCGCTGATGAGGATGTATTAAACAAACCTAAGATGCTGTTAAATCTTTAACCAGTTGGAAGGTTTTAATTGATTAATGTGTACTTGGGATGGCACGGTGGCTCAGCGGTTAGCAATACTGCCACCAGCACCAGGGACCCAGGTTTGATTCCACCATTGGGCAATTGTCTGTGTGGAGTTTGCACGTTCTCCCTGTGTCTGCATGGATTTCCTCCGGGTGCTCCGGTTTCCTCCCACAGTCCAAAGATGTGCAAGCTGGATGGATTGGCCATGCTAAATTGCCCGTAGTGTCCAGGGATGTCTGGGTTAGACAAGGGAAATGTAGGGCTAGGGGAATGGGTCTGGGTGGAATGCTCTTCAGAGGGTCAGTGTGGACTTGTTGGGCTGAATGGCCTGTTTCCACACTGTAGGGATTCTATGATATGTAAATTCAAAATTCATTTCAAGTTACAGCCTTAAGAGAACAAACGGTTTTATCAGTGTAAAGAAGCAGGACATTTTGTGTCAGACAACTGTTGTTCGGTGTGAGATAACAAGGTGTGGAGCTGGTTGAACACAGCAGGCCAGGTAACATCAGAGGAGCAGGAAAGTTGACGTTTTAGGTCTGGACCCTTCTTCAGAAAAAAAACCACACACAAACACAATGCACACGCACAAACAAACACGAACTCACGATCTCTCTTCCCCACACACACACCCAAACTCACTCTATCTCTCCCGTACACACGCACAAACTCACTTGTGCGTCTAGGGGTATGTCTGGGAGAAAGAGAGAGAGAGAGAGAGAGAGTGTGTGTGTGTGTGTGTGTGTGTGTGTGTGTGTGTGTGTGTGTGTGTGTGTGTGTGTGTG
>JAHRHZ010000024.1:35961127-36015924 GCA_024137785.1 Ginglymostoma cirratum | reverse complement strand
GTGTTTGTTGGAGGGAGTGTCTGTGTATGTATGCCTCCCGCCCCTCCCTCCTCACTGACCAACCCCCATCCCATCTCCCTACCTACACTCACCTGTACTGGCTTCATCCCCACCTCCTTGAACTGTCCGTCTTCTCTCCACCTATCTGCTCCTCTGTCCACCTCCTATCATCCCCTCCCCCTCTCTCCCTATTTATTTGAGCCCCCTTCCCCTCCCCCATTTCTGAAGAAGGGTCCAGACTCGATACATCAGATTTCCTGCTCCTGTAATGCTGCCTGGCCTGCTTTGTTCATCCAGCTCTACACCTTGTTATCTCAGACTCCAGCATCGGCAGTTCCTGCTATCTTATTTGAGTGACATCTGTCCTGGGGAAGCAGGAGATTTTTAGATATTTGCTAAGTGCTAGCTGCTACTCAGATGAGAGTGTCTGTCTGGTCTGCTTGCATAATTGAAATGTGTTAGTCTTTTTATGTTTTAAGTTAGTAAATGTTAGTAAAAATAGTAGGCCTATATGATCTAAATAAGTTATAAATTATACATGCACTGAATAAAAGTATAAAGGATATTAAATTGATTACCTGGTTGTGAGAGTTTGTATACTATTTGCCAGTGTGAGTTTCATTCATTCATTCATGCAATTTCACAGAAGTGCTGTTTTGATGGTAGGTTCAATATATTTAACAAGGACAGAGATAAAAGGTACTGCAGATGCTGTAGAATCCGAGATAACAAGATGTGGGGCTGGATGAACACAGCAGGCCAAGCAGCATCATAGGAGCAGGAAAGCTTGACGTTTCGGGCCTAGATCAAGCTTTCCTGCTCCTCTGATGCTGCTTGACCTATTTAACAAGGACATTCTGGTTGAGAAAGCTGTTTGATATTCTGCTGTCCATTCAGATTCTGAGAGACAGTTGGTAAGGGCTGATTAATTTAATAATCTTTCCATAGTTTCAGGTCATGGGGACGGTTTTGTCTCTGAATAGGTCAGTAGTCTTTGATATTTATTCAGAGGTAGCTTTGATGTAAATAGGTCTGATAAGGGTTGAAGGTGTGAAGAAGCAGTAATGGGTTTGGAAGCAATGTTATAATTTAGTCCATCTCACAATAGTAAAATGCACCTCAAAAATCACTGTTTTATGAACGAATGAACGAAAATGAATTATAATAAACACCGAGTTAGTAGTGGGTTATGAATGAATGAATGGGAATGCGGTATTAGTAAATGTAGCGAGCTGGTGCGTGAGTTAGTGAAGAGACCTATAATACAATATCCCACAAAGCTGTGTCCTCTACCTTTTAATCTGTTTAAGGGAGGGAACAGTTTTTTTATTTCTTTTTCCATTCTTTCTAGACTTGTACTGATTTTGTAAACTGCAATTTTCCCCTTTCCCTTCTCCTTTCAAGGAAAACAGCCCCAACTTATCCAATCTTTCCTCTTGATTGAAATATCTCAATTCTCAAACAATTCTTGTAAGCCTCTTCTGAGCTCCCCCCAGTGCATTTGTATCCTTCCAATAGTGTGGCACCCAGGACTGTGTGCAGTACTCCAACTAAGATCTCACCAGTGTCTTACATAAGTTCATTATAACCTCCATGCTCTTTTTCTCCATGCCTCTATTCATGAAGCCTAGAATATTGTAAGCCTTAATCATAGCTCACTCTATCTGTCCTGCCACCTTTAATGATTTTGGTATATATGCATCCGGGTTTCTCTGTTCCTGTAGGGGAGGCAATTGCCCGGTGGTATTATCACTGGACTGTTAATCCAGAGACCCAGATAATGTTCTGGGGACCACGGTTCAAATCCCACCATGGCAGAGGGTAGAATTTGAATTCAATAAATATCTGGAATTACGAATCTAACAATGACCATGAATCCATTGTCAGTTGTTGTGAAAAACCCATCTGGTTCACTAATGTCCTTTGGGGAAGGAAACTGCCATCGTTATCTGGTCTGGTCTACATGTGGCTCCAGACCCACAACAATGTGGCTGACTCTGAACTGTCCTCTGGGCAATTAGGGATGGGCAGTAAATACTGCCTAGTCATCCCATGAATGAATAAAGAAGAAAAAACATTTTACTTTATACTCTTGCCTAAGTTCTTTGGGTTGCCTCATACTTCTCCCCATTGGACTTCATCTGCCACCTATCTGACCACTCCACCAATGTGTCAGTGGCCTTTTGAAGTCCTACGCTGTCCTCATCACAGTTTTTAATTGTGCTATCTGCAAAACTCTAAGATTGCCTAGCACATATCAGGAAAAGTAGGAGCCTTAATACATAGCTGTAGAGAATTCCACTACAAACCTTTAGACTGGTATAAAAAGTGAAGAAAGGAGAAGTACAGAAAGTAGGAAATTACAAACCAGTTAATATGATATCTGTCATATTACAAATGCTGGAATCTATTATTTAAGAGTTTATCGCCGATCACTTAGAAAATCTCAATTTAATTGGGCAAAATGAACATGGTTTGTGAATGGGAAATTATGCTTGACTAAATTATCTGAGTCCTTTGAAGAAGAAGCAAGCAGCATGGAAAAAGGGGATAACAAGGTGTAGGGCTGCATGAACACAGCAGGCCAAGTAACATCTTGGCCTGCTGTGTTCATCCAGCTCTACACCTTGTTATCTCAGATCCTCCAGCATCTGCAGTTCCTACTATCTCTGGAAAAAGTGAAAGCTGGAGATGAGGATTAGATTTCCAATTGGCATTTTAAAAGCCCTAATATCAAAGGTTGCTATAGAAAATAATAGAACAAGGTGTAGGATGTAAGACATTAGCATGAACAGTGGATTGGTTAGGCAACAGCAAGCTGAAAGCTGGGAAAATTGCTTCATTTTCACCAGTAACTAGTGAAGTGCCACAGAAATCAGAACTGAGTTCTCAACTATTCACAATGTATATCAAAAATTTGGATGAAAGGAAGGAAAGTATGGTTGTTAACTTTATTGATGATGCAAAGGTGGATAGGAAAGTAAGTTGTGAAGAGTTAGAAAGGAATCTACAGCAGATATAGAAAGGGAGAATAGAGAAGCTGAATAAACAGAATACTAGTTTAATGAGAAAAAGATTACAGAACTCTATGGTACAGACATGTCTGGTCACCCTGGTACATGAATCACATGTAATAAATAGGCAGCTACAGCAAATGATTAGGAAGGCAAATTAAATGTTTATTGCAAGAGGAATGGGATATAAAAGTAGAGATGTTTTGGTGAAATTGTACAGGGCTCTGATGAGACAAAACCAGCAGTACGACATACAGTTTATTTGCCTTAATATTTTCTCTTTTATTGTGCAAGTTGTTGTATTGGTAAGGGTATATTTTTATTGTTCTTTTACCATGCAGAGATGAAATTGCTGAGTTTTTGGCGCAGTTTTGTTCAGAATAAATTGGATACCTTGCTCGATGATTAGATTCAGGATGCTACATGGGAAGTGAGGGGAAGGAAGTTGTCATTCATCAGTAATGATGAGAAATATCTAATGTTTCATTTCAAGCTCACCAGGAACCTTATTAGTAAATCCATAATGACGTTGCTTCACTCTTTGTAGCATTGGCTTGATATGATCTCTAGTTCTTATTCTTGTTATTCTTGCAGTAATGTGCTGTATTATGAACAAAGGCAGGATACCTAGGGTTAGATATCTATCTTCATTGAGTAGGTAAAGAGTGCCTCGCAATGTAACTTCTCAGCTTGACGAGCGCTAATATTATGTTTCCATGACAACATTCACACGTAAGAACAAAATATTCAATTTCACAATTTGAGAATCTATATTGGAAAAATATTTTGAGCGTTATATCATTGTGATTAACAGTGCATTAACTAGGGTATACTGAGGTCCTTAAGTCTATAATAGTTGATTTCATTTAATACTTACCCCTCACCTGACTGGGATGGGTTTTAGAAAAAATACAGTGAATGTTAAATTAGATAATCCATGAAAATAGTTACGGGTATTTCAATGGAGCATTACTCCTTCTTTGCCAACTCCACACAGCCTGCTGATTTGAATGACTTCAACACCTAACCATGCTGTTCATTAGCTGAGTGCATCACAGAGACAATATTATGGGAAGGATGTAGCACTACTTAAAGCTAGCCTGCACCTCATAAAAGGGAGGTGTATCATGGCTGAGTAGGGAGTTGGTTGTTGTGGAAATATTATCAAGCACAACTTCGAGACTGAGATGCGTGGAATATTGAATTTTAGTCAAGGGAAGAATTTTCAAAAAAAGAGATTGCAAATTTTAGTGATAGCAGACATTTATGCAGCAGTTTCAAGAAGCATGTTCATCCTTGCCCCCTCACCTCCATTTGATAACATTTTGAGTCACTTCCTTTAAATATAATCTCTGTGAACTCTTTTTCTTTGAACTACTTCTCACACTATGGGAATCAAATGGGAAAATTCCAGCTTGTAGCTATTTTAACACTGCACTGGAGGCCATGCACAGGGGTGGCATGGTGGCACAGTGGCACAGTGGTTAGCACTGCTGCCTCACAGCACCAGGGACCCGGGTTCAATTCCAACCTCGGGTGACTGTCTGTGTGGAGTTTGCACATTCTCCCTGTGTCTGCGTGGGTTTCCTCTGGGTGCTCTGGTTTCCTCCCACAGTCCAAAGATGTGCAGGTTAGGTGGATTGGCCATACTAAATTGCTTGTGGCGTTCAGGGAGGTGTAGATTAGGTGGGTTATTGGGGGATGGGTCTGGGTGGGTTGCTCTGAGGTTCAGTGTGGACTTGTTGGGCCGAAGGGCCTGTTTCCACACTGTAGGGATTCTATGAGATGAAAACATGGAGTGATGTCCTCTATCTGTAAATAGTGCCAGCATCTCCTCCAGCGGTACTCAGAACACGTGGCTGTGGAGATAAAGGCATAAAATTCTAAAGAAATGGATTCACAACTATATGTGATTCAATGATCTCACATGAAGGTTCAAGGTCCTAATGCTTCAAATAGTATACACATATGCATTGACACACATACACAATATTGTCATAAATCTCCAATGTCATCGCAAAGCTTACATACACACACTACCCAAACAAACTGCATGAAGCTCACTGACCTACTTTCTCCCTTTTGCCTGACAATGCACTCGTAGAGGCAATATCAACTGTCCAGAGAGGACCAGATGTAACTGCATTGTCCTACCTCTGTGAAAGAAACAATGTTCCTTCACTGTTGCTGGGTCCAAATCCTGGAATTGTCTCCCTAATTGCATTATGGGTCAACCCACAGCAGGTGGACTGCAGCAGTTCAAGAAGGCAGCTCACCACCACTTTCTCAAGGGTAACTAAGGATGGGCAATAAATGCTGGCCAGCCAGTGACACCAAAATCCCTCAAAAAGAATATACAGAGAAGTTGGCTGTAGAATAGTGGAGTATGTTGTGGTTGGTTGGCTCACCGAGCTGGATTGTTGTTTGTCCGCAGACGGTTCATTACCCTGCTGGGTAACATCATCAGTGCAACCTCCAAAGAAGCGATGTTGTGTTTTCCCACCTGTTATTTGAACTTTGGAGTCCGTTGAGCTGGATTAACTCACTTCCAATTTTTCTTCGTAGTATATGGGGTCAAGCTCTATGTGTTTGTTGATGGCTTTCGTCATGGAGTACCATGTTTCTAGGAATTCCTGTGCTTGTCTCTGGTTTGATTGCCCCAGGATCTTGGTGTTGTCCCAGTCGAATTGGTGGTTCTCTTTATCGATGTGGATTCAAATAACAGGCAGGAAAACACAACAGCACTTCATTGGAGGCTGCACTGATGATGTTACCCAGCAGGCTAATGAAATGTCTGAGGAACAACAACAAACCAGCTTGGCAAGCCAACCAACTACAACATCCGCATCCTGAGCTACAAATCTACTCCAAAACCTTAAATAGTGGGATATGTTAGTCTAAGTCCATTTAACTTCCCTTGAACCTACGTCCCCGAGGACTTCAAAAGGATTTTAATAAGTTGGTGGGAGGGACAAACAGATGTCTGTAATCTTCAATGTGGAGAAGTGTGAGTTGATACATCTTCCTTGGAAGAAAATGGAAAGACAATATAAAAAAAGGAGTCTCTGAGAAGTTGCAGGAGCCAAGAAACCTGGGCATATATGTGACAGGACAATTGGAAGGAATAGTTAATGAAGTACATGGGGGAGGCAATGGCCTAGTGGTCTTATGACTGGGCTGTTAATCCAGAGACCCAGCTAAAATTCTGGAGACCTGGGTTCGAATCCTGACATGGCAGATTGTTGTATTTAAATTCAGTAAAATATCTGGAACTAGGAATCTAACGATGATCATGAACTTATTGTCGATTGTTGGAAAGACCCATTTGGTTCACTAACGTCCTTTGACGAAGGAAACTGCCATCCTTCCCTGGTCTGACCTACATATGACTCCAGACCTACAACAATGTGGTTGACTCTGAACTGCCCTTTGGGCAATTAGGGATGGGCAATAAATGTTGCCTAGTCAGCAACGCCAACACCCTATGAATGAATAAAATGAACGAATGAATGAAAAAAAACCTGGGCTTCATTAATAGGGAAATAGAGCACAAAAGCAAGGAAGCTATCTTGAACTTGTACGTGACAATAGTTTGACCTCAGCTGGAGCACTAGGTACAGTTCTGGATGTCTCACTTCAGGAAGTATGCAATTGTAATGGAGAAAGTGCAGAAAAGGTTTACAAAAATGGTTCCAGGTTTGAGGACTCTGAGTTATGAAGATAAATTGGAGATGCTGGGACTTTTTTACTTAGAGAAGAGAAAGCTCAAAGGAGATCTGATTGAAGTTTTCAAAATCATGAGGAGTTAAGACACAGTAGATATGGAGAAAATATTCCCAATTGTGAAAAGATTGAGAATGAGAGGAAACAGATTTAAAGTAATTTCCAATGGAAACAAAATGAAATGGGGAAAATGTTTCCATGCAGTGAGACGTTAAGGTATAGAATGCAATGTCTGGGAGTGTAGTGGAGGGATGTTTAACTAAAACAGTCAGAAGGGAATTAAACAGTTATATGTAAAGGGGGACAGAGAAATGGCAGAAGAATGACATGAAGTGAGATGCTCATTTGAAGAGGTGGCACAGACCTGAGACTGAATGGCCTCTTTCTTTGCTGTAACAATTCTATTATTTTGAAATCCCATAAATGATTCTTTCTGATTGTCTGATTTCATGGAAAAAAATTAAATACAGTCATGTGATCTAAGAGTCTAAGAGAGAATAGCTTGGAAAGGAACTAAGACAGCATTCTTGTAACTCTGAATGTATTGTAATAGTGTTTGAATGCTATACAGCTAACAGTCTTCAGGAGCTATTGAAACTATAGCACAATAACTTACTGACCAGCGAGACTTCCATTCTTGAGGCCGTATCCATTGGTGGAACTGAGACCATTGAAGGTGGCTTTATCTCCACACCTATTGTTCCTCACACCCAACACTCCTCATCATAGAATATTCTCATGTGCAAGCTGCAAATGAAGCAACCAACAACCCATACTCTCACTCCACTCTACAATACTACATGACATTTGTGCCCTTCTTCTATGTTAATACATTTATGGAATATGGACATTACTGGCATCTAGATTACCAGTTTGTCAACATAACCGCTCCTGTAGCACTCTCCTTTTGGATATTCAGGAAGTGCAAAGTAGTCAGGAAACGAAGGAAAAGTAAGACAAACACTGGAGAAATGTCCCATCACTCAGTCTCGCAATCACAGTCATAGTCACAGATCCTGAAAATTTGCTTCATTTATAGGATTGCACAGATATGGGATCTGTATGTCTTAACGTGTTGGATATGAGCAGACTTTGGCCAGGGAAGTGGGCAAAGATAACACGTATGCTAGTTTACCAGAGGGTGAGATCACACTTGACTTCTGTTAGAGATGACTCATCAAACACTTTGATAGGGCAGCCTACTGGGGTAGACCAATTTGTGTGCTGAGTGAAATGTGGAGGAAATGGAAAACATGTCCTCAATGTCAACAAACACCGAGGAGCCTGGCACCAGCTTAGCACAGAGATGAAGGCATGGAAATGGTGACCAAATCTGTGGATGAAACCTTGATACAGCCTCTAATAACAGAGGTTACAGCTTCCATTGCTGCTTAAGCAAAAGGCAGTCAATATTAGAATGCAGAAATAAAATGTTCTTTTTGATATATTCTTTCATGGCACGTGTTGTTGGCATGGCCAGCATTTGTTGCCCATCCTTCATTGACCTTGAATTGAATAACTGACAAGCCCCATTTCCAACTGCAGTTAAGAATCAACCACATAGCTATGGGTGTGAAGTCAAGACAAGGACAGCACATTTCCTTCCCAAAGGGACACTGATGAATCAGATAGGATTTTACAACGATTGATGACAACTTCATGGTCATTATTTCCAAGATGGATTTCCTCTTCCAGATTTTATTAATTGATTTTAACTTTCACAAGCTGTCATAGTGGGATTTGAACACATGTCTCCAGACCATTAGCCTACACCTCTAGATTACGCATCAGTTACATATATATGATGCCTCTGGTTCCCTTATTGTCAGACAAGCCCCATCATTACTGAGGATTTCTCTGTGCAAAATTGTTTACAGGGTCTGTTACTGTACTGTAGTCCAGCAATCTACTCTGCAATAGATTGTTCAGATTTCTGAAGTGTGTTCCCATAGGAGTGGCAGTGACTCCATTTGATGTGAGCCTGCTATATATTGTGTTATTGCACAAATTCCAAAATGGCAGTGTACCTTTAAGATGGTAAAATGACTTTGCACTTGTGATGTTCCAGTATAAATATCCTCACCTCCCTTTCAGTAGTCAGAGGGTAATAGAATTAGGGCAATGGATAGACAGTGAAATCAGCCAAGTGTAATCTTACGGTCAAGTCATGCAGCTGTAATATGAGTTAACACAGTACATGGACTGATGTTACTAACAAACATCAAGACATCAGTTTCAATGAGTCCAATTTTTCTGGTAAATGAGTGTATAGGATGGGCTGAAGGGCTAAAAGTTGATAGTGATATTTAACATCTGCATGAGATAATAAATTGTACAGGATGGGAAAATAGGCTGGGAAAGTGTAGAATAATATTTAACAAGCTGCATGACCTTGAATGAGTTCTGTGAACATTCCTTTATGAGCTGAAGTTGACGCCTGCGCTTGTTTTCCCATCCTGTGTTGTCTGTGCCAGCCAGCAATTTTGTCTTGCTGTATCTGCTTGCTTTATGCTGGCTGTTTGTCACCCTGTATGACAGAGAGAGTTTTGTTCCAAGCAGCAGCAGCTGCTGGACTTCACCTCGGCTTGGAATTGTGAACAATGCCAGGAACGAACCTGAGCCTTCAGACCAGCCCCAAGGGGCAGAAGAACAGGAGACTTATTGTTTTTTCTAGAAAGACATGAGACTTGGTTTTTTTTTCTCTTTTTTCCCATTTATTATTACCGCTATAATAATTTATTATTGTCATTATAATCATTATTATTACTTAATAAATATTCATATTTAAGCAAACTGCTGTGGTCAAGCCTTCTCTTAATTATATTTACCCAAATCTGAAAAGAACCCCTTGGACACATTCTGTCATCTATGGCAATGGGCTATTATATAGGGAAGCACTTGGACTATGTTAGACTGGCAGTGCTGCCTGATCAAAGAAATCATATTGCTTTCTCCCTTTGACAAACGAGCATTCATCCTCCAACCGCTGCCACCCCAGTAGCTGCCTTTGCAGTTGCCAGCTAGCTAGCCAGACTGCCTTGACTATGACCAACATGCATGATTGTGCAGTTCAAAGGTGGGCTGTCAATGCCTAGGACTGTTGCAAATTATCTTCCAAAACCATCTACCACCTTTTCCAATGCAATGCAGCAGTCCTCCATCAACTATGCTGCAGTTACTGTAGTAGCCCTCCTTAAAGGAAGCCTGAGGACTGGCAAAGACACATTGAAGACAGACACAGAGATAAGGCACAAAGATGATACATCTTTCAACGTCCTTTAGGGAAGTAAATCTGTGATCCTTACCTGGTCTGGCCTATATATGATTCCAGACTCACAGAAAATGGTTGACTCTTAACTTGCCTCTGGGCAATTGGAGTTAGGCGAAAAATGGTGATCCAACCAGTGATGTCCATGTCTCATGAGCAAATATAAAAAGATTTTACTTCCAATATATCTGCAATTTTATCTGTATTATGCAAACTAGTGGTTATTTAACTGAAATACCAAACAGATGTTGATCTTACTTCAGACAAAGTACTTGCATCCCGTGTATTTAATTTTGATCTGTTATGAAGATTACATGATGCATCTTGTGTCATTTTTAAATTAAAATCATGCAGTTAAAAGCACAATAAAGTTAGTGTGAGGGACTGTGGAAAATCAACACTACTTAGATTAAGTATGATACAAAGAAATGAGGTCGTAAACTGCAACTGGACCTGTATCAGAAAAAGCATTAGGGTCAAAGAAAGCAGATTTAATTTAATCCCTTATCTCATCAGTAGATAAAAGGCCACATTGAATCAGTGAGTAATTTCAATGCCTCTGTGCTTGGATGTTAAAGATCTGAAGGATTAAAGTGTCTCAGGAGTGAAAGCATCTACTACATCAAACAAAAGGGAAGTATCCCACAATGATTCATTGAAATAGTAATAGAAAAAACAAATACAGGGTGTAGTTGCTACTTCTGTAGAAATCCCAAAATCTGTCCTGCAGTAAATTGTAGCTGATTTCCCTTGATCTGATTAGTTTACCAAGCAATCTGTTGTAAATAAAACAGATTGTTATTTCCATTGGAAATAGAAATTATGGTTAAGTTATATGAATTACGGATACTAAATGTAGGTTATATTTGGTACGTAATTCTTTACACTATATAAACATTAAATTATAGATGATGTTTCTCTATGTTGAAACAAGTTTTAATATTATTATTGGTAAACTTTATTTAATTCACAGTACCACATAAGATTCTTACAATGCAGAAGGAGCCCGTTATTCATTTTCAGATGACAATCTAATTCCTTTTCTAATGCTTTGAATGAATCTACCTTCACCATAGTCTCAGGCAGCACATTCCAGCCCTTAACCAAATGTTACTTAAAAAATGTTCCCTCACATCTCTTTTGCTTCTTTTAGTAGTTACTCTGAATCTGTAGCCTTTCATTCTTGATCCTGAAATAAGTGGGAATAGTTTCTCCCAATCCACTCAGTCCAGATCCCTCATCATTTTGAAAACTTCTATCAAATCTTATCTTGACCTTCTCTTCACCAAATAAAAAGTGCCAGTTTAATTGCCCATCAACTGTTACTAATTATCATCTGACACTGGAAGTCTAACAATCTCAGCATTGCTCACCATTCCTTACAGATGTCCATTACATGCTGGACTATTTCCCTGTCAGTTTCCTTAATCATGGTTGGTTATTCACTTCCTTGAATCATTCTTCCCCACTGGTATCTATCTTTGCTGTGATTCATGAATTAATTTATTAAATTTTGCCATTGATCCTTAGCCATTTTTGCTGCCAAAATTCTTTTTAAAGTTTGCTCCAGCCTATTCTGCCCTCATTCCCACATAATTACCTTTCATTAAGTTTAACAACTCAAGTTTCTCACTCTGAATTTTAAAATTTATTTTCTTATAATCACTATCTCCGAGTGGATCTTTTGCTCTGAGATAATTTAATAAACTTTTTCATTACGGATTTCCAAATACAGATCCAAAAATGCATGATCCCTGATTGTATCCACAACATATTGTTCTATGAATTCTATTATGTGGCTGCCTTTGTCAATATGATTTTCCTGATCTCCATGGAGAGTAGAATCAACCATCATTAGTGTGCTGACTTTCTGTTATTTATTAATAAGCATTTATAAGCAATTCAACTGACCTCATTATAGTATGCTGATCCCTAAACACACAAACTGCTTGACTCATAAAAGCACAACTACGTAGGATTGCTCATTATTGATTCTGGAATGCCCAGTAGAATAAACTAAAAAACAATACTTTCTACAAAATTCCACTAAGGAATTGGTGGTAACTTAAATAATTCTTTGTGGATTGTGGTCAAAGAGTATGTCTGTCTACAGAGAGAAGTCTCTCACATGACATTTTGCAACATGACTTTCTTCAACTGAGTATTCAGCACAAGACTAATAGCTTTAGAAAACAAAACAAGCTGATCAGAGATTTCAAGAAGCCACGGTTTTTAGTGCAATACAAGGACAAGTTTGACCTTTCTTGCAAACTGGATCACAAATTTGAATAGGTTTGTGCAGATAAAAGGATGCTGTTCAAAGACCAACAAAAGATTCCCCTTTCTAATTCAAAACGTGAGGAGACTCTTGCGTAAACAGAACAGGGAGGAATTGGTGCTTGTATGAAACATACTTCTCATTGCTTGGTCTTTCTCTCTCATTTTTCTTTGGAAGCAGGATATTGAAAACGGAGATCCAGTATCCCAATAGCAGGTTTCTTACAAAAGAGGTATCCAGCAAAATATATGACACTGTGATTTGTAGTTAACTTGCAAGATCAGATTACCATTACCTAAAATATCAAAGCAGTGATGTTTAATTAGTCAAAATGGTCTGAACATTACACTGCTCAGTTCCCTCAGAATCTTTCACAGATAGAAGAAAATCAGCAGGTCAAGACTATTGGAAGTTCAGGCTCAGGAGAGGACAGCTCTACCCCAAAGGATTTGTTTTGTTGAGCAGTTATTCACATATGAGAACCTAAACATTTTGTTCTCTATTCTCACTACAAAAAAAGCCTCAATGATTCTGCTATTGGGAATGTACCTTGATTTAAAAAATCAGCTTCTCTTTAAATGCACCTCATTCTTCCATAACAGTTCCACCTGAGATTAGCCAAAAATGCCCTAGGACTGAGATAATTAATGCTAACAATCACAACCATCTTCGTATGTGCCACACAGGGCTGCAACCAGCGGACAGTTTTTCCCGTGATTCCTAGTCACTCCAGTTTTACTAGGGCTCATTGGTGTCACAATGTGTCAATGCAGCCTTGATGCCAAGGAGAGTCACTTTCACCACACCTTGGGTTTAGGCCTCCGATGTCGTATTTTACCTGGTATAACTCATTTTCTAGCTTTAAGTTGACGTAATTTATTGGCAATTTTGAAACCACTCTAACGGTAATGGCTACATTGAATAAGGCACAGTTCAAATCCACTCCACACAAATAACTGAATTGAATTGCCTTCAATACCTTGTATCAATATACTTCAATTTAACAAATTCCTTGGAGAGAAATTTGTGCTTTTTGCTGTCAACAAGGTTTAAACTGATCCCATGTGCTTAAGAATACCTATCTTTTTGGCTCCTTTATCATAAACAATGGATATTTCACCTTCAAATATAAATTTCCCACAATGTTTCACAACCCAATTAACAGCAACGTAAATAAATTAGCTTGCATTGAGTTGCCGCAAGCTTTATTCGTTGGTAAAGCCATTTCAAGAGAGACTAGACTAGCTTAGTTTTCAGACATAATAAAAACTACAGATGCTGGAGTCAGAGACAACACAGTATGAAGCTGAAGGAACACAACAGGCCAGGCAGCATCAGGGGAGCAGGAAAGTTGACGATTCAGGTCTAGACCCTTCTTCAGAAATGGGGAGGGGGAATGGAGCTGGGAAGTAAATACAGAGGAGGGGTGGGGCTGGGGAAGGTAAGTGGGGTGGTAATAGGTGAGTGCAGGTAGGGAGTGGTGGGGATTGGTCGGTGGGATGGCTGTGGTGGATAGGTGGGAGAGAAAATGGACAGATTGTGTCAGATCAAGGAGGCAGGGATGAGAGGGAGGCTTGGACATGGGATAAGGCCAAGAGTGGGGAGATTTTAAAACTGGTTAATTCCATGTTTAGGCCACCGGACTGTAGGCTCCAAGGTGGAACATGAGGTGCTGCTCCTCCAATTTGCCAGTGGTATCATTGTGACACTGGAGGAGGTGTGGGATGGACATGTCACCCAGGGAGCGGGAGAGGGAGTTAAAATAGTTGGCGACCGGAAGGTGTCGTCGTTTGTCATGAACAGAGTGCAAATGCTCTACAAAATGGTCTGAGTCTACGCTTGGTCTCACCGATGTAGAGGAGGCCATACTGGGAGCAGCGGATACAGTAGATCAAGTTGATGGGTGTGCAGGTGAATCCCTGTCTGATATGGAAGGCTGGTTTTCTACCTTGAATGGAGCTGAAGGGGGAGGCGTGGGGGCAGGTGAAGCACTTCCTGCAGTTGCAGGGAAAGGTGCTGGGGTGGCAGGGTTAGTGGGGAGTGTGCGGATGAGGGAGTCATGGAGAGAGTAGTCCCTACGAAAAGCAGATAGGGGTGGGGAGGAAAATATGTTTTTGGTTGTGGGGTTGGATTGTAGGTGGCAGATGTGGCAGAGAATGATATGTCAGGTGCAGAGGATGGTGGGATGCTATGTGAGTACAAGGGGTATTCTGCCTTTGTTTTTGTTTGGGGGAAGGAATGTGAAGGCAGAAGTGCAGGAAATGCAAGAGATGCGGTTGAGGGAATTTTCGATCACCGGAAAGGGATGCTACGATACTTGAAATGGGAGGATATCTGGCATGTGCGGGAGTGGAACGCCCCATCTTGGGATCAGACATGGCGGAGGCAGAGGAATTGGGAGTAGGAGATCGCAGTCCTGCAGGAGGGTGGATGAGAGGAGGTGTAGTCTAGGTAGCTGTGGGAGTCGGTGGGCTTGAAATAAATGTTAGTTTTGAGGGGGTTACAAGAGATGGAGGCGGAGAGGCCCAGGAAGGAGAGGGAGGTATTGGAGGTGGTCCAGGTGAATTTGAGGTCGGAGTGAAAGATGTTAGTAAAGTTGATGGACTGTTCAAGCTCCTCGTAGGAGCATTAGGCAATGCTGATACAGTCGTCACGGTAGCGGAGGAGAAGGTGGGGGATAGTGCCAGTGTAACAGCGGAATAGGTACTGTTCCACGTATCTTATGAAGAGACAGGCATAGCTTGGGCCCATGCAGTTGCCCATGACCACTCCCTTAGTCTGTAGGAAGTGGGAGGAGTTAAAGGCAAAGTTGTTAAGTGTAAGGACAAGGTCAGTTAAGTGGATCAGGGTGTCAGTAGAGGGGGACTGGTTGGGCCTGCAGAAGATGAAGAAGCAGAGGGCTTTTAGGCCATCTCCATGGGGGATACAAGTGTGCAGGGATTGGATGTCTGTAGTGAAGATAAGGTATTGGGGGCCAGGGAATTGGAAGACTTGGAGGAGATAGAGGGCATGGGTAGTGTCCCAGATGGAGGTGGAGAGTTCCTGGACCAGGAGGAGAAAAACAGAGTGAAGGTAAGCGGAGATAAGTTCAGTAGGGCAGGAGCAGGCAGAGACAATGGGTTGGCCGGGGCAGTCATGTTTGTGGATTTTGGGAAGGAGATAGAAATGGGCGGTGCGGGGTTGGAGAACGATAAGGGTGGAGGCTGTGGGTAGGAGGTCACCTGAGGTGATGAGGTTATGAATGGTTTGAGAAATGATGGTTTGGTAGTCAGGGGTGGGATCATGATTGAGGGGGCGGGAGGAGGAGGTGTCAGAGAGTTGCTGCCAGGCCTCAGCTATGTCAAGGTCAGTGCACCTTCCCATTAGTGCGACACCTTATCTGCGGGTTTGATGGTGAGGTTAGGGTTGGAGTGGAGGGCTGCATGTTCCGTGGGGGAGAGGTTGGAGTGAGTGAGAGCGGTGGAGGATTGAGGCAATCAACATTGCGACAGCAGTTGGAAATGAAGAGGTCAAGGGAGGGTAGAGGCCTGGGGTTGTGTACAGGAGGATAAGGTTTGTTGGAGGTAGAAGAAGGGGTCTGTAGAAGTTGGCTTAGACTCCTGGTTAAAGAAATATGCACATTGGCGAAAGCGGCAGGAAAAGTGTTTGACATCCAAACGTGAACGGAATTCATTGAAGTGTGGGCACAGGGGAATAAAGGTGAATCCTTTGCTGAGCACTGACCATTCGTCCTTAGTGAGGGGGAGGTCTGGGTGGATGGTGAAGACCCGGCAGGGCTTGGGGCTGGGGCTAGGTATAGAGCTGATTGCAGAGCTGGAGTGGGGTGTGGGGGCAGAGTTAGTGACATCATCAGCGTCAGCAGTGTCATCATCAGCGTCATTGGTGGAAGTGACATCATCAGCGGAAATGATGTTGTCGGCATCAGCGGCGGCAGAAGTGGTGAAGTCAATGTCAGTAGTGCCTACACCTCCCACCTCCAGCCCCCAACCTCATCGTTCCACAAACCCGCACCACCCATTTCTATCTCTTTCCCAAAATCCACAAACATGACTGCCCTGGACAACCCATTGTCTCTGCCTGCTCCTGTCCCACTGAAATCATCCTCCACCAAGTCCTTCTCTAATCATCCTCCAGCAATTCCTTCTCACCAATGACTTCATATAAATTTGCACATATAACTTACACTTCTTTCTTGTGTAAACCATTGCCAGGGAGTTAATAGCAGCAGTCAACAACAAGCCTGTCATGCTGACTACTGGTAGTGTTACCAGAAATCCTTTAAAATATGCACTATAATTCATTGAGGTTCAATTGGTTATCTGGATTTAAAAGTAAACCAGCATGATAACCACATTGAAATTCACAAGCAAATAATATATTCTACTGGCAAGTAAACTCCAAGAAGACAATAGTGAATATCATAGAAAGCTGATATTCTCAAATTTTTATTCTCAACAACTCACCACGTTTGACACTGATATTTGTTATTGTTCCTGTATATTTGATTTCTGATTATTTTCTATGAGGTATTATTCCTATGAGCGATTTAATTACACTGATAACGTTTTCTTGTTATTGTTTATCATTTACATACAGATGTCCAAATGTAAATTTTTTGTCACATCAAGAAAACTTAAGTGTTCCCAGCCTTCTCTGTAATTGACAATGTGATCCAAATCTTCAGATGACTCAATGCTAACAACAGTCGCTTATCATTACAAAGTAGCTTATCTTAAAGGCTGATCTTGACGTACAATCTGGTTGTTGTCAGTTCAAACTTATTGTAGTCTTTGAGGCTACCTGATCAGATATTTCTTATTGCGGTATGACAT
This sequence comes from Ginglymostoma cirratum, assembly GCA_024137785.1. Taxonomy (NCBI): domain Eukaryota; kingdom Metazoa; phylum Chordata; class Chondrichthyes; order Orectolobiformes; family Ginglymostomatidae; genus Ginglymostoma; species Ginglymostoma cirratum. The sequence goes on along the minus strand of JAHRHZ010000024.1, from coordinate 35,998,809 downwards.
AGTTCAGCCTGACAATGAGATAATGCACATCAAGAAATTCTGAGTATGAATAAATGTTGTAAAAAGACTTATTGTTGTTCAATCAGAATAGCATGTTATAGAAACATTGATTTGATTAAAAATGATAATCTTGGTTCTTCAACATTCACAATCCCCTTCATTATGCTATCTTCAGATGCTTTCTACTGATGCTACAATTGAAGCTAGTTGCCATAGCCAAGCACATGTTTCTGACATTGGGTAAGAATTTGCTGCCAAAAAATGGCTGGACTAACAGCATTTGCCATTAGTTATCTGCAGGGGAGGGTTGTATGTACATTTAAAAATGGAAATCCAAAATTTTGTCATCAAAATTATTCCACCATTAACTTTGCAAAATGTGGATCTCATCGTATGTGTTATCCTTGACAGGAAAATGAAAAGGAAGGTTTACCTTTATCTAAGGCGCATGACTCATAACCTCCAGGTGCATCAAGATGCTTGATAGCCAATGAAGTACTGTTATACTGTAGTTATACTGTAGCAAGCACAGCAGCCCATTTGTCCTCAGCAAACTCCCACAAATAACAATATGGTAAGGACCAGGTGATCCATCTTTTGTTTACAATGTTGATTGAAAGGGTAAATATTAGCCAGGACACCAGGGATAATTCCCCTGTTTTTCTTAAAAAATGGTGTCTTTTATATTGGGGATCTTTTATATTGACTCAAGCAAGCCTTGGTTTGATGTGTCAGCTAAAAGATGACACTTCCTACAAGCAGCATGGCACTGAAATTTTGGTGTCAGTATATGTGCTCAAACCCTGGAGTGACACTTGAAATGGAATCTTGTGACTCTATAGTTAGAGCACCATGCACTGAACCATGACTGGCAGAGCATTTCAGTCCAAATAAATCTTTTTGTGCTATTGTAGTTATCCGAAGATTGGGCACACTCAGATTGGAAATAGACCTTGACTTTGTCAGCTTGTTAGGATGGCTGAGTTTCATTGCTCACTTTGCTGAAGCCTGGAGAATCCTGTTGCCTTTCTAGAGCCTTAGCTTCAAAGCCAGCTTCTGACATTTGTCTTATAGAGTTACTGGGAATAAACATCAAACAGTTTCAATATTGTGCTGTTCCCAGCAGCTTCACTGGAAGTGTCTGCTGCTTCTGTAATCTTGCAGTTCACTGTTTCCCACATGATTACAATTAAGATGCAAAGTGCCAGCACTGCATAAAGGAAATTTGCGTGATTCTGTGGTGGGAAAAACTGTTTCAGTGGTGAATCTCCCTACTGCAGCTGATAATACAGTAGCTTCAAACAGGAATGCTCCAAGTCACGATCACAACTTTCCTGTTCCATTCCTTTTCACATTACATTGGTTTTACTTTATTCATCCAATGAATAAAGTATCACTGATATTTGTTGAGACTAACTCAGTCAGAGAGCTAAATATATCAGCACACTTGTGGTTGGTGCACATTGAGGGCTACAGAGAATTTAAGGAGAGGTATTAACAGTGGAAGAAACAATGATGTGTTATTGTATCCACTCTTACTTGAATTTTCTTATCTATTGTCACACTTAGCAGTCTGAGGACATAGCTGAACTTTCAGTCTCAACTAACCCATCCCTTCTAAGCTTTGTACAGGAGATTGCTCAACAGTAGATACCTGCAGGTGTAACTGAAATGAAGAAAGTAAATTCAAAGTTCTGCAAGGACTCTTCTGAATGTGCCTATTACCCTTTCCCCAACCACATTCAATATGCCAGGCCCTTTCCACTTTACACCTCCGCTCCCCAAGACTCTCACCACTAAGTCCAGTCCTGGTCCGCCATACAAGAGATCTCTGCCCTCCTCCCCTCCCTTGAATTATTAGGTTAAACATGGAAAAAAACTTACCTTACTCTTGGCTGCTGACTGGTACACACCTGTTAAACATGATTCTTGACCATCACTGACTTTACCATGGAAGTAGTCTTTTATTGAAAACTGTCTCACATTCATGAGCATTCAAATGTTTTACAAATATGGACCTGCCACAGGCTGGCATGAGGCTCAGCACACCACAAATTCATACTAAATTAGTCCCTTTATCTCAACCCATTTTCAGGAAATTGAAACTTTTCATACAACCTAATGAACTCACCATGTATGCCACATTTCTAACTCTTGTAGGTTTTACAAAGTTATTCCCAAGAGCTGTACAGCAGGCTACCAATTTGCTACTGACAGTTTTCACAATTCTCAAAGTCAAAATTTACTTCCAGCTCCCTTTGATTCATTATTATTTCTAACATTCACTGTTTCAAGCCAAGAAAATACCTTAAATGCAAAACTAAAACATTGAGGATGCTGGGAACCTGAAGTAAAGAGAGAAATTTCTGGAAATTTTGAGCTGCATCAAAGAAAACATGTTAGATATGGTTCTGACATAATAATGTGAAATTGCACTAACTCCATCTGATCTGACGGGTAACACTGTGTTTATATGGAGAATCAAGCAGGTGAGCCCAAGCTAAATACCGAAAGTACTCTGGATAGTGTAAATCAGAAACAAAAACAGAAATTGCTGCAAAAGCTCAGCAGGTTTGGCAGCATCTGTGGTAAGAAATCAGAGTTAACATTTTGGGTCGAGTGACACTTCCTCAGAACCATCCTGAGATCCATATTCAGTGCTACGTGTCATCACATGTGCACTCTCAAACTTTATCTCCAACAGCATCGCATCACATTGGTTCAGGTCTGCGTCACTCCCCAGTTCCCACCTCATCCTCCAGCTCATTCGATGTGCAAACAAGAAACCTTTTCCTTTCAAACATCAAGGCACATAAGATGCAAGAACTTAGAAATACCCATAGCCCTCTGGAACCTTCCTCCCCTCACTTTCCCTCTGACTCCATCCCCTCCCCCCAACCCCACCTTTTTTCGTGCATTCACCATCCGTCCTGACCACCCGATCTCCGATGCTAAATGTTCTGTACTCAGCAGAGGTCTCAGTTTTATCCCTCTGCATCCCCACCCTAATGAATTTCAGGTACAACATGATGTTGAACTCTTCTTTTGTTGCCTTTACCTCCATGCCCCTTTCATTGGACAAGAGTCCTCTCCCAATCCCACAGACCCTTTTGCCCACTTCCAATAGTCTCCCTTCATCTGGACTCCTCCTTCTGGCCTTTTACCTGCACTCGAACTGTTCATCGAGAACGTGACATTTGTTGCCTCAATTTTTCTGCCCCATCTTACCCATTCCAACTTATCCTCTGGAGAACCGTTTGCACTTTGTGCTCTCAGATTTTGTAATTACACTGTTCTGATGAAAGGTCGCCTAACCTGAAAAGTTAACTCGGATTTCTCTCCACATATGCTGCCAGACCTGCTGAGCTTTTCCAGCAATTTTTGTTTTTCAGTCTGGCACAAAGTACTGATGGAGACAGCCATGTCACCTTTATTTCCTGATAGTCTTAATTAATTATGCCCAACTGGTCAATGTAACTTGTACCTGTTGGTATTTTGCAATAAGCTGTCTCTTGTTATGTAAGGCAAGTAAGTCTTCTTTTTACAATGACTGGTGGTCTATCTTGCACAACTAATAAATCAATACATTTAGTATAGAAAGTAGGATTGGTGGCAGAACAACAAGCTGGCAGTGGTTGGTAACCTGGAACCTAATACAGTACGCACTGTCGCCACTGTGTATTGGTAGTGAAGTGAGTGGATATTGAAGGTAGACAGTGAGATCCAACTGGTAGCTTTGTCTTGAATGTTATCAAGCTTTTGGAGTGTGAGTGGAGATGCACCCACTCAAGCAAACGGAAAGCATTCCATCACACTCTTAACTTGTGCCTTGATGGTAGACAGTCTTTGGGGAGGCAGGAAGTAATTTATTTGCCACAGGATTTCCAGCCGCTGACCTGCTCTTGATGCAGGTTGCCACATACCTGCAACAAATCTAAATATGCCTTTAAAATAATGTGAACATTCCTGATGGGCTAGTTATTAAGTACACAGATAATACCTAATTGTACAAAACTAAGTTCTTGACTCAAACTCCCTTTAGTGGAAAAGAAACTGTAAGGATTATACTGGGAATAGCTCCACAGACCTCATAAGTTTACAATTTGGAATATCCATATACTGGTTTGCGGTGTTGGGGTTTTACAGCCTAACAGCAGATTTGGAATGACCATTCATTAAATGCGTTGTAGGACAACAGTTGGTGTGCCTCAAGGTGCTTGCTGAGTCCATCCAGCAGCACCCATGTCTCATTGGCTGTATTAATCAGTACAGAGTCTAAAATTGCAAGTATCTGATGCTATTTAAAGGCATCACTTAAAGGGGAGATGGATTGTGGCTAGAAGAAATTATAAGAGTAATTTATTATTCGTTCATTCATAATATAGTATTCTTGTGAATTGCCCCGATGAGTGCAAGACAAAAGGTTACAAAAGATGTCTTTTTTCAGCAATACTCAAGTTCTGTACTACAAAATGACTATTTGTAATTTATGAAGTGAATCCTTGTCATGAAAAATAGCTGAACATCGAAAGAGATTTCAGAAAACAGTTCCAGTATTGCTACAGCCAGTCTTGTTGCATGATTAGGTGAATGGCAGAGGTAATAAAATAAATTTAATGCACACTGCCATAAGCTCATTGGCTGTAAAGACAGCAACAATCCTACCCTGGTCATTCCTAGAAACCCAAAGCCCAATTAAGAACTGGCCTAGTCAACACCAGAGATTCTGGGTCACATAGGGCAAAGTATTGCCTCCTTGGACCCTGCTGATTCATCTGAGATAGCAGATATTCAGTGGTAACAGGTCCATTAGACAGACTGGCCACTGCAGCGACTGCAGCAGACAGCCTTCCCCTGCTAGGGATATTGCATTGTTATTTCTGCAGGGGCCGTGAGGCCTTTGAGAAATATGCACAGGAGACAGAGTAAATAAGCAACAGCAGATGTCAATAACAGAACACTTCCCCCAAGAACTCCTTCCCAAAATCCACAAACCTGACTGCCCTGGTCGACCCATTGTCTCCGCCTGCTCCTGCCCCACCGAACTTATCTCCACCTATCTTGACTCCATTTTCTCCCCCTTGGTCCAGGAACTCCCTACCTACGTCCGTGACGCCACCTTCGCCCTCCACCTCCTCCAGAACTTCCAATTCCCCGGTCCCCGACACCTCATCTTTACCATGGACGTCCAGTCCCTATACACCTGCATTCCCCATACAGATGGCCTAAAGGCCCTCCGCTTCTTCCTGTCCCGTAGGCCCGACCAGTCCCCCTCCACTGACACCCTCATCCGTTTAGCAGAACTCGTCCTCACCCTCAACAACTTCTCTTTCAATTCCTCCCACTTCCTACAGAAAAGGGAGTGGCCATGGGTACCCGCGTGAGCCCAAGCTATGCCTGCCTCTTTGTAGGTTACGTGGAACAATCCCTCTTCCGTAGCTACACTGGCCCTAAACTCCACCTCTTCCTCCGTTACATTGATGACTGTATCGGCACCGCCTCGTGCTCCCACGAGGAGCTCGAACAGTTCATCCACTTCACCAACACCTTCCACCCCAACCTTAAGTTCACCTGGACCATCTCTCCTTCCTGGACCTCTCTGTTTCCATCTCTGGCAACCACCTAGAAACCGATATCCATTTCAAACCCACTGACTCCCACAGCTACCTAGAATACATCTCGTCCCACCCACCTTCCTGCAAAAATGCCATCCCCTATTCCCAATTCCTTCGCCTCCACCGCATCTGCTCCCAGGATGAGGCATTCCACTCCTGCATATCTCAGATGACCTTGTTTTTCAAGGACCACAACATCCCCCCCTCAGTGGCCGAGAACGCCCTCGACCATGTCTCCTGTATTTCCCGCAACTCATCCCTCACACCCCCTCCCCGCAATAACAACCAAAACAGAATCCCCCTCATCCTCACGTACCACCCCACCAACCTCCGGATCCAAAGCATCATCCTCTGACCCCACCAACAAAGACACTTTTCCCTCCCCACCCTTATCTGCTTTCTGGAGGGACCACTCTCTCTGTGACTCCCATGTCTGCTCCACACTCCCCTCCAGCCCCACCACACCCGGCAATTTTCCCTGCAACCGCAGGAAGTGGTACACCTGCCCCTACACCTCCCCCCTCACCCCCATCCCAGGCCCCAAGAAAACTTTCCGCATCAAGCAGATGTTCACCTGCACATCTGCTAATGTGGTATACTACATCCGCTGTTCCCGTTGTGGCCTCCTCTACATCGGGGAAATCAAGCGAAGGCTTGGGGACCGCTTTGCAGAACACCTACGCTCGGTTCGCACTAAACAACTGCACCTCCCAGTCGCTAACCATTTCAACTCCCACTCCCATTCCTCAGATGACATGTCCATCCTGGGCCTCCTGCAGTGCCACAAAGATGCCACTCAAAGGTTGCAGGAACAGCAACTCATATTCCGCTTGAGAACCCTGCAGCCCAATGGTATCAACGTGGACTTCACAAGCTTCAAAATCTCCCCTTCCCCTACCACATCCCAAAACCAGCCCAGCTCGTCCCCGCCTCCCAAACCTGTCCTTCCTCCCACGTATCCCCTCCTCCCACCTCAAGCCCCACCCCCATCTCCTGCCTACTAACCTCATCCCACCCCCTTGACCTGTCCGTCCTCCCTGGACTGACCTATCTCCTCCCTAACTCCCCACCTACAGTCACCTTTACTGGCTCCATCCCCGCCTCCTTGACCGGTCTGTCTCCTCTCCACCCATCTTCTCCTCTACCCATCTTCTATCCGCCTCCCCCTCTCTCCCTATTTATTTCAGAACCCCCTTCCCCTCCCCCAATTCTGAAGAAGGGTCTCGGCCCGAAACGTCAGACTTCCTGCTCCTCTGATGCTGCTTGACCTGCTGTGTTCATCCAGCTCTATACCTTGTTATCTCACTTCCCCCATGACATTGGATTCAGTGTAAGAGAAGTTTTAATGGTCTGATAAGAGGTGTTAATGTGGGTGAGCTCAATCTTCAAATGGATTATTCAACCAACTGGACCCTTTGTCTCATTCACTGTTCAATCCACTGGATTTCATCCCTCATCCAAAAAACACCCATTTCCATCAAGCTCTATCAATAAGTACCCACCCTCCTATTTATGTACTTTCCCTCAAACTTATATTTAACACTTTTTCAAGTGGTGCAGTCATAACGCCTCACAGTTCATACACTGACAACTGCTCACAAATGCCCAGATTATGTAGCATGAAGCGATCAATGAGAAGATATGATACACACTTAGCTGAATAAAACAGTGCTCCTGCAGAACAATGCAGGTTGCAGAAGCACTGCTCAAGGCAGTACAATGGCATGCTTCATCATGTACCCCTTCTATCTTTGTGTGCCAGTACACAGTGGATGAATGTGAAACCGCAATTATGAACCGTCCATGAGGAATAACAGTAACCAATCTTTGACGTGTTGGCCAGTCAAATACAGAGGACACAGATTAATGCTGGAGAATGAAGGAGTTGTGATTATATAGGATAATGGGCATTCATCAGCATTATGTGTTGCTTGCAATCTCAATCCAGTGGCACATTGTGGAATGGAATCTGTGTTGGTTGTTGAAAATGACCATTAGTTAAAGAATAGACATGATCATTTCATAGAACCATAGAATCCCTACACATTGGAAACAGGCCATTTAGCCCAACAAATCCACTCTGTCTCTCCGAAAAGCATCCCACCCTGACTCATGCCCCTACCCCTGCATTTCCCCATGTCTAACCTGACAAACATAAACATCCCTGAACACTATGGGCAATTTAGCATAGCCAAATCCACCTAGCCTGCACATCTTTGGACTGTGGGAGGAGTGGAGCACCAGGAGGAAACCCATGTAGACACAGGGAGAATGTGCAAACTCCATACAGACAGTCACCCGAGGGTGGAATTGAACCCAGATCCCTACACTATGAGGCAGCAGTGCTAACCACAGAGTCACCGTGTCACCCCTGTGTGTTGTTAATTGGATCCTGCACCATGAAGCACAGAATAATAGAACCCCTACAGTTTGGAAGCATCCTATTCAACCCATTGAATCCATATCGACCATCTGAGCTGCATTCCACCCAGACCCACTCCACCCACCCTATTCCTGCAACCCTGCATTTCCCATGGCAAATCCACCTAATGTACATAGCCCTGGATACTATGGGAAATTTACCATGGTACTATTGCTGGACTGTTAACCCAGAGACAAGATGATATTCTGGGGACCTGGGTTCAAATCCTGCCATGGCAGATGGTAGAATTTGAATTTAATAAATATCTGGAGTTAAGAACCTAATGATGACCATGAATCCATTGCCAATTGTTAGGGAAAAACCCATCTGGTTCACTAATGTCTTTTTGGGAAGGAAACTGTCATCCTTATCTGGTCTGGCCTCCATTTGACTCCAGACCCACAGCAATGTGGTTGACCCTTAACTGCCCTCCGGGCAATTAGGGATGGGCAATAACTGCTGCCTGGCCAGTGATGCCCTCATCCTATGAATGAATTTGAAAAAAGTCATACATCATACACGTCCTTACTTTAAATATTTGTACTAATATCTTAACTAATAACTGTAACAAACAAATCACTTTTAACTTATGTAACTTTCTACAATCGTTATGTAACATATTAGGTTTTTAAGTTGTTTAAAGCATTAAGTCATGCTGCTGGTTATATTAAATTTAAATACTTGAAAATAACAAGGGAGCTACAAATGAGTTGATAGAAATTCTTAGTTTGTAGACAACTGTGAAGACATGCTTAGTCTGTGGTTGTGATTGTAGCTTCTAGCAAGTGTAAGTAGGTGCACTATTTTTAATTCTTTCAATAAACATAGGTTTTTTTTAGACAATTTGTTCAGACGCACCTCTGCAGCAGGTGAAATTTGAACCTGGACCGCCTGCATGGCAAGGGACCCTTAAATTCCACCACCTGCTGTTGTGAGATTTAAATCCATGTCCACTGAGTATTAGTTACAGCTGCAAATTATGAGCACATAACGCTATCCTATGGTTTCTCCCATAAGTAGGTACATTATGAGCCTGAATGATTAACTTGAATTGCTTGTTAGCATGATTCTTAGAACACTCATGCATTCTTCATTGCAATGCCTCAAATAATCAGTCAACTTGACAAGTAATGAGCATATTTTATTCATGTGGTTTAAATTGTTGGTATTCTTGCATTTGTCCTGATTTCTGCAAGACAAAAAACATTCAACAGCGTGTCAATCTTTTCCCAGCCATATGCAAATTCTAGCATCTCCACCTTTTATAAACACACACTTAGAACTTATTTTGTAATCTTTTGATACTATTGCCCAGCTGAATTCAATGAGCCAAAAGAATTGCCTGCTCCTCAGATGCTGTCTGACTGGCTGTGCTTTTCTAGTTTCACATTTATTCACTCTTGCTTTCAGCATCTGCAATCCTTACTGTCTCCAAGACTTGCAACCCAGCCCGCCATTTAATCTATTTGAAAAAAAAATTCAAATGCATTCCATTTGGTTATTTCTCCTCATGAATACTCAAATTCTCCATTTTGTTACTAATCTGCTCTTCTCTGCAGGAATTTGGATGTGTTTTCTCCATTGTAACTGCAGTGTATATTTTTACAGTGAATCCTTTAATGAAAACTAACTTTAAAATGTTCACCACTTTACAGTCCTTTTTTTTAGTGAATTGATGATGAGCAGGTTTCTCCCCAGCATCAGCAATGTCTTTCCCAAATTGCAAGAAAAACAATGTGAAAATTTGTGAAAATTGTACTTTTTTAAAGTATGTAAATCTGCAATAATAATTCCTTGATGCCCCGCAAAGAACTAACAAGCCACTTAACTGCTACAATTGTTATAATGTTTGTTGGTTGAGTTGGGTGAGTGTGCAGCTGTTGGAGAAAGTGCTTGAGCACCAGCACAGAAAAGGTTAATTATAAGCGCTACAGGCACAAAAATGTGTTTGATTGATGAGGGCAATTCATGTTCATGAAGAAGCCATAAAGCATAATAGTGCACAACAGGACAGAGTCAATGATTTCCCACCAATCAGGGTCAGTTGGAGGTCCAAACAAGGTTGTACCATTTAAGGAGTTTAATGATAGGTGCAACCGTTAGTGCAAAGTAACAGGTCAGGAGCTACAAGTTGTTCTATGGAGACAAAAAATTGTAGCAATGAAAGAATGTAGCAAATAGTGTAGGGAACAGGAACACTAGCACTTTGCAAATGATGCATTTGTTAGGAAAGAAAATATACTGCAAAGATAGTTTCATTCTACAAATCACATTACAATTCTCACTACTGTCATGTTTAAAGGACAAACTGATATATGAAAGGGAATATTGCCGTTGATTAATTCTGCATTTGTCTGAACAATGAATAATTTATTTGCTTTAAAGTGGATAGGAGAGAATTGGACAGTTTTCTTGACTGTGGAGTTTAGAGGTAAGGTCAGAAATAGCAGGAAATGTCAACTTTGTCATATATTCTGTCATAATCATAATATGGTCATTAAAAAGTTAATAGCATTGCTACAGAAATATATAATAAAGGAGTTAATTTGGAAGTCCCACTGGCTGATGAGGTCGAATATTTTGAGTATCTGAATTATGTTGTTTGAGGGCAAAGAACATCATGAATTTCCTTTGAAATTAATTATAATGACATGCTATTCAATCCAAATATTGCATAGCTCTGCATTAATCCCCACTCGAAGTCAGCATTGTAATCCCTATACACATTGAAAGAGTAACAGCAAACATTATTACTACGGGAAGTGAGGGAGGAGATTGCTGCCTCTTTGGTAATGACATTTGTGTCCTCATTGTCCACTGGAGTAGTACCAGAAGATTGGAGGGTGGCAAATGTCATTCCCTTGCTCAAGAAAGGGAATACGGATAATCCTGGAAATTACAGACCAGTCAGTCTTGCTTCTGTGGTGGGCAAATTATTGGAGAGGATTCTGAGAGATGGTATTTATGATTATTTGGAAAAGCACAGTTTGATTAGAAATAGTCAGCATGGCTTTGTAAGGGGCAGATCATGCCTCAGAAGCCTTATTGAATTCTTTGAGGATGTGACAAAATACGTCAATGAAGGTAGAGCAATGGATGTGGTGTATATGGATTTTAGCAGGGCATTTGATAAGGTTCCACATGGTAGGTTCATTCAAGAAGTAAGAAGGCATGGGTTTCAGGGAAATTTAGTTGTCTGGATACAAAACCGGCTGTCCAATAGAAGACAGACGGTTAGATGGAAAGTATTCAGCCTGGAGCTCGGTGACCAGTGGTGTTTCGCAGGGATCTGTTCTGGGACATCTGCTCTTTGTGATCTTTATAAATGACTTGGATGAGGAAGTGGAAGGGTGGATTAGTAAGTTTGCTGATGACACAAAGTTTGGTGGAGTTGTGGACAGCATGGAGGGCTGTTTTAGGTTGCAACGGGACATTGATAGGATGCAGATCTGGGTGAAGAAGTGGCATATGGAATTCAACCCAGAAAAGTGTGAAGTAATTCATTTTGGAAGGTCAAATTTGAATGTAGAATGCAGAGTTAATGACAGGCTTCTCGGCAGTATGAAGGAACAATGGGATCTTGGGGTCCACGTCCATAGATTCCTCAAAGTTGCTACCCAAGTTGATAGGGTTGTGAAGAAGGCGTATGGTGTGTTGGCTTTCATTGGCAGGGGAATTAATTTTAAGAGCCATGAGATTATGCTGCAGCTCTATAAAACTCTGGTTAAACCTCACTTGAAATATTGTGTTCATTTCTGGTCACGTCATTATAGGAAAGATGTGGAAGCTTTAGAGAGGGTGCAGAGGAGATTTACCAGGATGCTGCCTGGCCTGGAGGGCAGGTCTTATGAGGAAAGGTTGAGGGAGCTAGGGCTTTTTTCATTGGAGCGAAGAAGGATGAGAGGTCACTTGATAGAGGTGTACAATATGATGAGAGGCATAGATAGAGTGGATAGTCAGAGACATTTACTCAGGGCGGAAATGACTATTACAAGGGGTTGTAATTTTAAGGTGATTGGAGGAAGGTACAGGGGAGATATCAGAGGTAGTTTCTTCACACAGTGAGTGGTGGGTGTGTGGAATGTGCTGCCGGCAGTGGTAGTGGAGATACTTTAGAGACTTTTAAGCGACTCTTGGATAGGCACATGGAGGATAGTAAAATGTAGGGTATGCAGGGTAGATTGATCTTAGTAGGATAATAGGCTGGCACAACATCATGGGCCAAAGGGGCTGTACTGTGCTGTACTGTTCTATGTTCTATTTTCTATTATTCTCGTAATTCTGCTCTCCATCTATCGGTGCCATCTCTCTCTCTGGTGACAGTCTGAGATGAAGCCCATCTGATCACAACATTAGGTATCATATTTGGCACCAAGATGAGCTTCCAGCCTCATATTTGTTGCTTCACTAAGAACATTTACTTCTACCTACGAAATATCACCTGATTTTGCCTTGCCTCAGCCTATCTGCTACTGAAGCTCTGATTTTGTGACTTTGGTACCTCTAGAATTGACTATTCCAAGGCTGGACTTCCACATTCTACTCTTCATAACCTTGACGCCAGCTAAAACTATGTATCCTCTGTCATAATCTCATGACCATGTGCTCACTGACCTGCACAGGTTTCTGAGCAAGTAAGACTGAAATTCTGAATGTCATTTTCTTACCTCTTCATGGCCTTGTATCTCTCCATCTCTGTGTTTGACCCCAGCTCCAAAACACTTTTGAGTTATCTGAGTTTCTGTTTATCTGGTGTCTTGTCTATCTCCAATCATAATCACTCCATTATTGGAGGCCACGGTTTTAATTATCTTGGCCCAAACTCTGGAAGTCATTCTCTCCCTCTCCATCTCTCTACCTGGTTTTCCTCCTTTAAATCCTAACTTAAAAACTACTGCTTGTTTCATCATCTAACACAGTATTTAGTATCTGGCTCTGTGACATGGTTTGTAATGCTTCAATGCAGTACCTTGTGATTGTTACTACATTAAAGGTGCCATACAGATATGATGTTGCTGTTATCGATGTTGATGGGACGATAGGTATAACAACATAGGGATTAGTGAGTTGATTGGGCATAAAGTGCTTACAGGTCTGCATTGAACCACGGCTGCTACAGAAGATACTCATATTCATCAACCACTTTCATCCTTCCATACATTTGGTGCAAAGTGTAGTAGAACTCCAAACTCGAAATATGTTACCACTCACTGTGAGCATTGTCATGCACACTGTGATGATCTCCGTAGACTCTTAAGGTTTAGAGGGGAATTTGAACTCTAGAGGAAATTGTAGAGCAAAGAAAATTATATTTGATGTTACAGCATGGTCAGTGTGCTGGGAAACAGTGAAAAGTAGAAAGAGGTTGGAAGACTGAGCTGGTGGATAAAGGTCACAGAGATGACTTCACGTTGGGTTTATAAGTTATCTTGTTGAGCAGTTTGGACAATTCCTTCTCCTGTAGTTCCACAAGCAGTGTTGCAAAGACATTTAGGCAGGATTTCAACAAAGTTCCATTTCCAACATGCAACTGAACCTGGGTATCACTTCTGCTTTCTTTCCTTTTGCATTTTCCCATGCAATTATAATTGCATGCAAGTGATGTGCATGCAAATAGATTAAATTTAGTGGCTAAATAAGGGAGGCTATTATCAGTTGGAAACGTTACATCCCAGACAGGAAGATGGATTCTAAGAAGGGGATAAACCAATCATGGTTAACAAAGAATTTGAGGATACCATCAAACTGAAAGAGAAAAACAAGTGACAAAAATTAATGATGAGCCAGAGAATTGGGCAAGTTTTAGACATCAACAAAAGATGAAAAAAATTAATAAAGATGGAGAAAAGAAACTTGTAAGTAACATATAAATTGATAATTGGATCTTGTTTGAATATAAAGAAGGAAGTGAGAAATCAAGGTGAGCACAGGCCACGCAGAGAATGAGGCTTGGGAAAGAATAATAGCGAACCAGGAAACGGCACAAGAGATGAATAAATGCTTTAGATCAAACTTCATAATAGAACACAGTAATAGCATTCCAAAATTATTAAAGAGTCAAGAACTACAATGGAGAAAGGAAAAATACATAATTAAGAGTTGAGAAAATGTTCTAGGGGTTAAAGGTGGACAGAATGTGTCCTAGGATCCTAACAGAAGTAACAATAGAGATAATGAATATATTGATAATCTCCCAGGAATCCTTAGATTCTGGAAAAGCCCCAGAGCATTGAAAACTGCCAATGTAGTACCCTTATTCAAAAATGAGGGAGATTTCTTTTTCATTCATTCATGGAATGACGGTGTTGTTGGGTAGGTCAGCATTTATTGCCCAGAGGGCAGTTAAGAGTCAACCATGTTGCTGTGGGTCTGGAGTCACATAGAGGCCAGACCAGGCAAGGATGGCAGTTTCCTTACCTAAAGGATATCTGTGAACCAGATGTGTTTTTCCCGACAATCAACAACAGATTCATGGTCATCATTAAACTCTTAATTCCAGATTTTTTTAAATTGAATTCAAATTTCACCATCTGTCATGGCAGGATTCAAATCCTGGTCCCCAGAAAATTTTCCAGGTCTCTGGATTAACAGTCCAGTGACAATATCACCAGGCCATCATCTCCCCTTACAATAACAAATAAACAATTTAGTATAGACCAGTTAGCTTAAAGTTGATGATTAGGAAAATATCAAGTGTCTATTATAAAGGATGCAATAGCAGAGCATTTTGAAATAAACAAAATAATCCAGCAGAGTCAACATAGTTTCAAGAATGGAAAATCATGCCTGTCAAAAGTATTAGAATTCTTTGAGGAGGAACTTCTTAAAGTCATTTATCAAGGTACTGTAGATCAGTCTTCCTAATAAGACAAGAGATCTTGATGTTGGGGGTAGTATATTAGCATGGATAGAGGACTGACTAACAAACAGAAGGCAGACAGTTGTGGTAAGGGGAGCATTTTCAGGATGGTAATGTATAATTAGTGGAGAGCCACAGGAACAAAAACAGAAGTTGTTGCAAAAGCTCAGCAGGTTTGACAGCATCTGTGAAGAAAAATCAAAGTTAACGTTTCGGGTCCGGTGACCCTTCCTCAGAGAGCCACAGGGATCATTGCTTGGGCCACAATTATTTACAGCATATATTAATGAATTGGATAAGGAAAGTGAATGTACTATTTCCAAGTTTACAAGTGACGCAAATATAGATGGGATGGCATGTGGTGAGAATAACATGAGGAGAATACAGGGAGATATAGACAGATTAAGTGAGTGGGCAAAAATATGGCAGATGGAATATAATGCGGAGAAATATGAGGTTTTGCACATTGCTAGAAGAGCTGAATATTACTTAAATGGAGAAAAACTGTAGAAAGCTGCAACACAGAGGGTTTTGGGGGTCCTCATCCAGACAGGCAGCATCCGGATTTAGCAGATATTAGAAAAAGCAATGGAGTATGAGCCCTTTTTCAAAGGGCATGGAGTACAAAAATGGGACATGCTTGGTAAAACTATACAAGGCACAAGTCAGACCAGAGCTGGAATACTGTGAACAGTTTTGGGCTACTTATCTACAGAAAGGTATGTTGGTATTCGAAGGAATCCAGAGAGGTTGATTCTTGGTATGGAGGAACTTTCTTTTGGAGAGAAGTTGAGTAGGATGTGCCTGTACTCATTGGAGTTTAGAGGAATGAGAGGAGACCTTATTGAAATGTATTAGATTCTTAGAAGGGTTGACAGGATAAATGTTACAAGGTTTTTTTTCCCCTTGTGAGATAATCTAGGATCAAAGGGTATTGTCTCAGAGTAAGGACTGCTCATTTAAGAATGAGATGAGGGGACATTTCTTCTCTTAAAGGGTAGTTAATCTGTGGAATTATTTATCGCAGAGGGCTGTTGAGGTTAAGCAATTAAGTATATTCAAGGTTCAAATGGACAGATTTTTAATTATAAGGGAATGAAGGATTATGAGGAAAAGCCTGGAAAGTGGAATTGAGGATTATCAAATCAGTTATGATATCCTTGAATGGCAGAACAGACTCGATGAGCCAAATGACCTACTTCTGCTCCTTTGCCTTTTGGTCTTATCCATTGAGGGTGACTAAAGAACCTTGCAGTAAATCAAGGAGGCTTTTCATCACAGCTGCAACATACTTTGTGCAAATTAATTTCTGTTAACATAACATTTATTGACAATACAAAGACAGCATGTGTGTTTTGAAACTAACCAGACTGCCCTCAAAACCCAACTACCCACCCACCATCTGCCTCCTTTGTCAAACCCGACTAGTCCCGAATACCAGACTAACCCCACGCTTACCTCCAACGCAACCCTACTATCCCCAAAAATACAACTACCACTTCTGACCATCTGACTGCCTTAACTGAACCTGAATACCCCAAAAAATTAATGATTGGGTGGCATGGTGGCTCAGTGGTTGGCACTGCTGCGTCACAGTGCCAGAGACTCAGGTTCAATTATCTGTGTGGAGTTATGCACATTCTCCCCATGTTTGCGTTGGTATACTCTAGGTGTTCCAGTTTCCTCAAAGATGTGCAGGATAGGTGGATTGGCCACGCTATATTGCCCCTAGAGTCCAGGGAAGTGCAGGTTCAGAAGATTGGCCCCGGGAAATGCAGGTTACTAGGATATGATAGGGGAATTGGTCTGGGTAGGATGCTGTTTGGAGTGTCAGTGTGGACTCAATAAGCCAAATGGCCTGCTTCTGCATTGTAGGGATTCTATGATTTTATTGCCTTACTACTGGTAGTAAAGGCATGGTGGGGATTGGGGTGAGTAGGGAAAAATTCGTTCTTTTGGAAGCATGATGTGGAAATCCTGCAGGCATATGAGTTCAGTCACATGAATGAGGCTAACCTGAAATAGAAACAATCCAAAGCGAATGCAGTACATTAACTGGTGAACCATGTAAATAAAAAAATTATTCAGCCTAACAACATTAAGCGAGGAATCCCCGTATCATGGTGTGGCCTTTGATTATTCTCATTTTATCAATTTGACTTACATTTCGCTCTCATCACTTATTCTCTGGCCATCAGAAGCTGCATGTGAGCTGCAAATAATTATGCAAATGAAATTGTACAATGAAATTTCACACTGTTAGCAGTTGACCTTTCCACCTGGATTTGTTTATAAAGCATTTACAACTGTCTCAGGCTTGCAGCTGAAATTGAGCCCTAACTAGGGGTCTGACATGGAATAAAACATTTAGGATTTAAGTTTGACACTAGAACTGGAGATTATGGCACAGATCCATCATTTATGACCTGTAACCAAGCTTTAATAAATTAAATTTGCCTTCTCTGTTCCATTATTTTGTAATTCCATTTTTAACCACTTAGCAATGTTTATAATGGGGCAAATGATACAAAGTATCAAGGGTGAAAATTTCAAAGTCTTTGGTCTTTCATCATTTTTCATATTTCGGAAGTAATTCTTTTTGAACAGGGATGAATACATTTGAAAACTTGCATTGATTAGAAAAAGAGATATGACTAAATGGTATTTACAATACAATTCACAACTCATTCATTTTGATTGCTTTATTTAGCAAAGCAGGAGTATCACTGCAGATAAGAAACATTTGAAATTGCTGAAAATATGGAACCCATACAAATAGAAAGTAAATAATACATTCACATTTTTGACTCAGTGGGCAGAATGAGAAATTAAAATTCTATGAATTTAACAATCAAAACAAGGATGATTAATTATGGTACTAAATTTTAACATTGTCAATGACTTTCAAACATTAACAAACATTCCAAAAAAAGTGCAAGCAGACAATTATCTTCGTATTTGTTAACATGCGACTTCACTACCAAATTAGGGTAACAATCTTCAGGTTCATCAGGGCTGAATGTTTAACATGTGACAAGTATGAAGGAATGAACCACTGTTTTTATTGTCATATGTATTTTACAGTGAAAAATGCAGTAAAATACAGCAAAGAGTTTCCACTGTCACCATGAATCAATGCTACTTTGAATAATTTAAGAAAAGTTTTAACAAAGTAGGTTAAAGTGAATCCATAACCCTTTTGCTACTTCTTTGCCACCAGCAATGTCAAAGTCACCATTCCTCAGATGCCTTCTTTCCCCGGTGGCCCTACCTTGCCAACATCACCTCTGATGATGTAGCAGCTGATGACCGGTGTTGTACTCACCCCTCCACCAGCCACCTCCTTAACACCACTGCCAGTGGGCTCTCCAGCCACCTGTCCACCATCCACCAGGGTGCCGCTCCAAGAACAAAGAACAAAGAAAATTACAGCACAGGAACAGGCCCTTCAGCCCTCTAAGCCTGCGCCGATCCAGATCCTCTATCTAAACGTGTCGCCTATTTTCCAAGGATCTGTATCCTCTGCTCCCTGCCCATTCATGTATCTGTCTAGATACATCTTAAATGACACTATTGTGCCCGCCTCTACCACCTCTGCTGGCAAAGCATTCCAGGCACCCACCACCCTCTGCATAAAGAACTTTCCATGCATATCTCCCTTAAACTTTTCCCCTCTCACCTTGAAATCGTGACCCCTAGTAACTGAGTCCCCAACTCTGGGAAAAAAGTTTCTTGCCATCCACCCTGTCTATACCTCTCATAATTTTGTAGACCTCAATCAGGTCCCCCCTCAACCTCTGTCTTTCTAATGCAAATAATCCGAATCTACTCAACCTCTCTTCATAGCTAGCACCCTCCATGCCAGGCAACATCTTGGTGAACCTCCTCTGCACCCTACCCAAAGCATCCACATTCTTTTGGTAATGTGGCAACCAGAACTGTATGCAGTATTCCAAATGTGGCCGAACCAAAGTCCCAGACAACTGTAACATGACCTGCCAAGTCTTGTACTCAATACCCCTTCCAATGAATGAAAGCATGCCGTATGCCTTCTTGACCACTCTCTCAACCTGCATTGCCACCTTCAGGGTACAGTCGACCTGAACACCCAGATCTCTCTGTGCATCAATTTTCCCCGGGGCTTTTCCATTTATCGGATAGTTCACTCTTGAATTGGATCTTCCAAAATGCATCACCTCTCGTTTGCCTGGATTGAACTCCATCTGCCATTTCTCCGCCCAACTCTCCAATCTATCAATATTCTGCTGCATTCTCCGACAGTCCCCTTCACTATCTGCTACTTCTCCAATCTTGGTGTCATCTGCAAACTTGCTAATCAGACCATCTATACCTTCTCCCAGATCATTTACGTATATCACAAACAACAGTGCTCCTAACACGGATTCCTGTGGAACACCACTGGTCACAGTTCTCCATTTTGAGAAACTCCCTTCCACTACAATTCTCTGTCTCCTGTTGCCCAGCCAGATCTCTATCCATCTAGCTAGTACACCCTGGATCCCATGCGACTTCACTTTCTCCATCAGACTACCTTGGGGAACCTTATCAAATGCCTTACTGAAGTCCATGCATATGACATCTACAGCCCTTCCCTCATCTATCAACTTTGTCACTTCCTCAAAGAATTCTATCAAGTTGGTAAGACATGACCTTCCCTGCACAAAAACATGCTGCCTATCAGTAATAAGCCCATTTTCTTCCAAATGTAAATAGATCCTATCCCTCAGAATCTTTTCCAGCAGCTTCCCCACCACTGATGTCAGGCTCACCGGTCTATAATTACCTGGATTATCCTTTCTACCCTTCTTAAACAAGGGGACATCATTAGCAATTCTCCAGTCCTCTGGGACCTCACCCATGCTCAAGGATGCTGCAAAGATATCTGTTAAGGCCCCAGCTAGTTCCTCTCTTGTTTCCCTCAGTAACCTGGGATAGACCCCATCCGGACCTGGGGACTTGTCCACCCTAATGTCTTTTAGAATACCCAATATTTCCCCCCTCCTTATGCCGACTTGACCTAGAGTAATCAAACATCTATCCTTAACCTCAACATCCATCATGTCCCTCTCCTCGGTGTATACCGACGCAAAGTACTCATTAAGAATCCCACTCATTTTCTCTGACTCCTCGCATAACTTCCCTCCTTTGTCCTTGAGTGGGCCAACCCTTTATCTAGTTACCCTCTTGCTCCTTACGTATGAATAAAAGGCTTTGGGATTTTCCTTAAGCTTACCAGCTGCCTGACCGCTATGAACCAGAGTCCTGCTCTGTATGCATAAGCCACTTCGCTGCCATCTGCCAGAGTCCTGCTATAGGCTCACCAGTCATTGCCATGCTCCAGACCCCGAAAAAGCCACCCTCTTACTGCCTTCCACCTCCTGCTGATTCCACCATAGCCAAGCTATCCCCAAAAGGTAAGTAGAAGCAAAACCTAACAAGAAAAATAAAGAAAAGCAAAAAAAAAGAAAAAAAAAGCAGAGTGTATGAGCTCGGGTTCAGGAGCCTGGATGCAGTTTACTCCACTGCTATCTAGCATAAATGTAAAGACAAGCCAGCCAAACAATTTCCTTTCTGAAGGATACCAAAATGCTGCAGTCTCTGATGGCATTCCAATAAAAACAATGGTAACATCTGGGCAGATTTGTATTTGTAGAATTAAAGCAGACTGAAAAACAGATCGATCTTCAGTTTCAAAGAATCATACAATACTGCCTTTTGATCCACCAAGCCTGTTCCTCCAAAAATACACCAGTTCCACTTTTCTGCACCAAGCCCGTAGTCTTTAATGTTGTGGCACTTCAAGCACTCATCCAAAGATTGTGCTATGACTCGCCTCAACTATCCTCCCAGGCAGTGCATTGCAGACTCCCACCACCATCTTGGTGAAAAGACTTTACCTCAAATCTCCTCTAAACCTTCTGCCTTTCACTTTATAATTATGCCCCCTTGTTATTGACCCTTTGACTAAGGGGAACAGCTGCTTTCTATCCGTTCTGTCCACACCTCTCATAATCTCATACACCTTTATTAGGGCCTCTTCAATCTTCTCTGCTCCGAAGAGAATAATCCAAGCCTATCCAGCCTCTCTTCATAGTTGAAATGCTTCATCTCTGGCAACATCTTTGTGAATCTCCTTGCATCCTCTGCAGTGCAAGCATATCCTTCCTATTGTCTGGTGTCTAGAACTGTACACTGTGCTCCAACTGTGGCCTAACCAAAGTTCTGTTCAGTTCCAACATAACCTCCTTGTTCTTATAACCCATGTCTTGACTGATAAAAGTAAGCATCTCTTATGCCTTCTTAGCTACCATTGAGGTTGGTTAGCTTAGTTAACTGGATGGCTCATTTGATGATGTAATGATGTTCCCAGCTTGGTTTCGATTACTGCACCAGCTGTGGTCTCCACAAAGGACTGTCCTTCTCAACCTCTACCCTTGCCTCAGGTGTGGTGACCCTCAGTTTACACCACCACTAGTCATGTCTTCTAATAAGACAGCAATCCTATGGTCTGGTGTGACACTACCTTTACCGTTATTAATCTGGCCTGCTACTTTCAAGGATACGTAGCCAAGATCCCAAAGAAACAAAGAACAGCAGATGCTGGAAATGAGAAACAAAAACAGAAATTGCTGGAAAAACTCAACAGGCCTGGCAGCATCTGTGGAGAAAGGCAGAATTAATATTTTGAGTCCAGTAACCTTCTTCTGAACTGAGATCAGAACCCCAAGATCCCTCTGCTTCTCTGAGCTCCTTTGTGTTCTGCCATTCATTGGGTACTCCCTTGTTTTGTTGCTTCATCCAAAGAGCAATACCTCACATTTATCAGGGTTAAATGTTATTGATTTTAGTAATGTTTACTATGTGCTTATTGATAATATGTTGCTGAAATCACATGTAATTCTGGCAGTTCCGAACTAAACATGCGTAACAGAAGAATGGTGGGAAGGTAAATCTTCAAGCACACATACCCCACCCTGAGCTCAAGATATCCCAAGATGCTTTATAACCATCCAAAGAGTCAAACAGTCATAGTACAGGGGGTGTGTGTTGTGTGTGCAGGTTTGAGAGATGGGTGGTCTATCATCTCTGTGGATGGCCAACAAATGCTGACTTGTGGTAGTGATACTCACATCTCATTTAAGAATAAAAGCGCAAAATGTAAATTCAGTAGATTAAATTTCCTCATGAAAACAACGTAATTTCAATCTTCTCCCACATTTCCAACCTTTTCCATTTGATGATGATATCCCTGTGATGTTATCTGATTATCTGATGTTATCTGTTAGTGTTTCTGTTCATATTTCATTCCCTGTGTTCACAACTAAGGGGAATTTTTTTTCCCTGAGGACCTCTGCTAAGCACTCAGGAATAAGGACTTACTAACATTATGAATGTGAGGTGATTATTGAATATTGAGATTCCTAAATGTTATTTTCTTCTGCCCTTGGGAGAAACATGAATAGAAACACATAGCTTATCTTTTTCCAAATTCTAAATTCAAGATGTTTACAAATTAAACACCACTAATGCATGTCAGGTTCAGTCCAAACACTGTGAAGCAGATGGAAACTTTTACATCTTTAAAAGGCAACATGGAATATGGAAAATTCACCCCAAACCACAATGGAGTCCAGTCTTATTCTGTGATTTGTGCAGTCAGACTTAAACTAGATTCTATAGAGTTATTAAAATATAATTGCCCATGTGGTGGAGTCTCCCATTAAAAGACATTCAGAATGTAAGATGACTTGCAGAGAAAGTGAAATACAATTGTCAGACTCAGGGCTGAATCTTGCCAGGCCCCAGTCCACACCGGTTGCGAAGAGTTGAGTGGTAAAATTGGGAAAGATTCAACAAGGCCTATGTCAGTGTTGAGATCATCTTGCTGCATTTTGTTCACTTTTCCAAAGCAAGATTTTCATGGTTCCCAATTGAGGCTCTTTGTTGCTTGTTAAATGCCTTGTTAACAGCCTTGTTAACAGCCTTGTTACAGGGTGCAATCTTATCAAACTACACATACAAACTAACCACCAGGATAACCCGAGAGAGTGGGCTCCTGGTGGATTCAACTCATCACTTGCTCCAAAGGACCTCTAAGCTGGACGTCAATCACCAACATGTCAGGGCACACTCCATGGGTACTGACTACACACACCCAACATGTAGAGGCATTAGCATCTAATATGTTGCAGCCTCTAGGAATCCTCACAGCACATCTTCAATCTACTTACAGGATGTTTCTGCACTTCAGTGTTGCACTTTCGGTGGTATTGGCAATGATCACTGTAATGTTGCAACAAGGACACTATGGGCTCAGGGATATGCACCCAGCTCATAGACCGGACCAGATTGCATCCCTGTGATGTTATGTGATTATCTGATGTTATCTGTTAGTGTTTCTGTTCATATGTCATTCCCTGTGTTCACAACTCAGGGGAATTTTTTTTTTCCTGAGGACCTCTGCTAAGCACTCAGGAATAAGGACTGCATCTCCGGGTTCCTCACTTGCACTAATTAGCACTAATTAACTTTGAGCCTACTTGATGTTCACAGCATCATTGCCTTGCCTTTTTGACACCTCAGCCAGAGATACCAGGTCATATAACTACTGTCTTCCTGTACAGCTAGCACAGACAAACACAGGAAGCTTGTTATGCTTGTCAGCAGCCTTAGCCCAGTCAAGGAGGAATGGCCTTTGCTCAGGGGATCCCAGTACAGCAGCCTCTAATACTAGACATGGTATTCCTTGAGTCAGGATCCTCTTCTCTCTAAGGGTTTTCTTTCTTGAATGAGAGAGGTAGGTATTAAGGGAGATTAAAGTAATGGCGCAGTTGTTAATGATGCAAGTGGGGAGGTGTCTCAAGTAAGTGAGTAGGCAACATAGAGGGCAAGCAGAATTAGTGATGTCAGTGATCTTGGATGAGTGCCAGCAAGTGAGGGAAGACGTTGTCAGCAATAGAGAGTGTTGCAGAACATGAACCTTAGTGGGAAGTGAGTGCATGTGGCAGAGATAGGTAAGTGTGTGACATCAGAGAGAACATGGTGGCAATTTTGCTGCTGGAATGGAAAAAAGCATTGACCTCTTTCCGACAGTGTTGGGCATTCCTTGAGATATCCGAGACTGCCTCAGCCTGGGCGGCAATCGGGGACTAGGCAGACATGGTCTGGTGTTGTATTCTCCATCACTGGTCCTGGGTGGAGGAAGATGCCCTGTATCTGCACCACCCCATCCAGCAGGAGCTCCAGGTTTATGCAATGAAACAGGACGCTGATTATCCCCTGTCAGATCCAGGGCAAAACTCAGAAACCATGCAGGACAGCTCTGCACTGACAGTACTGGTCCAGGTGCCCAATGGGCTTCTAAAGTTGATAGTTTTGCTGGTGATATTGGTCAATTCTAGGATTTCTTGTTAGTTTCTCTCAGAATAGTGTGTGGTAAGATTGGGTGGAAATTGGATGTGGGGGTACTCATTGTGAGAGCTTAAATGCTAATTAATGGGCCAAATTTGGTGAGACAAGTGAGAAAACTTGTTCAAACTCATCGCCACTCACACCTAGCCAAAAATATTGTACATTTATGGCCTTGCTGTCTGCATTTTCAAGGCCTAACAAAGAGAGTTGTGGAGAAATAATTTTTATCATAAACAAGTGTGAAAGTGTGGAATTCATCCATCATTGCATGGCAATGGCTTCTAACGTCAAATCATTTGTGTGGGCAATGGAAGTATTGATTCTATGGTCATATGATCGAAATAACTCGAGATGACAAATCTTATTATTCCAATAATAAATCAGAGCAAGACAGTGTCAGACCATATAGGACAGAGGAATTATCACCATCACATCAAGAAGGACAAGCCCTAACTAAATTAACAGTTAACTCAGGCACTGAGCAGAGGTAGGGGGTGGGAGGGGGTGGGAGGGGGTGGGGAGAGCTAGTATTTTTTCATCTACAAGGTAATACTTCTCTACAGAAGCTCAGCCTCAATTTCATATAAAACTGAGAAACTTTTAATCTCTAATTATCTTCAAAGGATCAGGAAAGAGAAATCCTT
This sequence comes from Ginglymostoma cirratum, assembly GCA_024137785.1. Taxonomy (NCBI): domain Eukaryota; kingdom Metazoa; phylum Chordata; class Chondrichthyes; order Orectolobiformes; family Ginglymostomatidae; genus Ginglymostoma; species Ginglymostoma cirratum. The sequence goes on along the minus strand of JAHRHZ010000024.1, from coordinate 35,973,837 downwards.
CAAGCCTGCAACATTTTAATTTTAAAGGACTGATTAAAAGGAGATGTGATTTCTTTCTGGTCCCTCTGTTAATAATGTAAATTCACATATCTTATCTAGAACTCATCTTTTCTTATGTATTTGTGTCTTTGAGGAAATGAGAATTTCATTGCTTTCAGGCACTGTGAAAAATAAGCACATTTTTCCTTTTCATTTAAACTTATCAGAATGCTTGCTTGTGTCTATCCTTTAAAGCCAAGCCACTTAAAATGTTTAAACCACACTTCAAAAAGGTAGAAATTGTTGTGAGCAACCAATAAGCACGGTAGAAAGGTGAACATCATCCCATCAGCTTTTCTCAGTTAAAAGATATATCGGTTTCTTAAAGTGATTGTTCACAAATTTCTGCCCCATTCATTTATTTTACTATTTCTGCATTAAATGCAAGTTGTATATTGACTGATAACCAGACTAAAGAGGACCAAAACATTGTGCTCTTTTTTGAATTAACTTAGCATAGTGTTGAGAGGATTAAGACAGCTCCTCCTAGTACTACAAATCACTTTGAGCCTCCACTGTTCCATTTTGCTTTCTCTCTCTCTTTCTCTCTCTCTGTCTCTCCCTGTCCCAACCATCTTTTACATGCTACCACCCTTCCTGTTATAATTCAGTTCATTAGTTTGATCTTCAACATGCAAACTAGAAGTCATCCCAAAACCCAACTGCCCAATTTCTAATTTATTACAAATGTTATCACTCCTGAGCTGACTGACTGTGACAGCCTCACAATTAAACAATGCCTTCGGTATTTAAATTTCCCAACCGTGTTTCTAAATTATTCCATGAGATTATCCTTCCTGCCCTATACCCCTTTGACATGTCTGCAATCACTCAATTCTGGCCTCTTGACAATTCCTGATTTTAATTGTTCCGCTGTTGATGCCTTAAGTTGTGTCACTGCAATTCCCTTCATAAACCTCCCTGCCTACCCACCTAACTTGGTCTTCTAAGACATTCCTTGTAGCCTATTTCCCTGACAAGCCATCTGATCCATTATTACCACACATAGCTTGATGCCTATTTTGATATTGCCTCTGTAATCTCCTTATTGGGACTGTTTTATAAATAAACAAATTTTGTTCATTGCTAGAGTACACAGTCATCAGAGTAAAGAGTTGTGTCTTTAATGTATTCTCATACTATTTAATTTCAATAGGTGGCCAGGATTCAATGAGTTTACATTGCGTGATTGAGCCAAAATATGCAGGTATGCCACATTCCATAACTCAGCAAGTAGGCATCGTATAGTAGTTCACCAAAATCTATCTTTATTTTCCATGTATACTATACTAAATCATACTGCATCAATGTTACACCAAATGGCATCAGAATAATAACACCAAGGTGGCAAGATGAACCTTAGTGTGTCTCACTCGTTGGAATTTAGAAGAATGAGAGGTGGCCTTACTGTTTCTTAGGGACTTGTCAGGTGTGTGGGGCGAGGTTATTCCCTCTGTAGAAGAGTCTAAGATCAAAGGACATAATCCCAGAGTAAGGGGCTGTACATTTAATACAGAGATGAGAAGAAATTTCTTCTCTCAGAGGGGAGTGAATTTATGGGGTTTTTGACGATTTTAAGTACATTCAAGGCTCAAATAGACAGATTTCAATTAGTAAAGATAATAGCAAAAAGACAGGAAAGATGAGTTCAGGATTTTCAAATTGGCCATGGTCTCATGGAATGGCAGAGCAGATTCGATGGGCTGAATATCCTACTTCTGGTAATATGCATTTCACATACTCCATCTGCTCTTCCTTCTTGCCACAGCCCCCACTATCAGACTATGTTGCATGTCCAGTAGAAAGCTGCTTTAAGAAATTATATATTGATCCCACAACATGAATAGCAAAGTGTACAGGCAGTGTGAGCCCTCATTCCCACACTGGCCACAATTTCTTCAACAGCTAATGTAATGCCTTTCTTTGACTCTGTTAACCCTGTCAATTAGCATTTAAAAGGCCAAAAGCTTGCAAAGTCATATTAGAGCAGGTGCAACAAAATTTAAATATGCACATTTATGCAGCACAGTGGCTCAGTGGTTAGCACTGCTGCCTTACAGCACCAGGGATCCAGGTTGGATTCCAGCCTCAGGTGACTGTGTGGAGTTTGTACATTCTCCCCCTGTCTTCATGGGTTTCCTCCAGCTGCTCTAACATGCTCCTACAGTACAAAGAAGTGCAGTTTAGTTGGATTGGCCATGCTAAATTGCCCATAGTGTCCAGGGATGTACAGGCTAGGTGGGTTAACCATGGGAAATGCAAGGTTGCAGGGATAGGGTGGGGGTGGGTAGGTCTGGGTGGGGTGCTCTTCTGAGGGTTGATGGGGACTCGATGGGCTGAATGGCCTGCTTCCACACTCCAGGGATTCAATGACATTCAGATACTCAACAGTGGAATTTGGTTTGAAGTGATTTAGTTAAGGGAATTTCACAGCTATGACCTTAAATAATGGTGGGCGGGGGAGTAACTTACTAAAAATAGAATAAAGCACAATGTTGATTTTATAACTTAGCATTCTCATCGTAAATCTTAGTAGGGTCTGAATTCAGACAGGGTATATTGCATAGTGCTTAATGGGGCACACATTCATTTAATACAACAAGTCATTGTCCAGAGTGGAACATACAACATGTATCCATATCATCACACCAAATCTACAAAGCTCTGAAGCGGAAGGTCATTAAGGTTAATAAATAAAATTACCCTGTGTTGTTGATGAAAACTTGACAGTTCTGCTGGAAGACGTTCAACAGAGGTATGCTGTAATCTTTAAGTAAAGGAAATTTTTGTGTAGTCCAATGTGTCCAGGCACAGCAGGAGGTGACAGCTTCCATAGATGATGGGAGAAATCAAGATGCTGCTCTCTTGCCTGAGGAAATGTGCCGAGGTGGTGATGTTGTTCACAAGTTAATAACTCAGACTGAATGTACAGCTGTAGTATGCATGCTACAATAAGCCCTGCACATTGAACCTGCTTCAGCATCACCAAAAAAATACGCCTGTGACATATTCACAGTCGGGCGAATGTAGGCCTGGTGACAGTTGATATTCTTTCGAAACATTAAAAGCATACCATTGGCTTGCTTTTAAAGGAGAAGACTTCAGAAAAATGGGAACTATGTCAGTTGTTGGATTGCTAAGTGTTTGGGTCATTGTGGAAGGTAGCAATGAAGCAAACAGGCCACAGCACATGACACCAAGGGATCTTGAGAGGTGTTGATTTTATTTTCAAAAATATACCTTATTCACAGAAAATCTTTTTGTATATATAAATTCATACAGATATGTTATCAGAAAAGCAGTTCGGCTCTGTACAGTTGCATATCAAGTAAGTAAACAAAACATTGGACTTTGTATCCAAAAATCCGAAGACTTCTCTTACACATACAATACTAATATTTACATATATCTCAGGCACTAGGAGGGTCCAATAACTGAAAGGACCTCCATTTACCTTCAGCAGGAAGACCTCAGACAGTGGTCTTTCCCCACTGTGCCTTGGCAACATCTTCCCCAAGCTTTAGTGCATCCCTCAGCGCATAGTCCTGGACCTTGGAATGTGCTAGTCTGCAATGTGCAGTCAGGATCAACTCCATGTCTGGAAAACCAACAAGTTTTGGACAGACCAAAGAGCATCGCTCACCAACTTAATGGTCCTCCAAACATAGTTGATGTTTGTCTCAATGTGCAAGCCGGGGAACATTCAATAAAGCACAAAGTTCTGTGTCACGGAGCCGTTTGGGACACACCGCAACACAAACCATTGTATCTTCCTCCAGACTTGCTTTGCAAAGGCACGTTCCAGAAGGAGATGTGTGACAGTCTCAATCCCCTCCCCACAGCCAGTTCCAGGGCAGCATGTGATGGTGCAAACCTACTGGGCGTACATAAAGGATCTCATAGGCAGTGCCCTTCTCACTACCAGCGAAGCGATGTCTTGGTGCTGTTAGAAAGTTCTGATGATGAGGCATTCTGCCAAATGCCTTTGACAGGCTGCTCAGGGAACCACACAACAGGATCCGCCCTCTCCTTTTCCCTCAGGATTTTGAACATGTTGCATGCTGACCAGTTCCTGACAGGCTGGTTGTCAAAGGTGCTTTTCTTTGCAAATTTCTAGATGAAGGACAGGTGATACAGAAGGATCCAACTACTCAGAGTGTTCCGTGACAGCGAGGCCAGTCCCAGTCTTTGCAACACCATAGACCCATACGACCTCAGTATATAGTGAGACTAGGTGTTTGCGTATCGAGGATCTGTGCGCAGCTTGATGCAGCCATACACAAAGATGGCTGTCAGGATGAGGGAATCATTGGGTATGTTCTTCCTGCCCTTGTCAAGAGTTTTGTACATGGAGTTCCTGCAGACCCGATCTATCTTAGAGTTCCAGATGAAATGGAAGATGGCCTGGGTGACTGAAACAACATAGTTTTGGGGAATGGCCAGACCTCACACCTGAGGATCCTTCTAAATTGCAAGGCTTTTGTTAGTTATTTGCAGGATCATTGCAAAGAACCACAATCTGACAATATAGGTGCTGGGCACACATATAACAGTGCAGATGATTGATGACACCATCCCTGTTTCTTTGAAGCAGAAGATGCACATAATACCTGTGAGAGGTCACAGACCAGAGGAGCTGTATAAAATCTGGCTGTTCTGATTCTCCTGGAGGAAGAGCTTTTGGAAATGGTGTAGGGTCAACAACTGTGGAGAGACTGGAGGACAGTGAGATGGTGAGATTCCAACAGTCCAAGCTCCCTCCTGGAGGGATGGTGCTGATGGGGGTCATGCAAAATTGGAGATGGAGACAAATAAAGGTGTTTCATTTTGGCAGTGTGTAGAATTTAGTGAGAAACGTGTCACAATTTTGAATGGACTGAGGGGTACAACTTGTTTAGAATTTTCTTTGATGAGTTGTGTGTGTGGCATGTGTCTGTGCCTATGCTAATATATGTATACCTGCATGGGTGTATCTGTCTATGTGTGCATATGTATTAGTTTACGTTTATTTCTATTTCTGTCTAAGAGCATATATATCTGTGTGTATGTTTGTAAATGTTGTATGTGTGTAAATTTGTGTGTGTCTGTCTATGTGTGTGTATTGTATATTTACATCTGTCTATGTGTATATGTGTGTATGTTTGTGTGCATGTGTATATTTGTGTGTCTGTCCAATGTGTGTATGTATCTGTTTATGTGTGCGCATGCAAGTATAAGAAGTTTGTTTCTCTGAAGTAAGCTCAAATGATGATAGTGTCCTCCACGACTTCTGTTTGTACCCCCATAGGTGAACCTTGGCAACTGCAGGCGCCAGTCAAAAGGTGTCAGTTTAATCTTCGAGGAGAAGGAGGGGAGACATCACAAGTGCACCATCACAGACTCATGCCACGGTCAGCACCGATGCAAATACACACAACTCAAGGGGTTTGCAGGGCTTGGCTTTAAGAGAACCACATTCAGGAGCAGGCACATCACGGTCAAAAGGCAAGCAGTTGTCTTTTGTGACTGACATATTACAGAACTCTAGCCTCAAAGGACTGTTGGTGAGTTCTGGGTGCTGAGTCCAGGCTAATGTAAACATCTGGAGTTTTCTGTCAGGTGGGAGATATAGGACATACAGCCTGAAGTGTGTGGAGATGTGGTAGAGGTTCCACATGGTTAGTTTGTACCCAGGCATGAGGAATAGACAAAACCACCTAGGTCATGAACTCTGTGGTCATCCACAATTCAGGACATATGGCCTTCTTCACCAAAAGACTGGTGACTGTTGTGAGGGGCAATAGCCATCAGTACACTGATGGAGTTGCTGGCTTTACATTCTGGGTTGCTGTCAATCTCCTTGACCCTCAGCCTAAGTGCCCAGACCAAGGGTGAGAGATGAGGCATGAGCTGGAGTTTCATCCATGTGTTGGTTCCTTCTGGGAAAGACAAAAGGGGCAAAGAGGCCTCAGGACCGGGTAAGAGGAGCAGCTGTCATCATTGAGAGTCTCCCTGATATCAATACCTCTGAATGCTATTGGGGTAGATCAGATTCTACAATGCAAGAATATCCCAACATTTGTGGGGATTTCATGGAGCTCAGGCACCAGTCAAAGGGGCATTAGAGTAGGCAGCCAGTCTTGAGCCCAGCTAGCAGTTAGTGAAAGCGTCATTTCGTGGAAAAAATGAGAGAATTAAAAAAACAAAACATTTTAGTTACACATGGGTTCAGTGGTAAAGTCGTCTTTATTTGCAGATGTATTCCTGAGATTCTGTACGAAATTATGGTGTTGGGTCTATTTTCTGGTCTCATTTGTGCTTCACATATGTTGTCTTGGTTCAGATTTAAATTGACTGACAGTTAGCAAATGTGTCTTAGCTCATGGGAACGGCTCTGAATTGCCACTGGCTGCACCTGTCCCTGGAATGCAGTCTGTACCTGCCCTCAGCTTCTTCCAGTACCTGTTTCTGAACCCAAGATGTTGCCTGTTCCTGAATCGCAGGTTGTAGCTATTCATGGGCTGCAGGTTATACCTGTTTGTAGATGGCAGGTGGTATATATTGCTGGATCACAGGTGGTACCTGTCCCTGGATGGCAGGTGTTACGTCCCTGGACCACAAATGGTACCTGTTCCTGGATGGCAGGTGTTACGTCTCTGGACCACAAGTGGTACCTGTTCCTGAATAGCAAGTAGTACATCCCTGGACTGCAGGTGGTACATGTCCTTGGATCACAAGTGCTACCCGTTCCTTGACAGTGGACAGTACCTGTCAACAGACAGCAGGTCACAGCTGTTCCTGATAAATTAGCCTCTTCTCTCTCTCCTTCTGCTGTTCCCTTCCTCACCACAGGAAAATCCTTTAGACTGCACAATTTCTGTGGGCACAGCAAGCTCTGATTCCTCTGGAGAAGTCTTCACCTTCCAGGATATATATCCCTGTGAATCAGCTTCATTCCGTCTCACTCTCTCCTAATTTGTTATGTTAGCATAAAAACAGTGATTGATTGAAGCCTAATAATATTCCAAACATTTCACACTTTATTGCCACAACCAGCCAATGACCCAGTTAGTCATTGATACTCCCATCTCTGTGCTGTCTCTTCCTGCCTGCTGTAAACCTCTCCCAAAGTTGTTCCCAATTCTACTTCCAAATGGGATGCAAACCATTAAATTGCAGTCAATTTCCTCTTTATTAGACTCAAAACCCTGTAAATGTTTCTTTCCAAATGGTGGACATGCTTCTAGTTTTGGCATCTGCTCACCTTCTGTAATCAGAAAGATTCGACAGGCCGAGGTTAGATTGCCAATGCAACTGTGATACTTATATCTTACAAGAGCATTAGGTGTGATGAATGAATGGAGTGAGCGAACCTCCTGGCTTGCGTGCATAAATCCAGCACATCATTTCAGATGGGAATCAGATGTTAGTGGTTGTAAGTGATAATCTCCAGTAGGTAAATTATTCTGAAGGTTTATCATTGTTTTTCTTTATATATCTATCTTTACCAAGATTTGTGTTCTTATTAGGCTTCTGAATGATTGTTTAAAAGCTGTGGTCCGTAAGAGACACTATTGCGAATTTGTAATGTAGTGACTTGTCAAGAGATAAACCAAGATGCCACAATGAACTGATATTGGTGTAACTTTTTAAAATTAATTCATGGGATGTGAGCATTGCTGGCCAGACCAACATTTATTGCTCATACCAAATCTCCCTACAGAAGGTGGGAAACCCATGCCCTAGACTTTGTTTAGACTTTGTTGCAGTTTGGCAAAAAACTTAATACACCATCTTGGAAAGTAGTTAAGAGTCAGCTACATTGTTGTGCATCTGGTGTCACATGTAGACCACACAAGGATGGCAGATTTCCTTCCCTAAAGGCCATTAGTGAACAAGTTGGGTTTTTATTGAGAATTCACAATGGCTACATGGTCATCATTAGGCAGGTTTTTAATTGCATATAATTTTCATGTCACAAGTACAAACCCATGTCACACGTACATTAACCTAGGGTTCTGAATTATTAAATCATATTACTACTACAACACAGCTTCCTCTTAAAAGGTGACAATATAAAACAAACTCAAGCATGATGACAGCATCATTTTTATCTGACTTGTCTCCATTTTGATCTGATGCTATGAACCAGCTTTCCCACTGATGCTCTCTCATTGTACCCAATAGAAAGTGGGATGCAAAACTGGAAACAACTGACTGTTCAAATTATTTACAGCTGATGTAAATATTTTCAGTTTTTGGAGTTAGAATTTTATATAATGCAATGTTAAGGCTGGATAGATTCTTTGCACTTTTATGCTAAAACTAAGAACCCATTCATAATTTATATGCCATAGTAACATTTTATATCCCTTCTTCTGATGTACCTGTTAGGTAAAATTTGCATTGCTTAAGCAGTGAGGCAATGCTGCCCACAGAACATAGATTAATAGCTGGAGAGTCATTTTGTCAGTGCTATTAGTGCTGTGATTGAAGTATAGAGATAAGTAGATTCAATGTAGGTACAATACCTACCTGCGAACAGTGACAATTCAACGGTTTTAGCTGTGTAAATGTTTCTAACTCAGACGTGTCAGTCTGACGATAGAATAACATTTCAATTTTGCCCAGATTTTCTTTTTTCAGAAAAGATGTGCAGCAAAGACAGGAACAGAAATTAATGACTTCCTGCATGTGTTCAAGATTCATTGGATATAGAACTGGTGGAGGAGCTTTGCAAAATGAGAGTTATTTACTTCTGATGCAGCTTTTTGAGTCAAACATCACTGCCAGTATGATATGGTCTGAACGCTTCCCTTTATGTTAGCCCATATATCATATACCACAAAGACTGATTCTTGTTGAGACAAATGTCTTATAGTTTGTTAACAACACCAGCTGCGTAGATTGCTATAATATTTGAGACTTACACATCATCTGTTCTGTACTTACTGACTATTACACTTTATATACATAATTGACTGAACACGCTATACTGACTCCATTGCACAGAAAGTGACTGACTTGCTGAAAGAGAAAGCCTTGGTAACAGAGTGTCACACATTGTGCCGTTGTGTAACTATCTAAAAGGTACACTGCCTGTCTCATCTGGAATCAATGCAATACTATGACATTCTCCATCAATCCAATTTCCTTACCACATACTTTAATATTAACCTGCATTTCTGATAAAGTGGCAATACTGAAACAGGAAGAGAGCAGGGTGCTGTTGTAAAGTGTAGACGTTAGAGCATTGTTAATCTATCAGGTAAAACCAGCTGGGAATTGGATCCAAAGTCAGAACAGGTATGCTTACAGTGCATTCTTAGCTCTTGTTATGGTCGCGAGGATTAGAAATGCTTCCCCAACAGGAAAAAGCAAGTAAAACCAACAAATGGGACTTATTGGCTTGACTCATCTTGTATGCTTCAAAATGCAGATCCAGTAAAAACAGTACCTTCTTTTCTAAGTGTTCCTGATTTTTGTTAAAACTGTTTCTTTATTTCCCTCTACCAGGCCTTACAAAGAACTTAAAGCTTTCCTTGGCCTTGAATTAGGCTCCACTCATGATCACACTGTGATTCCACTGATTATTCAGAAGCGTCGCTTGATGTTCCACCCATGATTATTGACACGACTCGCGAACATCAACTGTCAACTAACTCTGAGTTTAATTAGGAACAAAACCCCAGTCCCCAACCAACAACTCTTCTCCCCTCCCCGCACACACCAATCACCATCTCCTAAACCTGTCTCTGATATAGACAGACAAACCTCACCAGGTATGATTGCAGATATGTCCATTGACTCCAATTATAAACAGACCTGGCAGTCAGACAGCAGAGGAATGTTTTAGAAATAATGTAAAAATGACTTCAAGTGGCCTCTATAAAAAGATACCCAATGATGTTATTTTGTTTGGAAAAATCTGCACAGGCAAACACGAGAGTTGAAATCAATGATTTTCTCCATTTATCAAACATTGATTGTGCCCAGTCAGTTCCAACTCAAAATCAGAAGCATCACCTCATCTAACCATGAGGTGTAGAGAAAAAGACTTTTAGCAGTTCTGAGGAAAGGTCATCAGAACTGAAACGTTAACTCTGATTTCTCTTCATAGATACTGCCAGACCTGCTCAGTTTTTCCGGCAGCTTCTGTTTTGTTTTTGGTATGTTGAGTCTGGTCTGATTAGTACACTCAGGTCCATCCTCCTCCATTTCCCCCCTATCCCTCATTCAGATATTTACACGATGCTACTTCGAAGCTAAAACTGAATCTGAATCCACTATCGAATTTATATTTTCTTTTATCAGATTGGTAACCAGTGGGCTTCTCGGCTCTTGTTAAGTAGCATCTTGTAATGCTGTTGAACCTTATCTGGGCAGATAGGAAGACACTTAATTTAGTATCTGCCTTGATTAAAATTTTTGTTAAGGGGCTTTATTTCCACAAAAACATACCTGAAGCATCAGCCGAGATTACTGTAATGCAGGAGAAAGCATGCTGAACACACAAAGATGCCCATGATCATTCAACTAACACCAAGTTAAAGTGACCTGGGGATACAAAAAAAAGGACACTTCAGATTCTGTGCCTCCCTCTCCGCCAACAGCCTCAAACCTCCTCCTAATCCAGATTTCCTTGAGAACTGGCAAACTGTTGTCACCTGCAGCCGTCTGAAACTGCACAGGAATCCCAAGGGGATCCCAGCCACAGATAAGTTCACTCACACAACAACAACACTATTATTGTCGGTTGAGCCAGAGACCAGGTCTATCTCTATGGTCACATCTGTGTAGAACTCAGGTGACTTCAGTACGTTCCATGCTGCACATGTCCCTGCTTCTATGATGCTCTCCAATTTACTATGTGTATCAAGCACTTTTCGTTAAGAAATTGTGTAGATAATGACTTTCCTTCTGCTATTACAGCTGACACATTCAAATCAACAGTGGTGATAACATTTTTTTCCATGCTCTCAGACAAATGGTTAGGGTTATGTCAACATTCGGCATTCACTTGAGTTGACTTCTTAGTCCATTATCTATGTGATTAGTTGTGACAGAAAATGACAGTTTTTTTGAAGAAGTAACGTAGAGGTTTAATGAGGACAGGGTGGTGGATATGATTTTTATGGACTTCAGTAAAGTGTTCAATAAGATTCCTCATGGTAAACTGCTTAGTAATGTTAGATCATATGGAATACAGGGAGAACTAGCCATTTGGATGCAGAACTTGCAATACTTGAAGGTAGAAGGTGGTAGTGGAAGATTGCATTTCAGATTGGAGGCCTGTAACCAGTGGTGTGCCACAAGGATTGGTGCTGGGTCCACTGCTTTCTGTCATTTATATAAATGATTTGGGTGTGAACAAAGGAGGTTTGGTGAGTAAGTTTGCAGAAGACGCCAAAATTCGAGGTGTAGTGGACAGCGAAGTTTACCTCAGTGTACAATGGGATCTTGAGCAGATGGAGTTTGATTGAGATAAATGTGAGGTGCTGCATTTTGAAAAGGCAGATCAGGACAGGACTTATACACTTAGTGGTAAGGTCCTGGGGAGTATTACTGAACAAAGAGTTGTTAGAGTGCAGGTTCATAGTTCCTTGAAATTGAAGCGGCATGTAGATGGGATAGTGAAGAAGGTGGTTGGTATGCTTGCCTTTATTGGTCAGTGCATTGAGTACAGGAGTTGGAAGGTCATCTTGCAGCTGTATAGGGTATTGGTTAGGCCACCTTTGGAATATTGCTTGCAGTTCTGGTCTCCCTACTACAGAAAGAATATATTGAAACTTGAAAGGGTTCAGAAAAGATTTACAAGAATGTTTCCAGGGTTGGAGGGTTTGAACTACAGGGGGAGGCTGAAGAGATTGTGGCTATTTTCCTTGGAGTGTCAGACGCTGAAGAGTGATCTTACAAAGATTTATAAAATGATGAGGAGCATGGATAGGGTAAATAGCCAAGGTCTTATTCCTGAGGTGGGGGAGTCCAAAATTAGAGGGCATGGGTTTAAGGTGAGTGAGGGGAAAGATTTAAAAGTGACCTAAGGAGTAATGTTTTTACTCAGAGGGTGGTGCCTATGTGGAATGAGCTGCTAGAGGAAGTGGTGGAGGCTGGTGAAATTGCAACATTTAAAAGGCACCTGAATAGGCATATACATAGGAAAGGTTGAGAGGGATATGGGCCAAATGCTGGCAAATGGAACTAGATAAATTTAGGATATCTGGTCAGCATGAATAAGTTGGACCGAAGGCTCCATTTCTATGAGGGAGAAACTATAATGTTAGAAACACTATTGAATTCTTAGAAACATAAGAACAGGAGTGGACAATTCAGCCCCTTAAACATGCTCTGCCATTCTAGATCATGGCTGATCATCTCCTCAACATTATATTCTTGCTCTATCTGCATATCCTTTGTTCTTGTTAATAACTAGAAATCTATTGATCTGTTTTGGACATTCTCAATGATTGACCTTCCAGTCCTCTAGTGTAGAAAATTCAACACCCTGAGTGAAGAAATTCCTTCTCATCTGGGCCCTAAATAGTAGTCTTTCATTCTGAAATTGTGAAGAGAGATAATAGGAACTGCAGCTGCTGGAGAATCTGAGATAACAAGGTGTAGAGCTGGATGAACACAGCAGGCCAAGCAGCATCAGAGGAGCAGGAAAGCTGACGGTTCGGGCCTAGACCCTT
>JAHRHZ010000024.1:35935673-35960727 GCA_024137785.1 Ginglymostoma cirratum | reverse complement strand
CTGAAGAAGGGTCTAGGCCCGAACCGTCAGCTTTCCTGCTCCTCTGATGCTGCTTGGCCTGCTGTGTTCATCCAGCTCTACACCTTGTTATCTGAAATTGTGTAACCTGATTCTAGAGTTCCCCATTGGGCAAAACATTCATTCTGCCCCTATCCTGTTTAGCCCTTTAAGTAATATCTGTAAGATTTCCTCCCATTCTTCTAAAACCCAGAGAATACAGGGTCAATCTCCTCAATCTCCTCAATCTTTCCTCACAGGGCCATCCAACCATTCCTGGAGTCAATCTGGTGAACTTCTGTTGAACACTCTTTTTGACCCTCAGATAAAGGAACCAAGGCTACACAAAGAATTCCAGGTGAAGACTCACCTGAGTTCTATACAACTGAAGCAAGACTTCTTTGCCTCTGTACTTAAATCCTCCTGTGATAAAGGTTAACATACCATTTGTATTTTAAATTGTTTGCTGAATCTGCATTCTGGCTTCAGTAATCAATGAACAACTCATAATGTCCAAATGACAAGGGACATTATTTATTGTTAGACACCAAAATAAGCCACAACTTGTGGTGTACACAGGCTAGAATGAGTCCAAGACAGACAGTTCTGTGATATCCAGAAGTGTAATCATGCACAACTGAATGGTTTTTGTTCCATCACCAAACTACTGTGTCTTCTTTCAATTGGTTAACCATGGCCAATTAAATTCTTAGAAATGGAAAGCATGAGTAGACCATTCAGGCCCCCAAACTTACTATGCCATTCTAGATCATCGCCTCAAACTATATTCCTGCACTATCCGCATATCCCTTGTTGTCATTAATAACTGGAAATCTGTCTTGGACATTCTCAATAATTGATCTTCCAGTCCTCTAACATAGAGAATTCAACATCCTGAGTGAAGAAATTCCTCCTCATCTCAGCCCTAAACAGTGGCCTTTTATTCTGAGATTGTGAAATGTCCATAAAGGCAATGCGGACGATCAAAGGTGAAAACAAGTTAGGGAGAGCAAGAGGGGGCTAAATCATGTGAAATTGGAAGGCAAGATAAAGCACTGTACCCTCTGCAGGCCCTATATCTCTCTAAAGGCAGTGAGAGTGCTGATGGACTCCTTATGCTACCTCTCTAAAGACACTTAAGTATAAAAGTAGCTGCAGAAGAGGGGCAGACAGTCAGCAGTTATGAATGTCTCCACTGCTGGCCGTCTGTATCCATATATAACCATCTTTGCCAGGTCCAGGAGCAGACCCATGAGGAGGCCTTCTGATCTGCCCACACCTCTTCACACTGAATGACCAAAGATCAGGAGCCTAGACTGCATTTCAACTAAAACCGCAACAAAAGGTTTTTAAAATAACTAAAAAGGTGGTGCAGTCACCCACAACCAATATATACGTGGTCCACAGACTCCATAGCGTCACAAAACTAATGGTTGGGTTTGGAGTGAGTGAACTGTCATAATATGTGTTGTAAGGGACTGCTGAGTGCAACAACCTTCAGCCCAGGACACAGAAGGAAAGTGGGAGACTACCCACATAAAGAGCCCTCAAATGGGGATCCCCACTGCTTGGCGGCAATAAGCATGCCAAGTCGTGTTTAGGCAGCGGACGTAAGAGGCAAGGTGGATGGTGTGCAGCAGCAGCCTGTACAAAATGCATCATTTTGTGAGGAAGAAAGACACGATACACATACTCAGGAGGTGGGTCAGGGATCGTGGGACACAGACACCCGAGGGAGATTCAGGGCCTTGGGCCAATATGAAATTCCATCCAAGCAGTAGTACATGCTGACGGGGTTTCACCGCACATCTTTGCACCCTCCTACGGGTGCACAGTGTCGGGTCCAAGGACTACCGTTATCAGGCAATGGATGACGTCATTTATGAGCTAGATGCACACCGCTGCCCTGCATGCTGATTCCTGTGGCAACATCCAGCCCAGGCCACTGTCACCTAACTTGTCCCTGACTCTGGTCACCCCTGTGGCCACAGCTCTTCCATGCACCAACTGCTCAAATCTGTGATGGTGGAGGTGTGGGTTCCTGACCCCCACTACTAAAAACACCCGTTTGAGTATTTACAAGCAAAGCCCATTATGGGCAATGTAAACCATCAAAGGTGAGGTTGTGTGGTAGGGAGTGCAGGAGGGGACTAAATCAAAATGGAGTCAGAGGGGGAAATAAAACACTGTATCTTCCCTGGTACCCACTTGTCTCTAAAGGCACGAGAGCACTGATGGACATCTCATGCTCCTTCTTCAAGGACACCAGCCCCAAATGTACCCATTGAAAAGGGAAAAAATTACACAACTTTGGAGCATCTCAGGTGACGAGTTCCAGCTGGACAGGTCATTGTCTGTTACAAAGGAAACTCCTCAACGAGCTCCTTGAGGAGATTATTTAATAATTCCTCATGGGCCTTAATGAGGTTATCACAGACACCTTGGTCCTATTGAATAACTATAAAATACTTTGCCTCCTGCCAAAATCCACTTGAAGCATCTTTGCAACTTCCTCACAACTCAAATGCGAATAAGTTTTTTTTATCATTTGCAAGCTTAAAAATATTACAACTTGCCCTCACATCCAAATCATTAATAAAGTCTGCAAACAGCTGGATGCTGAGCAATGATTCTTGTATTCCCCACTGGCCACAGCCTAGCATGGGCATAAACAATCCATTTGTTTGTCATCTCTGCCTGTTTCCTCTTAGCCAATCCCTCACACTTTAAATCTGATTACTAACCTCCTGCATGGGACTTGATCAAAAGCCTCCTGAAAATCCAAATACACTATATCCACTGATTCTCCCTTTGCTAGTAAAATCTTCAAAAACTCTATCAGATTTGTTGATTACTTTTTCCACTTCATACATCCAATCAGACAATGATGTCCTAAATATATACTTATTACATCCTGTAAAATAGATTCTGGTATTTATCTATTTGAGCATTTTCCCCACTATTGGTGTTACGTTAAAAGGTCTATAGTTCCCTATTTTGTCTCTTCGCTCTTTCCTTAAACAGCGAGGCTACATTTGCATGCTACTGTTCTGCATGCTACCATTCTGCAGTCACCATTGCAGCTTTACTAGAATTGGAAATATGTTTCTTAATAAGACATGGACTAGGTAGTCAGGTAGGGTGTATGTTGCTCATGTAGGTACACCATGACCAGAGGCAGTAACTATATTTAACTGCAGTCTCACTTCATGTCATGTTTGCATCTTCTTCAGGTCCTCTAATTGGACAGCTTCCACTCTTAGCAAGTCTGAACTCATGACACATTTTGGAATTTGACATGCATAAAAACTGAAAGAACTGCAGATGCTGGAAATTAGGAGCAAAAACAGAAATTGATGGAAGGCTCCCCTGTTTTGGAAGCATCTGTGGAGAGAAATCAAAGTTAACACTTCAGGTTCAATGAGCCTTCCTCAAAATTGTGTTGGAATTTGACACCACTATCTAACTCTTTATCTCTCAAGCCACTGCCAGTTGGCACTTCAGATTCAGCTATACTGATCGGTTTGCTGTTTGCTCCCACACCATTTACGCAACTTTTTGCACCAAACAGCTCTTCTTTATGAATTATGTCTTGAGGTTTCCCTGCTGTTACAGTCTCAGTGAGTACCAGTGTCAAAATGTTTGATAATTTTGTGGCGTTCAGCACGCCTGACCTCTTGTATCTTATTTCAACTCCATGTTTCTGAGGAATGCACTTATTGGGTTATCAACATAGTCAGCCTCATTGTCATGCAGTGATTTTCTTTTGTACCCTGAGGATGTTGCTAGTGAGGGATTAAGTGAGTATAATTTCTTTCAATGTTAAGGCGCAATGGTTAGGTTCATTATTCTTGGAGATGGTCATTACTTGATACTTCTGTGGCACAAATGTTATTTGTTATTTATCAGCTCAAACAGGGATATTTTCCAGATCCTGCTACATTTGGACATGGACTGCTTCAAATATCTGAGGAGTCAGGAACAGTGCTGAAAGTTGTGTAGTCATTGGTGAACATTCCCACTCTGACCTTATGATGGAGGGAAGGTTGTTGAAGAAGAAGTTGAAGATGGTTGGGCCCAAGACATTGCTGTGATGAACCCCTGCAGAGATTTCCTAGAGCTGAGGTGGCTTATCATCAACCACAACTATCTCCCTTTGTGCCAGGTATGAATCCAACAGTGGGAAAGATTTCCCTGTGATTTGCATTGACTCCAGATTTGCCAGGGATTCTGGATGTCACATTCTGTCAAATTTAGCCTTGATGTAAAAAGCAGTCTCATCTCACCTCTATAGTTCAGGTCCAATCAGGTGATCTTTTAAAGGCCTGTATTCACAAGTTGTCCACTAAATAATATATGCCATTGATAAATAAAGCTGTGCTTTCAACTGATATTCATTTCTACTTATTAAATATTGCTATCTCAAAGATGGCATTGTGCTGTACACTAAAGTTTGTTTCTGAGAAACAAATAAGAAGTAAATTTAGATTATAAGTGCATAATTCCTAAAATCCTGGTGACTTCATTCCATAATCTAAAAAATCCAGTGAAGCATGAATATAATAAAACTGATAAAAACAATGTATTAAGAACATCTGAGATGCTCAGGATAACATTACAGTAATTGAGCAGATAACTGCAAATGATTTGTAACTCTTGCTAAGGGTACTGCATATTTTTTGATATTTGTGAAGAGCAGGTGTTTATAAAGGAAACATATCAATGTCCCGCTTCTTTAAGAGGTCTAAACAATCAAAGAAAGTTACAAATTATGTGAAGGTTTAACTTTTCCAAACGGTAACAGTTAACATCCTTACTGGGAATTACTCACAAACAACATATGCAGTAAACAAGAAAAAAAAGAGGGAGACATTACTAATTTGCAGAAACAACCTTTAAACAGGCCATATCTGAAAATACAAGAAACACTGCATAACTCTAGTGTGGATCCCTTGGTACTATTCAAAGGGGTGCAAGGTAATTCCTGCCGTGTCTTATCTAATATTTATCTATCAAACAACAAAAGCTAGTCAAATAGTCATTCACTGCATTGACATTTATAGGGACCTTACAAGTTAGCTGCAGACTGGACTCGTATTGCACAGTAGATATGTCCCTACTTCTGAGCCAGGAGCTCTGGATTCAAATCCAAAGATATGTCATAACATCTCTTAGCACGTAGATTAAAAATAGCTGTAAGTTGACTGTAGTATTTCCTGACAATGTAGAGGCGATTGTGTTTGAAGTATAAGGGCTAAGGACATGAAAGACTCTACAAAACTTCCTCCTTTTTCTTGTTTCGGTAAATTTGGTTTGGACAAATCCAGCAAATAGTGTCAATATCTGATGAACTCTACTTACTGTACCTATCGTTTCTCCTCAATGAGGTTATGAGTACACTCTATGTTAATATTTGTCTATTGAGTATAAATAAAGAGGAGGGATTTAAATTACAAACTCTGTTATCTTTTTGCTGTAATTTGAAAGTGTGTGTTGTTAGTAATGAATGTCATTAAACAAAATAAATTCTCACAATGTCATTGATGCTGCTAGTGTCGTAGTTGATGTCTATCTCTAATTACTTTAGAAGCTGGTGGTGGGTTTGCGCCTTCATCTTTAAAAGAGTTTTTGCTAATAATGAGTAAGGAATTGTGGCATTTGGACCTTTCATCACAACACTGAACTGATCTCAAAGCCCTTGTATCTGACTATCAGAAAGCATATAATGAGAAACAAACTCAATGGGCCAAGTGACCTCCTCCTGAGCAAATATAACTCTATGGATGAATTCTGTTATTCTACATTGCTGGGTTTGAATGTGGGGAAGAGGTTGGATGTTAAATTCAACAGTTGGCTGTTGTCTGCCAACCCACCCATTCTTGCCCTCGCTGCAATTAGAGTAAGGATGGGTGTGGCTTCGGGCAGCCTGCCCACCATTAAGCCAACAGTAGTCCTTAGGTGGGCAATTTATTCCAATTACGAGCTTCATTCTACCACCACTGATGATGGGAAAGGGTCAAGCTAAGTGCCCCACATGCTGGGTTTCTCTGTGTGAGCTGTTTACAGGTAGCATTAAGGGTGATGTGTCCCTCTTAAATGAGTTTCCTAGGAACCCAATGACATTACAAACCTCAGCCCCACATTTCCCTCACTGCAGTCTGGCAGTTTGACACCTGATGAGACTGTCAATCACTGAACTAAGTCTCAATCCAATATTGTAAATGTTTGTCCTCAGCTATCTGTAGCTGGTACAGTTAATATTTGGTTAATCACATTGCTAAATTTATTTTTATTTAAGGTAGAGCAGAAGCAAATGGTGGCCAATGATTGCGCATAATGTAAAGTGGGGAGTATCTGTAGCACTGTGGGGCTGAAACAGTTGTGATACTGAGCAGTTAATAAATTATATCCATGAAGGAAGGCATCATGGTCTACTCCTATTCTGACTGGCTTGATGCAAATTGACAGGACTTCCTTTGCAATCCTGAGAAGTGGAAACTCTGCTTCCAAACTTTAATGTCTAATCAGTAATTAAACAGCTGTAGGGCTGCAAATGTTGATTTTGACGAGATCTGCACTCCACACCCAAACACGCGCACAGTAATCCCCCAAGTGTCTAAGCTGATATTTCTCCCTTAAACAACAAGACAAAAACTCTTCAAACTGTCATTAACTGCATTGTCATCCACAGGAACCTTACAAGCTGGCTGTAATATTTCTCAACATCGCCAGTTTTGTCTGGCACCATATAATTCAGACTTGTCATTTCTGAACAATAATGAGTCATTTGTGATACAAGGAAATAAATAATGGTAAGAAAAGTGACATACAAGGGTGGAAACTTATAGGAGCCTAAAGGATGTGGATTATGGCGTGAAATGTGGCAGAATCATGTGAAAACTCCAACGAGATCTATCTTGACCTGGGGAATAATTCACTACATCTTTTAGCTACATTCATGGCTCCAAGGCAAGCTTCACACTAGGCAGCAATGAATTGCTTATTGAGAATTATTGCGCGTTTCCAACCTTATTAACAGAACATCTCAAAATTATGACTGTGAAACTAGCATTGACTATCATTTGATTCATCAATTCTCCTTAGAGAAGGAAATCTGCCATCCTTAGCTTGTCTGAGCTACATTTAACACCAAACCAGTGGCAGTGTAGTTGACTCTTAACTACCTCTGACATTGCTGTGGATGCAATCAGTTCAAGGGCAATTAAGATGGGCAGCAAATGTTGACCTTGCCGGTGACACCCACAAACCATGAAAGAACAAAATAAAACAGAAATAAAAGCAAAACCACCCTTGAGCGACTGTCTGTGTGGAGTTTGCACATTCTCCCTGTGTCTCCGTGGGTTTCCTCCGGGTGCTCTGGTTTCCTCCCACGGTCCAAAGATGTTCAGGCTGGGTGGATTGGCCATGCTAAATTGCCCGTAGTGTTCAGGGATGTGTAGATTAGGTGGGTTATTAGGGGGATGGGTCTGGGTGGGATGGTCTCTGGATCAGTGTGGACTTGTTGGACCGAAGGCCCTGTTTCCACACTGTAGGGATTCTATGCGGTTTGTTTTTTTCACAGGCAGCAGCATTTATTTTGTTTTAAGTGTTCATGCCAAGGACAGAAAAAATAACCAATTCCATAATATTATTTGATATGTACATACACACACAGCAACAGCAACACATTGTGTCCCCTGCCTGACATAAATTGGCAACTTGAAGAAAATATTTTCCCAATTTATAGGAGAGCTTCCATCAGTTTCTGTTTAACGAAAATATCTTAATTCAGAACAGCTATCAAAATCATTGGTTTGCTGTTAACAGAATCTGCAAATAATCCAAGGAATGATTCTTATAAAGGAGAAAGACTAATATAAATCAAATTTGGGAAATACAATCCCAGAGCAAGAGCTGTCCTTTCTCCCTGGCCACCAAAAAAGAGTTTGACAGATTAATTTCTGTTCAGAACATTATCCACCAATACCACTTTAAAATGTATGTAGTAGGATTATATTGTGTCATCTCTTCCCTGCCCTAGAGGCCAAAAGTATAAGTATGAAAAACAAATGTGCATAGACTTGGCATTTTGAATATAATTCCAAATATAACAGCTGCACTTTATTACTTTTTGATGCATTGAATGGCAACTAATTTAAACACTCATTTACTCTCCCTTATGCGATTACTCCTGGGTTCAAAAGTAAAAAACAATTAAAGGAAAACAAGAATTGAGAAATTAAATTACTTGCCAGGTTATAGTTTCCCTGTAAAAATGTAAGTATTAATACAAGGCAATCGACTTTAAATAAGTAGGGAACGGTGAATGCCTGAGGAATGACTGCGTAATGTTTTGCATTTAAATCAGATCTTAGATTGTGCTATTCTGATCAGCACTGTTGTTATTCTGCTGAAGAGCCAAAGCCATGGGATCACGTTCTTTTGTTTTGTGGCTTTATGCCCACATCAAAGAGTTTAGGCTCAGGACTAAAACTGATCAAGGAGAAGACAAAGTCAAGAGCTGACTTCATATTTAAGCTTCTTTGGAACTATGTTTACATGGAAATCTGAAATGTACTAGCCTTGAATCTTTGTTACTCTGCTAAGACAAAATTTCCAGAACTCTGTCTATGTTCCATTTTCTATCCATCTAACTCTGGCCTCACTGTGCGACTCATGACCAGTGGGGAACAGCTCTGTGACATCAATGGGTGGGAGTTTTCAACATCACCAGCAAGGGTGGCTCGGCAGCAGCACGACTGATCAAGCTCGTTGGATCCTAACGGACATGGCTGCTAGTCTGGGGCTGCAGCAGGTGGTGAGGAAACCAACAAGAGGGATAAACATACTTGACTTCATCCTTACCAATCTGCCAAGTTCAGATGCGTACATGACAATATCAATAAGAGTGACCACCACACAGTTCTTGTGGAGATGAAATTTCACCTTCATGTTGAGAATACCCTCCATTCTGTTGTACAATACTATCATCGTGCTAATTGGGATGGACTTTGGACCAATCTAGCAACTCAACACTGGGCATCTGTGGTGCTGTGAGCCATCAACAGAACCAGAATTGTACTCCAACACAAACTGTAACCTCATTGGCCAGCATATGCTAAATAAATATATAAATCTAACCCAGCTAATTACTGCCCTATGAGTCTACTCTCAAGTATCAGTAATGTGATAGAAGGTGTCGTAACAATGTTAGTAAGCAGTGCCTGCTTAGCAACAATACACCTCACTGTTTCCCAGTTTTGATTCTGCCAGACCACACAGCTCCTGACCTCATTACAATCTTGGTCCAAACATAAAGATTTGAATTCTACAGGTGAGGTGAAAGTGACATAAAGGCCACATTTGACCAAGGGTGACATCAATGAGCCCTAGCAAAACTGGAACCAATGGGAATTAAAGGGAAACTTCCTGCTGGTTGGAGTCATAAAGGGAAATGGTTGCGGTTGTTGGAGATCAAACATCTCTCCTCCAGGATATCTCTGCAAGTGTTCCTCACGACAGTGTCATGGGCCCAACAATCTTTACCAACTTCATTAATGACCTTCCATTCATCATAATGTCAGAACAGGGGATATTCATCAGTAATTGCACAATGTTCAGCACCATCCTTTCACAATGGCAGTGATAGAGTTTGGAAGTTGCTGCTAATGACCTTCGGTGAATTTTGCAGTGAAACTTGTAGATAGTATACACAGCTGCTACTGATTGGTGGAGGGAATGGATACCTGTGGTTGCCAAACATTTAGTCTGCTTTGCAGTGGATGGTGTTGAACTTCTTGAATATTTCCGATTTCTAAGATTATGAAGCAGTCCATATTCAAAAGCAACAAGATCTGGACAATATCTAGGCTTGGGCATACATATATCAGCCATTTACCATCTCCAATAACAGACAATCTAACCACTGCCCTTTGACAGTCCCAACGGTGTTACCATCACTGAATCTCCTATTATCAACATCCTGGGGTTTACTATTGACCAGAAACTCACTGGACTTGCCATATAAATACAGTGGCTACAAAAGCAGATTAAAGGCTAGGAATACTGCATTGAGTAACTTACTTCCTAACTCCCCAAAGCCTGTCCACCCTCTACAAGGACAGTGTCAGGAGTGAGATGGAATAGTCCTCACTTGCTTGGATGGGTATGGCTCCAACAACATTCAAGAAGCTCGATACCATTTAGTACAAAGCAGGCTGCATGATTGGCAACACATCTGCAAGTATCCATTCCCTCCCCTACTCAGTAGCAGCAGTGTGTACTATCTACAAGACGCACCACATGAATTCACCAAAGATCCTTAGCAGCACCTTCTAAACCTTTGACCATTGTCATCTTGAAGGACAAGAGCAGCAGGTACCTGGAAATACCATCACCTGCAAGTTCCCCTTCAAGCTATTCACCATGTTTCAAGAAGATAGCTTCTCAAGGCAACTAGGGACAGACAGCAAATGCTGCCCAGCCAGCAACATCCATGTTCCACAAGTGAATTTATGAAAAAAAAATTGTTGCAAATCTGCTGCAGGTTCCTAAAGTCCTCATACAACACGGAGGGCTAAATTTCCTCAGGACTTGTTCTGCTAAGGCGTGAGGTAATTCATACTAGAACTAACAAAGATACGTTGAAGAATTTTGTAAATGTTACAAAACTAGGAGCCAAAAAGGGATTAAATGATCTAAAGGCCATGGATACAGAGCATTAAAAGCTAATGGATTATTATAAAGAAATGTCAACATCTATATTGAGTAGGCTTAAGTATAAATGGTGCAAATCTGGTAGAAATGTCTTTGGTTAAAGCTCTGATACAATGAATCTGTAGTGTCATGTCAAGCAGTAATGGGTTTTAATTGTGCTGTTTGTTCAGGACTAGCTGGTGCAGCATTGTAGTTCATAAAAGAATATATTGAGTTTGGAAGGGCTACAATGCAGAATCATCGGAATGTTCCTGGGGCTGAAAAAATTAAATTCTGAAGACAGGTTGTATTTGCTAATCTTATTTTCACTTGTGTATGCAAGATATTGATGTGATTTAATTGTGGCATTTTAAATGAATGAAAAAAAATAAGGTTGATACTGGGGAACTTATTTCCTCAGTGGGAAGTCCAAAACAAGGAAAATTAGTAACAACCCTGCTTTTGTGCCAAAAATTAAAGATTTATGTACTCAATTGCCATTACGCTTTTAGCTTTGCCTCCACCTAATGTGGCAATGTCTATGCTGGTTCCCATAACATAAGAACTAGGCATAGATACTATGGCACTGATAGATTTTGCAGGGGTTTATTACAGCTTCTATACATGTAATAGTCACAGGCATTTTAGTGAGTGGGCTAGTGCTAAGCTATTCGGTTACATACAGTAGCCTGCCTTAATTATCATGCTTCAAGTGAAATCTGACATCTTGATAAACTCAAGTCACATGATACCAGAGGTAGGGCGTAGAGTTTTAGGGAGGGAACTTCAGAAATTGGAATTTACACAGCGGACCTTATGCCCAAGATTTATAATGGAATTTACATTTCAATATTCAAAGACCAGCATTGGCCCTAAGTCCTATGTTCCTATGTTGTCAATATCAGCATAATAGACCCCCGTTCTGATTAATTATATATACCCAAAATGTGGATAGTTCGCTCCAAAGATGCTGATAGAAAAGTTGGGCAATAAAAGGGCTGGAATGCACTATTTGCTCTTTCAACTCTATTTTAATTTAGCCTTGCCTTCTTTCTCTCAATCCCACCCCCCCCCCCACCTTTTGTTATTGTTGCCCTGGTGAATAGAGCTTTTCAGTTGTTATTTTGGTGAAATCTGTGATTTGGTGATGGATTCATTCTTCAAAAAAGTGTCAAACAACTTGCTGTGTGTTTCCTTTTTGTTTAGATGGTGCCAACCAAGCAGGCTGCATTTTTCCGTATGATGTTAAACTTCTTGAGGTGTTGGAGCTGCACTCATCCAGCCAACTGGGAAGTATTCCATCACACTCCTGAATTGTGTCGTGTAGATATGAACTTGGGGAGCCAAGAAGTGGATTACTCTCTATATAATTTCTACCTTCTAAACTACTCTTATAGCTACCATATTTATCTAATCCAGTTTATTGTTTGCTCAGTAACCCAAGGATGTTGATAGTGGGTGCTGCGAAGTTGGGTAGAGTACTTGTGGATTAGAAGGCAGGACATTAGAATTTGATGTTTGTAAAATGACAGGGGGAAAGAGTGTGTGGTCCCTTAAAAGATGATGTGTTTTTTTTCTAGGCTTGGTGATTAAAAAGAAATGTCTGCAGGCAGCAGCACATGTACAGAGAGTTCTTGAAATTGAAACATTGTATCAAAGGGTTATACTGTTAACAGGCAAATCAGCATCTTTTACCAAAACAACAGGTTTTTGAATTTAATCAATTAATTTAAACCAAGCCCTAGATACCAAAACCCAATTAAATTTACATCTGATGGTTTTGACAACCTAGGACACATCCTATTGTAAGAAATTAATAGATCACCAAGGGTATAAAAGAAGATGGCATTTGAAAATTGATGTGAGAGCAACTGCTATCTAATATAGTTAACAACCAGCAGCTATAAAGCAAGAAAAAAAAATCACTGGCTCTCACAGAATTTTCTAAGCTCTCAGAATAACCATCATCTAAACAAAGGTATAGTGACACTTTTAGCTAATATTTCTGACCCAAGAATTCCATGGACAAAGGACTGAGGATAAGTGGAGAGGGCACTGAACATTCCGGAAGACGTATCCTGATTGTAATTTCGAGAGATTAAGTTTTAATTTATTTTATTATTATTTTGGTTTATATACATGGGATTTTTATCTAGTGGAATAGCATACCGTTAGAATTTTGTTTTATTTGGGATTAGTTTGTAGTTAAGGGAGAATTGTTTGGTTTGTTAGTAGTTCTGTTGATTTGTTCACTGTTAGAGTTAGGTATATGAATTGTTACTTGTTGAATATAGAGTGACTGTCAGGGGTTCATTTCATTTAACCTGTCCTCTATAACAGATTGGGAGGTGATAGGCAGGTTACACCACTTTTCACACTTCCTTTAACAGATTATGAGGCAAAGCGAGCTTCTTTGTGTGTTTTGGTTTTAGTCATCAGAGGGTGTTCAACTTCCACTTCGTAACATGGAGGATTCAGCGATGCCTTTACCATTGAATGTCAAGGGATAGAGTCTAGAGTCATACAGCGCAGAAAAGGCCCTTTAGCCCAATGAATCTGTGCCGACATACCTACAACTAAAGGTGCGCTAATCCCAATTTCCTGCAAGTCCCATTTCCTTGACTGTTACGATGTACAAATGCTCATCCAAATATTTTTTAAAGGTCTTAAAGTTTCTGGTCTCTACTTCCTTCCCAGGCAGTGCATTCTCACCACCCTCCGAGCGAAAAAAGTTTTTTTTCTCACAGCCTCTCAAATGTCTTGCCCTTAACCTAAATCTATGTCCTGTCATGATTGACCCTTCAACCAAGTGAGACAGCAGCTCTGTATTCACTGTGTCCATATCTTTCATAAATCTTATACACCTCAGTCATGTCTTTCCATTAAAGAAAGCAATCCAATCCTACCTTGCCTCTCCAGATATCTCAATTTCTCCATCCCAGGCAGCATCCTGGTGAACTTCCTTTGTGTCCCCTCTAATGCTTTCACATTCTTTCTGCAGTGAGGTGACCAAAGCTGTACACAGTACTATGGCCTAACCAATGCTCTGTACAATTCCAAAATTAACTCCTTGCTCTTATACTCTAAGACTGAGGGATTTGTACTCACAATATACAAAACAAGGTACATGAGCTTGTAGTGTAGACTGAAAATGGCAGATAAGATGTTATAAGTATCACAGAAACATCTTATTGTAAAGTTAGGCAGGTGAGCAGGGGGAGCAGGGTTGCCTGTTTGTACAAAATGAAATTAAATAGATTGCAAGAAGTGATATCATGTCAGAATGTGTAGAATCGGTGTGGGCAGAGTTTAGGAACCACTAAGTTTAAAGAACCCTGATGGGAGTTTAGAAGGGCCTACTAGAAGTATCCAGGATGTGGGGAAGCAAATAAACCAGGAGACAAAAAAGGAATGTAAGAAAGGCACTTTTACAAGAATCATGGGTCACTTCAATACACAGGCAGACTGGGAACATCAAGTTGATAGCAAATCTCAAGAAAAGAAATTTGTGGAATCTTTATGAGATAGTTTGTCAAGCAGCTTGTGGTAAAACCCATGATGGAACAGGCAATTCTTGATATGGTGATAACACAGTGTGGAGCTGGAGGAATACAACAGGCCAGGCAGCGTCAGAAGAGCAGGACAGTTGACTTTTCGGGTCTGGACCCTTCTCCAGAAATGAGGAGGGGGAAGGGAGCTCAGAAATAAATAGAGAGAGGAGGGGTGGCGCTGGGGAAGGTAGGTGGGATGGTGATAGGTGAGTGCAGGTAGGGAGTAGTGGGGGTTGGTCAGTGAGGTGGGAGGGGCTGATAGGTGGGATAGAAGATGGACAGGTTGTGTTAGGTGAAGGAGGTGGGGATGAGAGGGAGGGTTGGTCATGGGATGAGGCCAGGGGTGAGAAGATTTTGAAACTGGTAAAATCCACATTTAGGCCATTAAGCTGTAGGCTCCCAAGGCGGAATACAAGGTGCTGCTCCTCCAGTTTGCAGGTGGCGTCATTGTAACACTGGAGGAGGCCCAGTATGGACATTTTGCCCAGGGAGTAGGAGGGGGAGTTGAAATAGACACCTGCCCCTACGCCTTCCCCCTCACCTCCATTCAAGGCACAAAACAAACCTTCCACATTAGACAGGGGATCACCTGCACATCCGATGTGGCCTCCTCTGCACCAGTGAGACCAAGTGGAGGCTCAGACACCATTTTCTAGAGCACCTGCAATCTGTTCGCAACAAACAACACCACCTTCCGGTTGCAAACTATTTCAACTCCCCACTAGGCTTCAGCTCCCCACTCAGTAGCCTATAGCTTAATGGCCTAAATGTAGATTTTACCAGTTTCAAAATCTCCCCATCCCCGCCCTCATCCCATGACCAACCCTCTCATCCCTGCCTCCTTGACCTGAAGCAACCTGTCCATCTTCAATTCCACCTATCTGCCCCTCCCACCTCACTGGCCAATCCTTACCGCTCCCTACCTGCACTCACCTATCACCATCCAACCTAACTTCCCCAGCACCATCCCTCCACTCTCTATTTATTTTTGAGCTCCCTTCCCCTTCCCCATTTCTGAAGAAGGGTCCTGACCTGAAACATCAGATTTCCTGCTCCTCTGATGCCGCCTGGCCTGCTGTGTTCCTACAGCTCCACACTGTTATCTCTGACTCCAGCATCTGCAGTTCTTACTATTCGGATTTGGTGATGTGCAATGAGGCAGGGTTTGACTTGGCAGATTACGGTGAAGGAGCCTCGAGGTGATAGTGACCGTAATACGATAGAATTCACTCTCCATTTTGGGAGGGAGAAGGTAGAATCAGATGTAACAGTATTACAATTGAGTAAAGGGAACTACAAAGACATAAATGAAGAGCTGTCCAGAGTTGATTGAATGGGAAGTCTAGCGGGGAAGACAGTGGAGCACCAAAGGCGAGAATTTCTGGGAGTAATTTTGGAGGCATTTTAGAATTTCATCCCAAGGAAGAAGAAACATACAAAAGGAAGATGAAGCAACCATGGCTTTCAAAGGAAGTCTGGGACAGCACAAGAAATAACATACAATGTGTGGTAAAGATTAGTGGGAAACTAGAGGATTGCAATGCCTTTAAAAACCAGCAGAGGATAACCAAAAAAACGGTAAGGGTGAGAACATGAAATACGAGAGAATGCCAGCTGGTAATATGAAAGAACATTACAAGAGGTTTTTTTTTAGGCAGTTGAAAGGTAAGAGAGAGGCAAGAGTGGGCATTAGACTAGGGAAATGACTTTGAAAAAATAGTAATGGGGAACAAAGAAATGGCAGAGTAGCTGAACAGTTTGCATCAATTCTCAGTGGAAGACATCAATAATGTACCAGAACTTCAAGAGAGTCAGGGCAGAGGTGAGTTTAGTGGCCATCACCAGGGGAACAGTGCTAGGGAATCTGAAAGGTCTGAAAGTGGATGAATCATTCAGACCAGATGGACTACACTCTACAGTTCTGAAGGAGATAGCTGAGAAAATTGTAGAGACATTAACGGTTAGTTTTCATGAATCATTGGAGTCAGCAAGGGACCCAAAGGACTGGAAAATGATGAATGGAGCACCCCTGTTTAAGAAGGCAGGGAAGCAGAAGAATGAAACTATAGGCCAGTCAGCCTGACCTTGGTTGTTGGTAAGATTTTAGAGTCCCTTATGGAGGATGAGATTGTAGAGTACTTGGAAGTGAATGCTAAAATGGGGTGGAGTCAGCACAGCTTTGTCAAGAGGAGGTCATTCCTTCAAATTGGTTAGAATTCTTTGAGGAGTTGATAAGCAAGCTAGACAAAGGAGAGCTAGTTGATGTCATAGAATCATAAAATCATAGAATCCCTATGAACAATTTGGATTCCAAGATGCCTTTGACATGGTACTGCACAGGAGGCTGCTAAAGAAGATAAGAGCACATGATGTTGGGGCAATGTACTGGCATAGCTATACCAGGAGAATGGCTGACTGGCAGAATGCAGAGAATAGAGATAAAGGAGTCTTTTTCAGGATGGTAGCTGATAACTAGTGGAGTTCCGCAGGAGTTTGCATTGGGACCACAATTATTTACTTTGTACATTAATGACCTGGACAAAGGAACTGAGGGCATTGTTGCTAAGTTTGTACATGATACAAATATTGATGGATGGGCAGGTAGTGTAGAGGAAGCTGGGAGGCTGCAGAGTGAGTTGGACAGGCACGGAGAGCAGGCAAAGAAGTGGCAGATGGGAAACAATGCGGGGAAAAAGATGATATTGTGCACTTATTTTAGGAAGAATAGTGATGTAAATTATTTTCTAAATGCAGATAGGCTTTGGAAATTTGAAGCATAAAGGGAAACAGGAGTTCTAGTTCAGGATTCTCTTAAAGTTAACATGTAGATTCACTTGGCAGTTAGGAAGGCAGATGCAATATTTACATTCACATAAAGAGGGCTAGAATACAAGAGCAGAAATGTATTGCTGAGGCTGTGTAAGTCTCTGGTCAGACTGCTTTGGGAATATTGGGAGCAGTTTAGAGCTCCATATTGAAGGAAAGTTGTGCTGGCCTTAGAGGTGGTACAGATGAGGTTTACAAGAATGATCCTGGGGGATGAAGGGTATGTCAGATGAGGAGTAGTTGAGGACTCTGAGTCTGTACCTGATGGAGGTTAGAAAATGATGGGAGGATCTCATTGAAACTTACAGAATACTGGGAGGCCTATATAAAGTGGACATGGAGAAGATGTTTCCACGAGTAGGAGAGATTAGGATCTGAGAACATAGTCTCAGAGTAAAAGGACGACCCTTTCAAAATGAGACAAGAAGGAACTTATTCAGCCAGAGGATGGTTTATCTGTGGAACACATTACCACAGAAAGCTTTGGAGGCAAAGTCATTGGGTATTTTAAAGACAGAAATCGATTGGTTCTTGATTGGGAAGGGGATCAAAGGATTTTTTAATTCACTTGTGGGATGTGGACGTTGCTGGCTGGCCAGCATTTATTTATTGTCTGGCCCTAGGTGCCCTGGTGAATGTGGTGGTGAGCTACCTTCTTGAACCTCTGCAGTCTAACTGCAGTGGTTTGACCCACAATGCCATCAGGGAGGAAGTTCCAGGCTTTTGATCCAGTGACAGTAAAGAAACGGCAACGTTTTTCCACATTAGGATGGTGAGCGGCTTGGAGGGAAACTTGAAGGTGGTGGTGTTCCCATATATCTACTGCCCTTATCCTTCTGGATGGAAATGGTCATGTATTTAAGAAGATGCTGTCTGAGGATATTTGGTGAATTTCTGCAATCCATCTTGTAAATAGTACACACTGCTGCTACGGATCATCAGTAGTGGAGAGAGTGGATGCTTGTGAATGTGTTGCTAAACAAGTGGGCTGCTTTGCCCTGGATGGTGTCAAGCATCAAGTGTTTTTGGAGCTGCACTTACCCAGGCAATTGGGAATATCCAATCAAACTCCTGACTTGTGTCTTGTAGATGATGGACAGCCTTTGGGGAGTCAGAAAGTGACTTTCTCGCTGCAACGTTCCTAGCCTCTGATCTGCTCTTTTAGCCACTGTGTTTATGTGGTGAGTCCAGTTGAATTTTTGGTCAATGATAACTCTCAGGATGTTGATAGTGGGGGATTTAGTAATTGAATGTCAAGGGATGGTAGTTAGATTATCTTATTGGTGATGGTCATAGCCTGACATTTGTGTGGCACAAATGTGACTTGACACTTGTCAGCCCAGGCCCGGATGTTGTCCAAACCTTGTTGCATTTGAACACGGATTGCTTCAGCATCTGAGGAGTCAGGAATAGTGCTAAACATTGCACAATCATTGGTGAACATACCTACTTCTGACATTTTGATGGAGGGAAGGTCATTGATGAAGCAACTGAAGATGGTTGGGCCCAGGACATTGCCCTGAGGAACTCCGGTGGAGCATTCCTGGAGCTAAGATGACTGACATCCAACAACCACGACCATCTACCTATGTTTCACGTATGACTCTAAACACCAGCGAGTTTGCCCCCCACTGATACCCATTAATTCCAGTTTTGCTAGGGCTTCTTGATGACACATTTGGTCAAATATAGCTTTGATATCAAGAGCAGTCACTCTCACCTCCCCTCTGGAATTCTGCTCTCTTGTCCATGTTTGAACCAAGGCTGTAATGAGGTCAGGAGCTGAGTGGCCCTGGTGGAACCCAAACTGGGCATTCCTGAGCAGGTTATTGCTGAGCAGGTGCTACTTGGTAGCACTGTTGATGATAACTTCCTTTCTTCACTTTACTGATGATTGAGAATAGGTTGATGGGGCGCTAATTGGCCAGGTTGGATTTGTCCTGCTTTTTATGTACAGGACATACCTGGGCAATTTTCCACGTTGTCAGGTAGATGCCAGATTTATAATGGTATTGGAATAGCTTGGCTAGGGGGATGGCAAGTTCTGAAGAACAAGTCTTGAGTACGACTGTCGAAATGTCATGAGGCTCCGTAGCCTTTGCAGTATCTATTGTCTCCAACTGTTTCTTGATATCACGTGGAGTGAGTCGAATTGTCTGAAATATGGTATCTGTAATGCTGGGGGTCCATCGGACGAGGCCGAGATGGATCATGCACTCATCACTGCTGGCTGAAGATTGCAGCGAAAGCTTCAGCCTTATCTTTTGCACAGATGTGCTAGGCTCTCCCATCATTGAGGATGGGGATACTTATGGAGCTTCCTCCTCCAGTGAGTTGTTTAATCGTCTACCACAATTCATGACTGGATGTGGCAGGTCTGCACACCTTAAATCTGATCTGTTGGTTGTGGAATCACTTAACTGTATCTATGACTTGCTGCATATGCTATTTGGCATGCAAGTAGTCTTGTTTAGTGGGTTCACCAGGTAACACCTCATTTTCAGGTATGCCTGGTGCTGGTCCTGGCATACCCTTCTGCAGTCTCCATTGAAACAGGGTTGATCCCCTGCCTTGACGGTAGTGTTTGAGTGGGGGATATGCCAATCCCTGAGGTTACAGATTGTGCTAGAGTACAATTTTACTGCTGTTGTTGGCCCAGAGCACCTCATGCCAGCCCAGTCTTGAGTTGCCAGATCTGTTCAAAGGCTACCATATTTAGCACAATGTTAGTGCCACACAACACCATGGAGGTTTTTCTCAATGTGAAGGTGGGATTTCATGTTTTTGGGAGAATGCAGGAGAATAGGGTTGAGAAACATATCAGTCATGATCGAATGGCAGAAGAAACCCAACGGGCTGTATGGGTTTGGCATCAAACATGGAGACAATCATATGTTCGATGCAGGGATGAATTTCTGACAAGCTTACAGCTCACAACTCCTTTGAAAGATCTTGAAGAGTCCTGTGGTCCAAGAAATAAATGTTATTTAAACCTTCGTAACAGCAGCAAGAGCTTTTGCAAGACTGTTCCTTCATCAGGATGGAGACATGACAAAGTTTTTCCCTTTGAACTGAAGCAGAGGTGCAAAAGACGAAACTGGTCTGGCATGTCCACTAGTATGTAACACAATCTGTCCAGTCCAGGCTGTTGAATAGTGATATTGAAGATATGTAGTAATAATAGCTAATCATGTACCAGACCAAGCAGCAGCATGAGGTTTGTTACAGTGATCTCAACCTATATGACCGACTAAAATAATGATTTGCAATATGAGCAGGAGTAGAGCAAGGCACATGCAGAGTCTGGATGGCCCCCATACGTACTTATGTAAAGAATAATACAAACACTGCAAATATTTGTACCAGCACCAATGGATGTAATGTTCCTGAATGAATCAGTAGTGGAGCCTCAAGTGAACATGTGGCATGGGACTGAAAAGTTTTTATGACAGTACAAGGCCCATGCATGCCATTATAAACGGTTCCATCTGCTTTTCCAAATCAACCACAGGGCAAATACAACAAAAACAAAATTGCTGGAAAAGCTCAGCAGGTGTGGCAGCATCTGTGGAGAGAAAAAAACAGAGTTAATGTTTCGGGTCCAGTGACCCTTCCACACCATCCCCAGAAGTGGAAAAAGAAATGCTGAGGAAGGGAAGGGAGGAGTCAGAAATAGACCAGGAGAAAAGGAGGGCAGGGTGGAAATTGGAGGCGAAGTCGATGAAGTTTTCCAATTCTAGATGAGAGAGGGAAACAGCACCGATGATATCATTGATGTATCGGAGAAAGAGTTGTGGTTGGGGGTCGGAATAGGACTGGAACAAGGAACGTTCCATGTATCCCATGAAGAGACAGGCATAACTAGGGCCCATGCGGGTACCCATGGCCACCCAACTTACCTGAAGAAAATGAGGAGCTAAAAGAGAAGTTGTTGACGGTAAGGACGAGTTCGGCCAAGCGGAGGAGGGTGGTGGTGGGGGGGGGATGGTTCTCTAGAAAGAAGCAGAGAGCCCTAAAACCCTCCTGGTGGGGAATGGGTGTGTAAAAGGGATTGCACGCCTATGGTAAAGAGGAGGCAGCTGGTACTGGCAAACTGGAAGTTTTGAAACTGGCGTAAGGCTTCAGAGGAATCATAGATGTACATGGGCAGGGACTGGACCAGGGAGAGAAGACTGAGTCAAGGTAGGAAGAGATGAATTCTGTGTGACAGGAGCAGGCTGAAACAATGGGTCTGCCCGGACAGTCCTGCTTGGGGATTTTTGGGAGGAGGTAGAAGCGGGCTGTGCGGAGCTGGGAGACTATTAGCTTGGAAGCAGAGATGGGGAGATCACCGGATGAAATGAGATCAGTTACCATAGTAGATTCAATGGCCTGGTATGTCATGGTGGGGCCATGTTCCAGGGGAAGGTAGGAGGAGGTATCTGAGAGCTGGTGCTCAGCCTTTGCAGCGTAAAAAACAATACTCTAGACCCCAACTGCACCACTTTTATTTGCAGGCTTAATAACAAAGTCAGGGTTAGATCCGAGTGCATGGAGTGTAAACAGTTCGGAGGGAGATAGGTTGAATTTGGTGAGGGGGGCAGAGAAAATGAGGTGACTAATATCATGTTGACAGTTCTCAATGAACAGACCAAGTGCAAGTAAAAGACTGGAGGGAGGGGTCCAGGTGGAAGGAGAGTGCTGGAACTGGGTGAAGGAGTTTGTGGGACGGGAACAGGACTCTTGTCCAAAGAAATGAGCACAGAGGTGAAGATGTGGAAGAAGAGTTCGGCATCATGTCATGCCCAAAATTTGTTAAGGTGGGGATGAAGAGGAATAAAGCTGAGGTCTTTGCCAAGTACAGAACGTTCAGCATTGGAGAGCAGAAGTTTAAGAGGGATGGTGAATACCTGACAGGAGGGAGGGTTGTGGGAGGGAATGGAGTCAGAGGGAAGGGGAGGAGAGGAAGGTTCCAGAGGGCCATGAGTATCTTTAAGTTGTTACATCTTGTGGGAATTGATACCTGAAAAGGAAAAGAGAAAAAATTTGATTAGCCTGGCAAATGAGCTGGAGGATGAAGTGGAACTGCGGAGTGGTGCAGCCCTGAGCCAGCGTGATGCAATGTTGTTGAAGAGAAAGGTTGAAAGAGTGTGGATCTCAGGATGTGGTGAGAGCAGCTGTCTGTGGAACGTTGAACATCACAGAGATATCTGTGATCCTGGGAGGATTCAAAACATGAAGGATGAAACTTCAGATGAAATCCACATGAGGTGAACCTGAGCCGGAGGCAGTCACTGAGGTATGTGATATGGCTGTGGAAATGAGTTTTAGCAAATACCTGGTCAAACACCAGGAGTGGCAGTGAAATTAATGTTGGTGGGCAAGAAGGAAGATTAGAACGGAAATCCTGTCGGAGAGAGGAGCAGAACTTCTTCAAGGTGGGCATGCCTGGAAGAGATGTGGCAGTGAGTTAAATACTAAATAAAAACCAAAAGAACTGCAGATGCTGTAAATCAGGAACAAAAATAAAGTTGCTGCAAAAGCTCAGAACAAATAGCCTTGTCAGAAAGATGCCACTTCACTCAATTGATCTCGTGAAGTATACATACTGAATAGATATCAGAAGGCTACGGAATGAAGTTCCAACAAGAGGGAATACTGAGGGACAAGAAGAAAAAAGACAGATTGTGGCCAAAGTAAACCCACATTCAACATATTGACAGTTAGATTTCTCACACTTGAGAATGGAATCATTACAAACAGTTATTGATAAAATAGACTAGATTTGGAAATCACAGAATCTTTCGTTAGTTGTCTTTCAATTTAAGCATGGTGTCTGCTCGGAGTTTCTGCCATGGTCTCTTATGGGCTGATCAGGTCTTTTGTCATATGGGACATGACATCTCATGGGGTGGTGGAATCCAAACTGCGAAATTTTCTTCCTTACTTTTCTTCTCTGGTGTCACTCTGCCTTATTATTAAGAAGTTGAGACAAATTTTGATTCAGCTTGATGGACAGGCGGTTGCCATTTTGAACAATTAATTGTAAATTCCTCACAATCATTAATATTAATGCTACTGTGCTTCAAGGTGAGCTTCAGACTATCTTTGTAGTATTTTCTTCCTCTCTGGAATGTCGGGCATCTGAATTTTTAAAACAAAGCAAAACCTGGCATAGAAGATGCATTCAATCACTTGGACACAAAAACCAGTCTACTAAAGCTGATTTTGTAGGGGTTTTGCCTGAAAATGTATGAAGCTAACTTCAAGATGGTTGCCAGTGTTTTTTCAATAGCTTTCCTATGGAATCCAGATGAAATGGCAGAGGCATTGCTTGTGGAATTTCTGTAGCGCCGTTATTTAGCTCTGATACACAGGACAGTCTCAGGAGTGTGGCATTACCTCATGGGATCTTCCACCTTAACCAAAATATGGGTCAGAGTAAAGTAGATTGCTGCCACTAAATCTTCCTTTGTATATAGTTCTCTAGAGTCTGTCTAATATGCAGTGGTCAAGGTGACACTACTGTAGATTCTTTACAGAAGAGACACAGTTCTGAATTAACAAGATAGTTATTGCAAGAAATGCAACTATATAAATTTGTGGACTCTTGGGAAGCTGAACAGAATATGCCTGCCTCAATGAAACTCATCATCTCTATCCAAAAACTGTGGAAGCATGAAATTTCATGCGGCTTAATGCAACTTCAGTATTAATTCTTTCAGAATCACTACGCATGTGGCAGGAACAGCAACTGCTCTGCACACGAGCACTTTCGTGGAGGTCTTTGTTGTCAAATTCACAGCACTATGGTTTGTAGAAGGCTGAGCTGGGGCAGCTGATCTGGTGTTGGATCTCTTTATCAATGATGGTCTTTTGAAAGAGATGGCTGCCAAGGTATAGGAACCGTTCAACATATTCCAGAAGCCCCCTTCAACAGATATGGGAAATAAAGTAATTGCTGACTAGGCCTGAGTTGCTACGAGAGTTTTGATTTGGCAGCATTCAAGGACAGGCTTAGTCTCTTCTATACAGAATAGAAGGGATTGACAGTAGCTTACAAATCAGTTGCAGAGTGGACAAAGACACTTCAGTCATCTGTAAACTATAGATGATTTATATTTATGGTGGCCAGTTTAGATTTGACATGGCGGCGACTAAAGTTAAAAAGTTTCTGGCGAGCAACTGATGTGAATAACCACTGTCAGGTAGATTGTAAATAGGATGGGGTTATCACACAGCCTGGTTTGCCACTGGTCTGGATTTTGAAGTCATCTGTTCCTGATCTCCCAAATTGGAGCCATATCATTACGAGGCAGCTATAGGATTGTGATAAACTCTCTTGGGTAACCAAATTTCTGGAGATCAAGAGACCCTCCAGTTCTGAGCAAAGCTCACTGGACCCAAAACGTTAACTTTGATTTTTCTTCAGAAATGCTGCCAGACCAGTTGAGCTTTTCCAGCACATCTGTTTTTATTCCTGATATACAGCATCCGCAGTTCGTTCATTTTTTTAAAAAAAAAGACCCTCTGTGATTTCTTGAGTCAAATGCTTTAACCAGGTCAATGAATGCTGTGAAGAGTTCCTCCTGTTGCTCTTGATACTTTTCTTGATGTGTCTGACAACAAAGCTCATGTCAGATGTTTCTCTAGAATTTGCACCCTACCTCTGGGAGGATTTCCTCAGTCACGGAAGACGACAATTCAGGACAATTAATGTCAGGACTTTCCCTGTGACAAACAAGAGGGAATTACGTAGATTGTTTCCACAGCCTGATTTACCTCCCTTCTGTATATAAGTTACCATTGTGACATTCTTGGACTTGGACTTGTCACAGAGTTAAACATTACCGGACATATACGAAAATAAGATTTATGATGTTGCAATACTCATATCATGTTTTCCATCAGTAAACACCAGATGGCGCTTACATGCAAAGCAGGAAGCGAATCATTTGTGATAACAAGCATGGGGCTGGATGAACACAGCAGGTCAAGCAGCATCA
>JAHRHZ010000024.1:35894320-35930673 GCA_024137785.1 Ginglymostoma cirratum | reverse complement strand
TCAGATTCTCCAGCATTGGCAGTTCCTACTAACTCTTGCTGCATTCTGAATTCTTATTCAGACATATCTAAATGACCACATTATTGGCTTGTTTGGACTATAAACTAGGATAGAAGTCAGACACTTGTAAAAATATGCACTATTCAATTTTTCAAAGTTTGAAAAAACTCTCCTGTATATTGTAGATATACAAGACAATGGTCCTGTTGGAACAGAGAAATTTATACATTATCAGGGGTTTATTGGCATCAAGTGTTGAAGAAAAATACTGCCTGACAACAGCTTTCAGATCAGGCTAGCAATAATTTGCAATAAATCTGCAGGTGCAGAGCTAGCAAATTGGTAACATCTCTTTATTCTCCTGAAATGTAAGTGCAAAGATGAAAATGAAGAAAGCTTAAAAGAAGGAATTCTAACAAGAAGAGACATGATTGTCTGGATTAACAATTGAAGAACTTTCATTGCTCTACAGAGAACAACATGTCAGCATTACTGAATTCAAAGTAAACTGAGAGGGACAATTTAATCAAGCTTGTGATCTGAATTTTAAAGCTTCAAAATCTGGGTTTTTTCCGGTCTAAATTTGTTCCACTCATAACAGTCTAGTCAAACTATGCCTTTTAGTCTGTTGTATTTGTGAATGGTGTGTGTATGCATTTGGGCTTTAAATGAGTATAGGTTAATTTGTGGAGTAGCAGATTATTGAATGTTTTCTTTTCTTTACTATTTGTTAAATTCAAATGTGTTTACAATACATAGTTATTTTCCATAAATTATGAAAGCTGATATTAATTCCATTCATCCTAAATAGCAATCAGTCAGATAAATCGGTCACCTTGCTGGTCTAATTTAGATTTTGCACATTTTGTAATTATTCGTAAAGCAGTGGGGCATGATTATCGGCACGCATTTCCCAGTAAGATCGTTGTACAGTATGAGGTTCCTGCACTGACATCAGTTCTGTGGAACAACTCCTCACAAAGCATTAGTGCTCGTTCATGCCAGTATAAGTACTATGTTAATGGTGTGAAAAGCTTTATTTACTGCCAAATAACCTAATTGGTACTGAAAATTAAACTTTACAAGTGTGCAATATCATTCCTTTGACTTCTAGTTATACTATAAAAGTCTTAATGTAAGTTTTTTTTTTAACTCACAGGACAGAACTATCTATTCATGTCATTTGCTATAAAATAAACTGACCAACTCAAACATTTTTAATTTATCAAAGTCAAAATGATGCAGTATAGAATGAACCCTTTTGGCCTGCTATGTCTATGACAGTTAATTGAAGGAATTGTCCAATTAGTCCTACTCCTCTGCACTTTGTTGATCAAATGCATAGAATTTTACTTCAAGATTTTCCTCTGCAATCTTTTGAAATTTTTTTCACTATCCTTTCATCAATGCATTCCTGATATTAGCAATTCACCACAACACCATGGAAAATGCACCAATTAATAATTGTTCTGGTAAATTTATTTAATTCAAAATTATGTGATGTCTGGACATGTTTCTTTTGTTTGCAAAGAGGAGACATATGAATATATGCATCTTTTAGCAAGTGTAAGGGAGGCAAGAGTGTCTGAGTAACAGCTTTAGTTGATTGTTTATGTAATTCTTAGCACACTTGAATTTTCAACAAGTGCTGTCCCATTACAAAATTACTTTTAGTGTTAGACATTGTGTTCTGACTATTACAAGCATGGATTACTTGAGGATGATCAGTACTCTGTATATTGCAAATAATTAAACAGATGTGCTGTTTATATGATCTGTTCAGTTTATGCACCTGGCACTACTGTGACAGCACCCTCATGCGATCTCTATGGTGATGCCTCAACAATTCA
The DNA here is from genome assembly GCA_024137785.1 of Ginglymostoma cirratum. NCBI lineage: Eukaryota > Metazoa > Chordata > Chondrichthyes > Orectolobiformes > Ginglymostomatidae > Ginglymostoma > Ginglymostoma cirratum. The sequence continues at coordinate 35,928,823 of JAHRHZ010000024.1, read as the reverse complement.
AAATTTTGTTTCATGCTCTTGTCTCATGTTGCTTTCTTTGAAATTTGGTACTCTTGCATCTGCTCTGATGAGTACAAGACAAAAAGCTTTGACAGCATTTCTTTCATTCAGCAGTACTCACATTGTTGATGCATACAATCCACAATATTTTCTCCATTCCTGCACCCACTTTAAATTTGTGCCCTTTAGTTTGTACGGTCTCTACTACTCTGTTACACATATCCTCCTATTTCTTTTCCATGAGCTGCCACTTAGGGAGATCATTCAAAAGCTGTTTCCATATGTTTCAAGATTAGTTTTTGACTACGTATTCATAACCTCCTAAAAAATCGTCCATTTCATCCCTCTAACATCACTGAGCTCCACCACTGCCACAATCCATCTGATGCACAAAATTTCTGCCATACCTAGATCTGATTACTCCAATGAAACCCTGGTCAGCCTCTAGTTTCTATCTTTCATGATCAGGATGTCATCAGGCATCTGCCTAGATTTAACTCACACCAAGTGCAGTTTACGTATCACCATTGTGCTTGCTGAATGTTTGGTTATGCAATGCCTCAACTTTAAAATTCTCCCCTTATTTTCAATACATTCAAGGCCTTGACCCTCTTTATGTGTGTAATTTTCTCCAGGTCTACATGTTACAAAGTTCTGTGCTCTCTTGAGCCCCTTTATGATCATGCTGCTGTGATCAAGCTTTGAAAGTATCTTTACTAAATTGTTCTGCTTCTCTCTTTTCCTCTCCTTCTTTAAGACAGTGCTCATAACCTGCTAAACTGTTAGTCAGCTGCACTAATATCTCCTTAAGTGGCTCAGTGTCAGATTTTGCATTATGACGCTCGTGAGAAGCGTTTTGGGATGTTTTTCTCCTTAACAACAAATTATTCTTGTTGTTCCTATCATAATGAATCACTTCACACTTGTCTGTGTTAAATTTAATTTGCCATGTGTCCACCCTTTTCACCAGTCTGTTTATGTTCTCCTGAAGTCTGTTACAATCCTAACTAATTATTACATTTCCCAGATGCCTGCCATGAACATGCTTTGAAATTGTTACTTATATAGCAAAGTCCAGGTCATTAACATTACACAAATTTTAAAAATGTAATAATGGCCCTAACACTGAGCTTAGGCCATTAGTCCACAACTCTCATCATTCTGAAAAAGAAGTGTCACATTTACTTCTGGCTTTCTGTCTCTTAACCAGTTTGTATCCATGCTGCCAGTCTCACTTTAACCTTTCAGAGTTCAATTTTCTGAAAAAAGTATTTTAGGTGGCTCTTTACCAAACGTGCTTTTTGAAAGCCAGCATAAAATATGATACACCCATCTGCTCTTTCGGCCTCATTTGTTCTTCTTTCTCAACTCATTATTAAATTCCTGCTCTTTGATTTCTGCACCCAGTTTCACATTCAAATTTACATTTCCTGCTTCACATTAGAGAGCCATAAAATCATATAGCATAGATACAGGCCCACCATGTCTGTGCCAACAAACAAATACCAAACTATACTAATCCTATTCACCTGCATTAGGTCCATAGCCTGCTATGCACTGGTATTTTAAAGTATTCATACCAGACAGCTCTTAATGATGCATTCTGCATTGCTCATTAACAATCTTCCATTTGTTTGATTCAGGAGATTTCTAGTTACTTGAATAAAAATAGAACGTGCTGGAGAAATTCAGTAGATCTGCAGCATTTGTGCTGAGAGGAATAGAGGGGCTGAGTATCACCCCTTTCTGATTTAAGTGCTGTTTGTTTGAGCTTTTAGATTGCTGCAAGACATAATAAGTATCATACCAACCTCTGCTCATTAACTACTTCCTTGTCATCTGTAGAGTCCCTCTCATCTTATTCTATCCCTATGTAAGCACACCATTCTTGGAGCAATTTGCCACAGCCAGAACATCCTGAAATTGATGGGCATCCATGCACTGGCACCATCTTGTTGTGCAGCTGGACAAGTACCATTAGGATGGAGCTTCCCTGTACAGTTCCAGACATTTATGATGGAGGTTCTGTTAGATGGAGTGGTGCATTCTAGGACATCCTCTTCCCTCAGGACCAGCAGAAGATGCCACGACAGACAGTGCCAACCTGGTCAGAGGAGTACCCTTAGCTACCTGGAGGAGTGCCTAGCAATGTATAAAGGTTAATGACGTTCTCCACACTGACAGGGTAAGTGCCAACATCTCTCGAATGCCTCAAGTTCACTGTCTCTGTTACTGTACTCACCTCCCACCTAGACTCATGCTTTGCCACTCTCGCTTTAGCTGAGAATATCTGCTCTGACTCATTGTTAATTATTCCAACACCCAACACCGGTGACCCTGCAGTCCCTCTACACTACCTGCTCATTCATGTAGAGCCCCTCAACACCTGAACCAAAAATAATAGCCGCATCATCCACTTTCATTTTCTTTAATACCTGCCTTTCTCTCACTCCAGGAGCAAAACAGGTCCAAATGGAGCAGCAAATTACTCTGACTATTTTGAGCAGCTGACTGATTGTATCCAAGCCCTGGATTGGTATTGGATGCTGTCCTTAACTTAACTGTATCAGGACCCCCTGAATGAATGCTTGACCTTTGACTTGACTGAGGCCTACAGTTAGCCATGACAAGCTTACTGTCTTTATGTGCTCAATGGCAAGACAACAGCACTGTGAGTCTTATAGCTCTGACTGAGGGGAAAAATCGCAAAAAGGCAAGATAATGCAGGGATGCGGTGTATAAACAGATAAGCTCAGAGTCAGTGTGCACTATGACAGCGATAGACGAGCCTAGCAATGCAGTCTATGAGCTGGGAGTGTGCACAGTTTCCTCATTGCAGCATTACAACAATAATTGCTGGTGTAGCCCAAGGTACAGCATTGAAGCACAGAAGCATTCTGTAAGCAGTTTGGAGATGTACCATAAAGATGCATAGTGACATGCACATGGAGCGTGTCCTGAGATATTGGTGCCTGGTGTCCCCCAACATGGAGGTCTTTCACAACAAGTGGCCAGCTGAATTCATCAGGTACCAACTTTGACTTCCATGTCGAGATTTTTCAACATGTACCTTGTTTGGCATGTTTGTTAAGATAGGAAGCTGATTATTATTGAGGCAACTTACTCTATGAAAATAACTCAGGAAGTTCCGGCAAGTAACTAACCTACCTCAGGTACCTTCTGTAAAAGTCTCTAACTCTGAGTTGGACTTAGAGTTTGTGAATGGTTCCAACTGACTTATATGAATAGTTACCCAGGAAATGTTAGAGAATGCAAGCCCACTCTAATACTTGCCATCCCACCCGATTCACCACTGATCTCCCATCATGCTGCAGCCCCAAGGCTCAATCACTCCTCAACTCTCAAAACCCTCCAAAAGCACCCAGAAGCACACGCTAACTCCTTCCTCAGAACTCCTGCTCACATCCAACAACACCTTCCCTGATTTCCCCAGAACAATTTCTCAACACAACAGGCCCTGGCCTACCCCCCCACAACAGACCTGGTTCCCACAACATCGTCCTTCACTGAAGCCCACATCCCCATCATTCTTCTGAATCTCACCCGACTGTCAGCTGATAACACAATTCCCACCCACCAACTCACTCCATTTGAACCCTGACACCCTATAGACCCGAACACTCTATTCCCTCTCCATGCAACCTATACGTACTCCCAACCCAATCTAACTAAACAACCTTCAAACTACCTTGAGCCCTCACCCACACAGTTGCCTTCTATCCCATTCATCTGGCATCCTACCACTCTACTTACCCGGCACCCTACCATTCTGTGCAACTGGAAACCAGTTCTCATGCCTTCCTGCCTTATACACTTGCATTTCTCCACACTAATCAACATGGCTTTGTACCTTTAAACCACAGATTAGAATCACAGAATCCTTACAGTGCAGATGAAAGCCATTTGGCCCAACAAGCATGCACTGAGCCTCCAAAGAGCATTCCACCCAAACTCATGCCCATCCTATCTCCGTAGCCCCTCATTTACCATGGCTAATCCACCTTGCCTACACATTCTTGGGCACCACAGGCCAATTTAGCATGGCCAATTCACCTAACCTGCACATTTTGGACTTTGGGCAGAAACCAGAGCACCCAGTGGAAACCCATGCAGACCCAGAGAGTGCATGCAAACTCTCCACAGACAGTCACCCAAGGCTGGAATTAAATGTGAATCACTGGTGCTGTAAGGCAACAGCACTAACCACAGTGCCACTGTGCTGCCCCTAAAATATGGAAGCAACTGTGAAAAAAAGAGGTTCTGTGTGGTTTCAATACTGACTCTCTCTGTCGTTTCCTTCATGGATTCCTGAAGTCAATTAATCTGCTTTGGCTGAGATGGTATCTGGCCCTAGGAGTTCACCTGACTCCTCTAAATCTGAGTGTGCACGATTTGTCTGATCTGGATTGCAAATAGGGATTCTTACCCAGATCAAAAGATTCAAGCCGAAGTGTTGCTCACAGTGAGATTTGGCAAAGCTTCACTGCAGGGAAAGATAAATAGACAGATTAGATACTTTTTTACAGAAAGCAACCTAGATGGGGGATTTAGGGGCTAGGCCAAGGAATTGAAAATGGAGACATTTTGAACTTAAACAAAGAGAAAGGAAGAAATATAACAAAGAAAGAATCATTGAGCTCCGAACGCCTAAATGTCTGAGTGAAGAAGTGACTGACTCTGTTGCTATAAATGTCAAATTGAGAAACAAAGTTTTTCAGTGGAGAAGTACAATACAAAAGAATGAATTAAAAAATAATAGTCTGTAAATTCAGATTTAATTCTGGAGCAGGAGATTCAACTTCTTAAAGTCATTTCTGACACTTCAAATATGTCTTTGAGCCAAAATAATTGAGTAAACGTAAATGTTGACTGAGCTTTGTAAATATACATTCTTTTCTCATTTTTATTGCTAGCCTAGTTACCACTTTGTCATCGTATGGGTCAGCATACCTTAAAAAAACAAGTGCATAGAGCTCACTATAGGTTAATATAATCCAGTAATTAAAATGATTTGTATATAGTTTTCAGTTTTACCTCCCTTTTAAAGAGTTTGATGTCCTCCTTTTAAAGTTTAAATTATTTGAAACAACATTTGACAATGAAGTCTAAAAGGAAACCTGCAATTCTTTAAGACGAGTTGAAACAACATGTTATTTTTACAATCTCAGCGTAGAGCATTTTATAGGTCTTAATTAATCACAGACCATCTTGGAAAAGATCATGAAAATCCAAAATTAAATAGTTTGCTTCAGTTGAGAATGCTTCTATTTGAATATCCAAAGCTTAGAGTGAAGTAAATGCGTTGGGGGCATCGGGACAGTGGATGTGGGAGGGTGGTGTTCAAACCCTGGGGCAGCGGTTTATTCTTGACAAAGGTGAACAAGTACACTGCCTTGTCCCACAAACTATTTACTCAACTTATTTCAACCTCTTCATTTGCACCACATTGTGGAGCAGGCATCATGAAGAAGGAGTTCCACTTTTTAATTTTTTTTAATGGATGCGTGTATCACTGACAAGGCAAGCATTTGGAGTCCTTCCCTAATACCTGTCACACTAAGTATGATTGGGGTCCCATGTGCTTCATAATACCTCAATTTTATGATCATAACAAGGCTCTTGCTTGATCATTCTAGGATGATGCCAGGCCCAGTGGCTTTGGTGCACCGATTTTAAACTCCTGCCTTCCATTCCTGCTGAGTTAAAATTGGTCTGAGTGTAACTAAAATGGAAGTCAGATCTCAAAGTGTCAATCTTCTGAATTTTTCCTCAACAACGCAGATCCTTACACACCAGCAGCATATAGTGAGGTCTCTGGGGCAAATAGGGTTAGGATTAGTACTTCAGTCCAAAATGAATGGGCATAAGATTCTGATGACCCCACTTCCCGAGTCCAGATTTCAAATGAGCATCTCTGCTACATTCAGCTGCATGCAAAAAGCCAAATTTATAACAGCCACCCTCAAAATTCAAGTTATTTAATACAGAAGTTTATTTTCTACTTATTTCAGCATGATGGCATTAGTCAGTCAGATTTTATTAAACTTTTATCATCAAGATAACAATTATTAAAACCTAACCTAGTGCCATATCCACGATTCTAACATTATCCTGAATGGGTTTAAATTTGGTGAAAAATGACAAGTGTTACATGGTCCTAATATTGACAAGAAGCTAGGAAGTGTGTGAAGGAGCCCTTTGTTGGGGGAGAGGTTGATGAACATTGCAAGGTCTTGTGCCTTCCCTGAGGGTGTGGTTAGCTGGAGTATGTGGTTCAAAAATAAATTATAGTAGGTACTGGAAATCTGAAGTAAGAAAGGGGAAATGCTGTAAATGCTCAGCACATCTGGGCAAAACCTGCAGGAAAGGAGCAGGGTTAACAGGTCGAACTTAAATTCACTTTTATGTAGAGTTAAAATCAGACTCCTGGATATTTGCAAAGTTGTATGAACTGTAAAGGTATTTAAAAATGGTACATGGGGCAGAAAGTAAGCTGAGAACCTGCCTTTGGGTAGAAAACTGACAGAACAGTGTGGAATGACTAGGACGCTGGATTGGAAAGGGACAGAATAAAGATTACGGAGGATAGAGCTTTCACAAAGAAAAGGTCTGATGGTAATCAAAAAATGCATTCAAATCAAACAAACAGAAGCTGAGTCTTCTTCGATGGAGTTATTTGTCATTAAGGAGATAAATGAACTATTGAGAATTGTCACAAACTATCAGGGCAAAATTGAAGGAGTAAGTAAAGAGATTAACTTACTGAAGGAGTAAGTAAAGAGATTAACAACACAACAAATTCCACAACAACTCTGATAAGGAAGTGGATCTTTTGCCAAACTTTACACAATCAGGATGAAACATCTGCTGAAACAACAAATCCTGCGCGCGAAAACAATAGCAGCACTAACCGTCACTCGCTTTGCAAGACGCCTGGAACAGATTAAAGAACTGTGTACATGACTTGAGGGGGAGGTTGGCACGTGACAGCAAATGTATACAATCTTTGAAATCGTCTGTAATAGCTGAGATGGTTTGGTGAGGCCCTTTTGAGGTCCCTGCTTCTCCGAAAAGCTTTTGTTGATAAAGCTGTGTCTGACTCGCTACAGTATTGTACTTGGTAATATTTTACCTACAACAAATTGGCGTAGTCGGCAGGATGCTATGGTCCAGGCAGCGTGGCCACAGCCCAGATACTGGGACAGGATACCAAACACAAAGTTAAGTGAGTTGGACCACAGTATTTAATAAGCTGTTGAGTGTGAATGTGAGACTGTCTGTCGTCTGAGTTGAGCAAAAATGGACAAGGAGGTACCCGTCTCTAACACGCAGCCTTAGACCGGTTGTTAAGAGGGGAAATCCCCCAGTGAAGGTCAGGACCCTGAAGTGGATGTAGACACTGGAAAAGAGGTGCCCGGGATGTGATACTCAGACGTAATATGAGAGAGTAATGTTGTGAAACCGCTGAGAGAGAATTGAAATAAGTGGGATACGGGGACTTGATCACTCCCACAATAGGTATTGCTGGACTCTGATAGGAACGGCCCCGAGTGAGACGCGTCCAGTGGGAAAACATGACTAGGACGTGGCCGGTGGGTTAAACGCAGTCGAAAGATCGCAGTCGTGAGTATAAACCTATCATTTATCACGGTGGGGAAGGAAGATCAGTGGGGACCCCCCGGGGTCTCTTATTAACATCAATATATGACAGATAGACATTCACTTACTAAACAGATGAAAATGGGGGAATGGGATCCATCCCAGGCCCTAGAACAACAGCGAGATTAGCTCTTAAAACAGAAGAAAGATAGGACTAAGAAAACCGCAGTCCTTTTAGTACACCAATTGGCCGGTCTTATAGGGCAAACATCAGAGTCCACGAGGAGGTGGACAGAGGAAAAAAGGATCCTAGAATCACGAATTAGGGAACTAGAAAAAAGGAACCAGTTCTTCGCAGAGGGTCAGTGGGGACCCTTGCCCCCATACCATCCCAGGGAAGGGCCTACTGCACCAGAGGAGAGTCTGAGTGAGGAAGTTAACCTCGCTCCGGTAACACGGGGAGGGACCCCAGCAGCCCCCATGGGCATGGGTAATAAGGAAGGTAGGATTTACATGTCTGCACTAGTAGGGGGCAGACAATGTGAAATGCTGGTGGACACGGGAGCCTCCATATCCATCACTGACCTACCCCTGCCCACAACTAACAAAATGATCTATGTAAAGGGCATTAGCAGGCAAAAAACCCCTGCATACTTGAGCGAAACCACTTTGGTGGATATTAATAATTTGTATATACCAATGCGATTTTATGTGTGTAAAAATAATGAAGGAACTATCATGGGAAACGATTTGATGAAACAGTGTGAGGTACTAATAGATAGTGGGAAAGGCGAATTAACTTGGCCCCGTCACGATGGGAGAAAGGAGAAAATGGGAGCCTATGCAAGCCATTTGGAAATTGTCCAAGCTGCGTCTGCGACAGGACGTGATTGGCAATTGGAGGACAATGGGTTTGGCGCCATTTGCACCTCCGTCCCAGGGGTATGGACAGAAACGAAACTAGATACCGGGATAATTAAAATTGACCCCATAGTAGTAGAAGGCCCGGAACATAAACCATACCGACAGTACCCCATCAAACTGGAGGCTGGGAGGGCAGTTGTGGAAATCATTGAAGGGCTAGTGGAAAGGGGAATTCTCTGAGAAACCACAAGTACCACCAACTCCCCAACCTGGTCAGTGAGTAAACCTGATGGAAGCTACCGACTCACAATTGATTACACAGCCCTAAATAAGGTCACACCGAAGCTGCACCCCGTCGTGGCCAGCCCATCCACAATCTTGAACAGGCTCTCCCCGGCCCACAAAATCTTTACTGTACTACATTGCTAATGGATTCTCGTCTATCCCACTCCATCGTGACTCCTAAGATAAGTTCGCATTTACCGTCGGGGACAAGCAGTACGCGTGGACCCAACTCCCCCAGGGATTCCATAGCAGCCTGGCCATCTTTCACCGGGCAATGAGCAATATACTCAGGGAAATTGAACTGCCCCACGGCAGCACGATACTCCAATATGTAGATGACATCTTACTGGCCTCGGAGTCCAAAGCTAGCCACCAAGAGGCACTATACCTAGTCCTGAAACATTTGGAGGACAAGGGTCTTAAAGCAAGTCCGAAGAAAGCCCAGATAGGGAAAACTAAGGCCCTGTACCTGGGACATCTGATCTCCCAAGGCACAAAAGAAATGCCTGTAGATAAGAAAACCACTGTACAACAAATGCCACGACCCGTGACAGTCAGTGGTTTGAGGAAAATTTTGGGCTTGTTTAATTACTGCAGGAATTTTATCCCTGAGTTTGCCAAATTGGTAGAACCAATACAACGACTGGTAAAAGGGGGGAAACCAGCCATGGACCCCGTGGATTGGGGGCCTGAACAAGTTGAAACTTATACAAAACTAAAAGCAGAATTAATGTCAGCCCCAGGACTGGGACTACCTGACGCTAGTAAAGACTTCCACATTTATTGTAATAATGAGGGAGGATTCTACTCAGCGGTGGTGACCCAGGTCCATGGAGACAAACAACGACACATAGGGTACTATTCTACTGCGGAAGGACCCATGGTGAACGGTTTACCCAGGTGTATAGCCGCCTTAAACTGTGCCGCATGGGCTGTGAGAGTTAGTGAGCCAATAGTAATGACAGAGAATATTATTTTACATACCAAACACACCCTGGCAGAAATGTTGAATACGGGGCAATTACGGTCCATCTCTAACATGAGAAGGGCAAAGTGGGAAGCCGTCCTCCTGCCACCTATCAAATCTATAACCATTTTGCGGGACACCTGGGAGAACCCAGCGGAAGGCATATTAGGAGATGCTGAGCCACACGAATGTGGGAAGGTAGACGATGAGGTAAAAGAAAGGAGGATAAAAGACGTGCCCCTGGAGGCACCAGACGAAATCCTGTTTGTGGACGGCTCTCGGGAATATGTACATGGGTTGCCACGAACAGGATGGGCGGTAGTTAACGCGGACCTACGAGTAGTCTGAGCGGGGAGGATAGAAGGAGGCCTATCGGCCCAGGTAGCAGAACTAGTTGCCCTGACCCAGGCCTTCACGGAGGCAGCGGGAAGAAGAGTTACTATTTACACTGACAGTAGATATGCGTTTGGAATTGTACATGTACATGACTGTTTGGGGAAGAAGGGGATTTGTTACCACGGGAGGCACCCCGATTAAACATGGACAAATTATAGAGACCTTACTAGAGGCCAGCAAGCTCCCATTGGAGGCTGCGGTGCTGAAGGTCAAGACCCACCAGAGGGAGCCAGACAAACAAAATCCCGAGTGGCACATTTTTGAGGGGAACCAGGCTGCTGATTAAGCAGCTCAGTCAGCCCTGGAGACAGAGGACATCCAAGCCTTATCAGCCACATTTGCTGAGGATGGCCCCACCATAAGTATTACCCAGCTACACGCAGACACCCCTGAGGTAGAACGCGCTAGGTGGAAGGCACAAGGGGTCACACTGGACGGAAAGGGTGTCTGGAGATTGAACGACAAGGTCATGGCCCCCGAGTGCATCCAACACACCCTCATGTAAATTACACCATGGTGTGTCCCATGTGGGGCGAGACGCCATGATTACCAGTATCGGAAAAGAATGGTGGTGGAAAGGCATGGACAGGGACATAGCGTGATACTGTCACCGTTGTGTGACGTGTGCCCAGCACAACCTGGGCAGGCCCGTCAAGATCAGAATGGGACACCAGCCACGCCTGAAGGGGGCCTGGGAACATATACAGATAGATTTTATGGGACCACTTCCCCAATCCCATGGGAAGACCTATTGCCTGGTAATTATTGACCAATTTACCAGATGGGTAGAGGCGTATCCGTCTCAGAATTGTTCAGCTAACACAGTAGCTAGGATCCTGGCTGAAGAAGTCATCCCCAGGTGGGGGGATGCCACTCCAGATTGACTCTGACCAGGGGACCCATTTCACTGGAAGAGTGGTAAAAACCATTTGCCAGCTGATGGCCATCAAACAGAAATTCAACGTATCCTACCATCCCCAAAGCTCGGGCATGGTGGGGCGTATGAACAGAACCCTTAAGAGTCTGGTAAACGATGGACAGAGGCCCTGCCTGTGATACTGGTGAGACTAAGGGCTACAACGAGCCGCACAACCGGATTAACCCCATACGAATTGATGACCCGCAGAACAATGCAACTGCCCGTGTCTATCATAACGGGGTGTTCTGACCCACTCCAAGATAGAATACGACACTATGTGCTGGAACTGAGCGCCCAGTTGAAGGCGTTGTGCAAAACTGTGAGGGACAGACAGGAAGGACAAGATGAACAGAGGGAATTAGAGAATTGCCCCCAAGTCCCATCGGCAGGTAGCAAGGTTATGGTAAAGACTCTACCCGGAAAACCTGGGTTCGCCCCCAAATGGAATGGCCCCTATGAAGTTATCATCAGTGGAGACACTTGCGCTTGCATAGATATGCGAGGGAAGGGCGTCTGGAAACACTGGTCTCAACTTAAAGAATATGCGGACACCAGTTGAGATCCTAAATGATATGTTTGATTCACAGAACGACCCTCTACTAGACCTCCAAGCAAGCTGATCGCGAGGGCGGGAAGTCGCGCGCAGGCGGTATAACCTTTGGAACATTGTTAACATAGAGTGATAAGATACGGTCTCGCCATCTGAGTTTAAACATGTTTAAGATGATGTATGTGGTCACCATGCTCTGTATAGTCATGGTTGCAGGGGCGTCGGGATTAGAGGATAACTTGTTTTACAAGACCCACATACATCTACACGGTAATCGGACCGTGTGCTACCCACTTGCCCGGTCAGTTGAGACGTTGTTTGTAGCCACCCCTGGATGGACCCCCTTTGACCTATACACAGCAGATACGTTAGACGCACCTTGTGTGGGCCGAACAGGCACATACTGACGAGGTATACAGGGGAGACGTGCAGAGCTAATAAACTCAAATAGTATACAGTCCCCCAATTGTGCAGGAACTCGGGGAAAGAAAGGCACAACATGTTCAAACCCGCTAAGTTACCGCTTTGCTTCTCAGGACAGGGATGGGGTTGCGCATGCACTCTAGTCCCCAAGAACGCCTCCTGTGTGCAGATGCAGTGCTCCTGCCAGCATTGCCAAGTGAACAAAGGCCTGTTTACATGCACTTGTAATGAGCGAAGATGTCTAAACGTAACTGCAGGTAGCCAGTTTCTTTGTGGACAGTGCAACGGGACACATGTTAGTTCAGCCGCATGGAAGTATCCATTTGATACCTACCAACTGGTGGGGTCAGGCGGAAACTCCAGCCAGCCAAGGAACTGGTGTTACAAACAGTTCATGCAGAAAAATAATCAGGAGGTTAAATGCTATCGAGCCAAGAAAGGCTTTGTGTTCCTCCTCAATGGGAACTTCACAACAGTCACACCAACCCTCCCAGTCCTCTTTGTAGTAGGGACAATAGGACCGCTTACCGTCCCGTGCCCCCAGAGAGGACACACCCGTAGGAAGATAGTGACCCGAGCCACTAGCGAGAAATTCTGTGCAGACTGGAAGGACCCACTAACACTGGGGTCCTCACTTGGCTACAGGTTCCTCGGGGCCCTGTCTATGGGGGGAGCAGCGGGAGTCAACAGTGCCAAAAATAGGAACTACCTCGTCTGTGGACTGACCATCCTGGGAAATAGCACGGCAAAGGGGTTGGATGCTATAAACCGAGAGCTTGCCGAGTTAAGACTCTGTGCGCAGCAGACCCGGTATGCCATCGATTACCAGTTAGCCTAGCAGGGCGGAGTGTGCACGATAGTAGGGGACAAGTGTATAACACATGTTACGGATGAATCCTATAACGTCACCCAAGCCATTAATGATATAAGAAAGCAGCTTGATGACTTCAGGCAAGGCCCCAAGAAAGGGGACGGTTGGCTCGAATAGTTCCTAGGTGGATCTTGGGGGACATACCTGCTGCATGCTTTGACTATACTGATTATAATCGTTATTGCTTGCTGTGTTGTTATGGCTATCTTTAATTTGTGCTGGAAAATCTTAACTGCAAGAATTATGCCAGGTACAAGTGTGCACACCGACAAGACTGTTGAGCGCCCCTTGATGGTGACACGGAGACTCTTGAAAAATGGCTGTAAATGGTCTCGAGGCCATGAGTATTCATGACTCTGACCACAAGGGGGGACTGAAGGAGTTATCAAAGTGGTTAACTTACTGAAGGAATATGTAAAGAGATTAACAGCACAACAAATTCCACAACAACTCTGATAAGGAAGTGGACCTTTAGACCGAACTTTACACAATCAGGATGAAACATCTGCTGAAACAACAAATCCTGCGCGTGAAAACAATAGCAGCACTAACCGTCACTCGCTTTGCAAGACGCCTGGAACAGATTAAAGAACTGTGTACATGACTTGAGGGGGAGGTTGGCGCGGGACAGCAAATGTATGTAACCTTCGAAATCGTCTGTAATAGCTGAGAAGTTTTGGTGAGGCCCGTTTGAGGTCCCTGCTTCTCCGAAAAGCTTTTGTTGATAAAGCTGTGTCTGACTCACTGCAGAATTGTACTTGGTAATATTTTACCTACAACAAAAATAAATAATGGAAAGGAGGATATTTCAGAAAAGCAGAGCAAGGGCAAGAAAATGTTATGGGTCAGTTGAATTTCTCTGAAAGTAACAGCTACACTAATTGGATAATTGTGATTTTCTGAAGTTAAACCAAGGCTACTTTGTGCTATTGCATGTTAATAAGGCTTTTAAGGAATAGGTCATATTGAACTTGATATTTGATAGAACAGCTGAGTACCAGTATTGTTTTATATCTTTATGTATAATGTAGTGTCATAAGGTGGAGCAAGAAATTTTAAAAAATCTAGGAGAGATGACTAAAAATACACTCAGTGCTAAAATTTAATGCCACTCCCCTTGGGCACATCATTGAAATCTATCAACATAGATTGAAAGGGTACCTTGAACCCCTGGGGCGGGCCCCTAACTTGATCCACACATTAGCTGAAACTGCCAATCCCTCACCAATCTTCCAAATATTGGCTGAGGCTGGAAGCCAAGGGCAAAAACACAACTCCAATTTTGCTGCCAAATTCAATTCTACAGGGGGCAACTTCTGATTCATTTGCAAGCTTCTGAACAAAGCTTTTCCTGATCAATGAGTAAAGTTGCCATAGTCCTACTGGACCATCAGACTGTTCTCTCATTACAGAGATCGTATTTTATGCTTAGGGTCACCACACTTCAGGCAAGGGGATAGTTTAAGAAGGATTCAGATGAACGAAGGCATTGCCACAAGAAATGCACAAAGAAATGGTTGAATCCCCATGCTTTCCTATTGTTGCAAAAGGAGCAATATATGGACAAAGGACATGGTCTGGTGCGTGAATATATGTAGCTTATCAACATAGCAACTCATGCAGTTGAATTCATTTTTACTGACCCCATGTACACCTAAACAGATTATGTCATCAAAGGATCCAGGCTAAGGCCAACTCTTGCAAACATCTTCATTGGTCAAAATGCATCTTTGATGGAATGACACCTCACTTTGTACCCATTGCATATTTCTAATATGTAGGTAATACATTTGTTCTAGTTGAGTCTGCAACTGCATGTTAATTGACAAATCTGCTAATCTGATCTCAACTGTTGTCTACCACGTGGCCACTTTTATTGGTCAGTATACACGTTGGGAATTCCTTTATTGCAAAGCTTGCAAATGAGGAGAAATGCACAAAGGAAGGGAAGAAAACTAATTATGTAAATGTGCATCAAATTCAGCTTGCATGTCAAAGGAGATTGTGGGGTGTGGAGGAAGTGGGATGTGAGAAGGAGATTAGCTAGGATCATGCAGTCGTTCTCTATGAGCCCATTGCTGACCACTCAAGTTATCATGCAAGCAATAGTCTCCATGCATCCGTGACTATCTACTCACTGTCAGTTAGCTACTATTGCTGTCTGAGCCTGTGCACCATCTCAATCTGTAAGAGAGAGAAGTATGTCAATGAATGTTGTATAATTTGTTACATAGAGATGAAAAGCTGTCAGTGTATGTGCGCAGTCTGTGAAAAGTGGGTTTGCGGCTAAGATTGTAAATGCACCCTGAAGTTAAACATCTGAATTAAGAGTCTTGCTCGATAGAGATTTGTTGCTGGCTAAGCAAAAGATGTGTGGTGAATTAAGACCTGTCTGAGGCAAATGGCGATTAAACATGTCACTCACCTAGCTCATTAGTGTGTAGCCATTAAACTTTTGTGGCACTACATCCAACTTCTCAACATGACTGTATTTGAGCTCTGTAGCTGCATGCTTCTACTGCATTCTAAACTCTGGTCTGGACAGCATCCTGGTCCCATTTTACATGAGGACCTCTCTCCTGTCTGCCATTGACATTAAGATGGCAAGTGCTTTATTGGAAAATCTGTGAATGTGCCCTATTGCATAATTTTCTCTTGTTATTTTTCAGTAGGACTTACACGTTTCAATGTGAAGGAGGCCATATTGGGAGCAGCGGATGCAGTGAACGACATTAGCGAATGTGCAGGTGAACATCTGTCTGAGGTGGAAGGTTGGTTTGGTTCTCTCTGTGACTGTCTTGTCCACTCCACACTCCCCACTGTCCCCGGCACCTTCCCTTGCAACCGCAGGAAGTGCTACACCAGCCCCTATGCTTCCCTACTCACCTCCATCCAAGGAACCAAAAAACCTTCCACATCGGTGAGACAAAGCGGAGGCTTGGAGACCATTTTATAGAGCACCTGCGCTCTGTTCACAACAAGCGATAACACCTTCCAGTCGCGAACCACTCACCACTCCCCGCTCCCCGCTCCCTGGATGACATCTCATCCTGGGCCTCCTCCAGTGTCACAATGACGGCACCTGGCAACTGGAGGAGCAGCACCTCATATTCCACCTTGGGAGCCTGCAACCCAAATGGTCTCAAAGTGGACTTTACTAGTTTCATAATCTCCTCACCCCAGCCTCATCCCATGACTAATCCCTGCCTCTCATCCCCACCTCCTTGACCTGACACAACCCGTCCATCTTCTCACGTACCTATCCACTCCTCCCACCTCACTAACCAATCCCCACCACTGCCTACCTGCACTGACCTATCACCATCCCACCTACCCTCCCCAGCCCCATCCCTCATCCTTCTATTTATTTCAGAGCTCTCTTCCCCCTCCCCCATTTCTGAAGAAGGGGCCTGATCCTAAGTGTCAACTTTCCTGCTCCTATGATGCTGCCTGACCTGATGTGTTCATCTAGCTCCACACTGTTATCTCTGACTCCAGCGTTGGCAAGTCTTAATGTTCCTAAGAGTCAACCACATTACCATGAGTCTGGAGTCCCATGTAGGCTAGACCAGGTAAGGATAGCTGTTTTCTTCTCTAAAGGGTTTAAACATATGTGAGTTCTTTGAACATCAGGATCCCCCTGGGTTTTCAGTATTACCACATTTTAGTCCACATTTGTTGAACACTGAAGTCAAAGTGCCACCCACTGTGTGACACAGTTAGTACCTGAAAGAGTTACCTGATATCACAAGCTAGGTCCAACCATCAAGATACATAGGACTGCTTCTGGGAGGAGCTAATCAAAGTTGTGTAGCATGAAACCAGTTCTCAAAGATTTGCAGAGAGTTGTTAGAATTCTGAGATTGTTACAAATCCTGTCTGAGAATGTACCCTTTGTACTAATGTGAAATTACTCTTAAAAGTGAACCTGAGACAATCATGTAACTCAGAATGTAAATAACCTTTAAGCACCATATAGTGAATCTATTTACCATCATAAAGCATGAGCTATCTTCTGGTGAAAATTTTGTGTGGCCATGCTTTCCCACATAATATCAGTAGCTTATTCTGTTACTAATAAAATGGATCAGTTGTGGATAATTGACTGAAGACATTCTATATGGTTCCAGCAGAAATAATTATGTACACAACAGTCAACAAGGGCAACTCAAACTTACTTGTGTGAAATGTTTTAACAACACCAAGCCCATAGTACTTGTGACTTAGACTGCTATTTTGCTTTCTGAATACACCAAGTCTTACTAATTTTATGCACTTGTCCATCCTTACTTTCTTCATATGTTTGGAATCTAACTTGCCAGATGTGTGTTGTGAAAGCTTTGCTGTTGATGAGTTAGCATTATTAAACAGACTCACCGTAATACAAAACTGCAGGAAAAATTTTTATTGCATCCCTTAAAAAATACCTTAAGGCTTTGAAGAAATAAAATTTACTAACTTAAAGAGGTGCTAAAAATTTACTTTAAAAGCGTGAAGTTTTTCACTTTGTAAAAATGCAGATGGCTAATTAGGAAACCTGAACAAACTGTTTGTTCAACTGTTCTATAAATTGGTAAATATCCCAAAACAGAAACCATTTATTACTGAACTGAAAGAGGCCTGTATTATTATTATACATTTGAATCAATGAATAATTAAAAAGCTAGTGAACAGAAAAATTGACTTCTAAAGTGCCATAATGCTCATTTGACATTTTAGACCTTCTTTTGTTTCCGATAATAACCTGATCGTAAAAACTCTTTACAGAATGATTAATAAATACTACTACTCTTCAACATCCCAGTTTTAATTTAATTTAGCTGACCTAATCCATTTTCCAACATCTTTACTTCATGCTCGGATTATGTTTGATTTTGCACGATGTGGTTATGAAACGAGCATAGAAATCTGAATAGCAAATGGATGTCTTTTGGTGTTTTGCAGAGAGCTTTGGTGACACCACACCTGGAGTACTTCATGTAGTTTTGGTTTGCTTGCTTAAGAAAGGACATAACTACATTGGAAATAGTTCAGTAAATGTCAACTGATACAAGATTGCACAGCTTGGTCTTTATCCAGTTTAGAAGAATGAGAGCTGATCTTATTGGAACATACAAGATTGTGAGAAGACTTTACAGAATGGATGCTGAAAGGATATTTCCCCTGTAGAAAAGTCTAGAACTGAGGAGGACAGCTTAAAAATAAGGGGTCTCCATTTAAAAATGGAAAGGAGGAGACTTCTTTTCTATCAGGGAGTCGATTGTGTGTAGAATCCTTCTCGGAAAGCAATAGAGATGATTGCGGAAATATTAAGGCTAAGTTAGATGAGATTATTGACTGACCACAGAGTCAAAGATTATCAGGGATAACCATGGAAGTAGGGTAGAGGCTGCAGTTGAATCAGCCATGATATTATGAAGTGGCAAACCAATTTCAGGCTGAATAGTCTTACTCTTATCTTAATTTGTATGTCCATATGTAATATTGTCTGTTTTTCGTATTGTGTTCACAATATCTAATGAGTATGTTTGTATTTAAATAGGGCATAAAATAATTGATAGTGATAATCATAAATGGGTCAATACTTTTCATTTTTCCACAGATTTTCAGACCAATTGTGATCCACTGTGGAAAAAGATATTCATACATACCATCATAAAATTAAACACTCATTTATAGCGACATTTGAATGAGTAGCTAAGAGTGAAGATAGTTCTGAGTCCACTAAAATTCTCAGTTGTACAAGGGGTTTAAACACTTTCAGGAACCACTGAAAAGCCATTTCAAAGTGTGAAAACCTCTAAACCAAGACGTTGCCAGCAAGCGGAAGTGAAAAGGTTCTCAGTTTCTAAGATAGAATTCACATAGGAGCCAGTGATTCACTTTGTGTGATGCCATGGTCAGTATGATATATTTCAAATTTAAATTGCTAATTCTGTGACCTGCAATTTCACAGACTGACTTAACAGACTTTGAATTTTGGCAATTGTAGTGTATTTATTGAACACTGCACTACAAAATAACAGCACTTCAAAACCAACCAATAGGGAATACTGCAGGAAGCACAGAGCCGACCTGAAGTTGGGAATACTGCAGTTTGCTGCAGGGTTTCTCACTCACCAGCTTGTGCAACATAAACCTGGTTTGTGTGCAAACAGTGTCACAGTAAGTCATAGAGTCAGATCCATAAGGGTTGAGTTCTCGCTTCTTCCCTGATGTGGGCAAAGTCAATAGTCCCTCTGTGTTAAATCTAACAATGTGCATTGGATGTTCTGGGCAAAATCTTCACTCAGGTGCAGTTCATAACCTGACAATAAAATACATTTGGACCTTTACAGAGCCTGAGGAATAAAAGAAAAATCAAAAGCCAGTTTTTTGAAATGAATAATACTGATATATGGAGTAGGAGGAATAGTGAGAAGTCACTATCAGGCTGACCATAATATTGGGGTACATGTGTGTCATGGTATAACTTTTGGATATTTTTATTCTTATAACTGGAATTCAATATGATAGCTATTGGAAAGAAAACTAAATAAACACAGAAGTATCTCTTTTAGTGTCGGTAGTAAATGGTGAATTTATTTGCTGTTGCAAAGCTGATTGGATTCTTAACCTATGTTTAGGCCTCATTTGTGATGTAATTCATTGCATTAATATAAGCTTTCCCAGTATTTTAGAAGCTTGTGGTTAATAGGGATAACCTATTAACAATGGTTGGTTAGCAAAGAGAGTAGACATACATTGGTCATTTTTGGGTTGTCAAGATCTGACAAGTGTAATATCACAGGTGTCAGTGCTGGCTCTCCACTACATACAATTTATGTTGATGATTTAGAAGAAGGGATTGATTTACAGTAGCTAAATTTGTTGAGGACTCAAAAGTAGCAGGAAAATGAGTTGTAAAGAAGACATAGGGCCAGATTTTCTGAGAATTGCCAATCAGTCTGATCGTCATTCCAATTATATGATTAAAGAGCTCTGTGCTTTTGATCAGAGGTTCTGATCAGAGCTCCTTCGGTGAGAAGAGAGTACTTCAAATCTGACATGTTCCTCATTGTGCAGGATACTCAGGGGAAGTCAATCCATGCTCCCTTTTCCATATTAGTCAAATGCTGTATTCTGGGTTTTAAATATTCATCATCACAGGCAGCCACTTTAAAGGTTTCAATAAAAGGGTAAGTATGAAATGTAAGTGTGAGGTTAGGATGCCAGGGTACTAAGTAGGAAGCGTGCCATGTGTGTAGGGTGAAAGGTAAATAAGGAGCCATATGGGAAGAGTGCTAAGATGGGAGGAGTGAAAGATTGGTCGGATGCTAGATAAATATAGTGCTAGGTACATAGGAAACCAGGTAGGTAGTGCCAAGGTGGGACAGTGGATAGCGATGGAGTGTTTGGGGTATGTTGGTATGGGTGGGGACATCTGGTCCAGTGCAAAGCGGGTGTTTTTGTGTGTGGTAGAGGTTGGGGAAAGTCACGTTCCAGGTGGAAGGGGTATTGAGTCTCTCAGGCACAGAGGGCTGTAAGATCACAGGCTTCAGGAAATTTTTCGGATCTGGTGGCTGGAGTAGCAGTGTTGTCAGTTACCAGGTATTGGGGCGCATTATGATGTTCAAGTAGGAATGGTGTGCTCTGTCCAGTGGGTGGGTGGGGGAAGGGTGGATGTGAAATCCTGGAGTAAAAGGGTGTCTGTTAGACCTGTTGGTCAGATCCAAGGAAGAAGAGGTGCTATCAGATTCAGTAGTGGTGAATCCCCGGGATAGTGGTTGAAGGTAGTAGGGACTGTCGGGTGGGTGTCAGGTCTGTTGGAGGCATTACTGTGGTGTTAGTTTAACATTTATCCAGGAAATACACTAGGTTTTTAACAGTCTAACTTCTCCTGGGTAACTATTAGCTACAATTGAACTCCCCAAATTTTCTGATTTGAATGGATGTCTTTGGAGTACTCCAGGAGCATGGGATTTGCCCAGCAGAAATTCAGTTTCCCATGCAATTCCCTCAGTCTGTTATGTTAGTGATTCTGCAGGATCCCAGGCATATCTCCTTCTGTTAAACTACCTTTTTGGTGACTTGAAGGATCCCTGAACGCAGCTCACTTATTTATGTTTTAATAAAGCTTCCTGCCTCAGGTTTTCAGATTTAGCTTTAGATGGCTGGGATTACCACCTATTGGAACTCCCAATCATTGAAGGTAGCAAGGTTTACTGTGGGTAAGATGCATTCTAGTACTGCCTGTGGGGGCCTGCTGGAAAAGGACTGCTTTGTTCCAACCCTCTAAGATATCTCAGCTCCTAGCCCCATATCAAAACTGCCAGAAATATACCATCAACACTACACCTCCGCACCTTGATCTCTGATCCTCTTTCTACGATCATTCACTTTCATCTCCTTGTATATATCTCCGACATGATTGTTCTCCTCATCTTTGATTGCACAGTCTCTCCAAACCTGGCAGTGACACCTGTTAAAGAAAAGTTTCTCTTTATTTTTCCAGAATGCCTCTGCACCATCAACCTGGAAGTTGTACCTGAGCACTGTGAGCAGACTCCACACCTTAGGAAGTATTTTGTTCTTGAAGGAGTATAACGTAGGTTTACAAGAATAATATTTGGACTTCGGCCATTATACAAATTAGGCCTGTGTTCTCCAGAATTTAGAAGGTAAAGGGGTGATTTAATCAAATTTTCAAGATATTAACAGGAAAGTTTAGGGTAGATAAACATCAATGAT
Source organism: Ginglymostoma cirratum (assembly GCA_024137785.1). Classification (NCBI taxonomy): domain Eukaryota; kingdom Metazoa; phylum Chordata; class Chondrichthyes; order Orectolobiformes; family Ginglymostomatidae; genus Ginglymostoma; species Ginglymostoma cirratum. The sequence goes on along the minus strand of JAHRHZ010000024.1, from coordinate 35,907,198 downwards.
TTCCACTAGGTATGGATTCTAGAACTTGGGAGTGTAATCTGGGAATTAGGTCCAGAACTTTCAGGCCTGCACACAGAGGGTTGTACATGTTTGGAATTATCGTCCACAAACTGTAGTGGATTCTAGACCAGTCGCAAATTTTAAATTGGAAATAAATAATATTTTGTGAAGCAAAGTTATTAAGGGATATGGACCAAAATACATGGATATATGGAGTTAGGCCACAGATCATCCATAATCTCATTAAATGAAAGAACAGTCAGAATGGCCTACTCCTTCTCCTATATTCCTTAACATTGATGTATGATTATATAGAGGTTAATCTTGGCCTTTATAAGTCCACCGTTAAACCTCAGGCAATGTTCTGTGTTCCATTCACTTCAGGATGGAAGTCCAAAGGAGATTTGTGAGAATAAAATGTAGAGACATTAAAAATCTAGGATTGTTAGATTCTTACATCAGAGAAAATTAGGTGGAGATTTGATAGAGGTTTTCAAAGTCTCAAGGGATTTGATTAAGTAGATGGAGAAAAATTGTTTCCACTGTTAGAGGGGTCAGTAATCAAAAAAGACAGATCTGATATTGCCAGAAAAAGCTAGCAGGTGAGGTAAAGAATATTTTCTAATGCAGTGAGTTATTATGTGATATATTAATATTCCTGGGTTGCTTCTTAATGCATGTTTGTCCATCAGCTTAAATTACTAATAACGTGTTAACATGACATCTCTAACAGAATGTATTTAACTTCATTGTTGGCTTGGCAAACAAATCAAAATGCTAAAATAAAAGGATTTTTCCAAAATAATCTCATGCCCAGGATGGTTCAGACAATGTCTGTCTATTAGCCAAGCATGAAGGCTGACATACATGGTCCACTATTGCTTCACGGTTTGTAATACAGTGCATCACCTAAACAAACAAAAGTACGCAAATGAACTCCAACCACAGGCAAAAACTAAATCCATATCGTCAACAATAATTGCTGGGAATATATAAATGATTTTTGTTTAAGACAATTAAATAGACCTCTGCTAATTAAAGCATTGAGTGGTAATCCCTAGGCTATAGCAGATGAAATGTATTGTACAATCGATTAAAATTGAGAGTACTTTCATTTGTCATTCATTGGCTTTTCAGTAGGATCTGGTATTTGAAGCATCAGAAACCATCAGCAAAGCACTTAAGGAACATATAAATTAGATTACAAGTGATTTTCTGCATTCAATCTTTTAGTTAGATAACTGATTCTCAAAGCTTAGTGTAGTAGAATTTTCATGTCGGACAATGCTGACAGAAGTGTGTATGCTTTTGCTATTTGCTTTGAAATGTGTTTCAGTGATTATGTACAAGAGATAACAAGGTGTAGAGCTGGATGAACACAGCAGGCTGAGTGGCATCAGAGGAGCAGGAAGGCTGACTTTTCAGGCCTAGACCCTCCTCCAGAAAAACTTATGTATAAGACCTCTTTTGCTGTGGCAGCAGCCACTTTTACATGGAGTTGTAGCCTAATGATGGCAGAGGCTCCAATTTCTTTCTGTCACATGGCTGATTAGGAATCTCCCCTCCCTTGCTGTCAGCCATTGGCATGGGATGGAAGGATTTGCATATTAATAATCAACCTATTTCAGTGTATTATGAGTTCTCATTTTTTGATCATCAAGAGTGATCTGAACCTGGTGTTTCTGGCTCACAGACAGGTATGTTACAAACTGCAAGACAGCACTTCCATTCAATCAGATTTGTTGGAATGCAATTCTTTCACTCATTGGATAAATTCTCTTTCACATTTGCTCTAGTGGGATTTTACCCTGTGGTCATTTAATGACAACACATTTTGCTTCGAGAAGCATAATAATGATTATAGACTATACAAAATATTCCAAGACACATGTCGGATTGAGCTAAAATTCCCATCTCAAATACTGGCCAAAATCCTGGGCTGCAGCAAATACACAGCCGAGCCAACAGAATGTAGAGTGCTGTATGGGACTATTGTTCAGCATGGAAATCCAGTTTACACCTCTCTAAAAGGACAAATCAACCAAAACTCCAGGGCAGCTGTTAAACCTTAGACTACCCAGCACAGATGTTATGGGGCTTGCAGAGATACCGGGTATTTATTTTCAATCGCATCCATTCACACATATCTTTTAACAATTGGAAAACCAATTGGCTTCAGGTGGAAACACCAGAAACACATTGGACAACACAGATTTGAAGGTAGATAATGGGGCACCCGGTCTGTATAACTGCCAGCCCCAATCTCACCTTGGGAGAGTCTTTTTTTTCAACAACAAGCTTCTGCACATACAACTTTCCCACAGGCTTCCAGCTCCAACAAGCAGCTTTGAAACCAAGACCCAGAGGCCAAACAGAGAAGCTGAATCTGGAAGCTAAAGCATCTCAACAGAGGATACCTGAGAGGAGGAGAGCCAACTAAGTGCTATCTGAATAACAGCTTCCAGACATGGGCTTGTTCCAAACCAAGCGAACCAATGACAAGAACCTCAGCAACTGGATGCACTTTAACATCATATTTTCCTCAGTGGTGAGCTGAAACTTCTGAGACCCCAAAGTTTGACCTAGCTAAAAGGGAAGGGAAGGTGGGTGGTGATAGTGAAAGGGACTCCACGGGTAGGAAGCCAGATTAAAATTTCTTTGATTAAAACTGTTGCCTTTAGGTTTGAATAAGGTTTAATCTAGCTAATAGTGTATTTAATAGTATTGCTGTCCTCAGTATAGTTGGTTGTGTTAATTTCACTATTTATTATATTTACCTTTATTTCTCTTGTGTTTATACTTACCTTTTGTATTGTAAATAGACTGAGATCCTTTTGCCCTGAACACATCTGTTGCCTTCTTCATTTCCCATTCCCAAAATAAGTCCAGTGTCTAGAACTAGGGATCTGCGGGTGATTTGAACCACTTAAAAATTAGGAAATTACTGATGTAAGCCAGAATCCTGCAGAATGGAGATCCTGGCAGGACACTGGCAGAATGAATGTGATGTATTAAGCAGTGTTTCAGAAGCAGTGTCCGATGGACAAAAGGATCTCCTGTGTGCTTAAAAAGGCAACTGCATCAGAGTTAAGTGTGAAGCTGGGGGAACACAGCAGGCCAGGCAGCATCAGATGAGTAGGAAAGCTGACATTTCAGGCCCGGACCCTTCTTCAGAAATGGGGGAGTGGAAGAGGGCCCTGAATTAAATAGAAGGGTGTTGATAGCAGGTAGGTAGTGGTGGGGATTGGTTAGTGAGGTGGGAGGAGTGGATAGTTGGGAGAGAAGACTGACATGTCAAGGAGGTGGGGATGAGAGTGGGGGGTGGGGAGATTTTGAAGCTAGTAAAGTCCGTGTTGAGACCATTGGGTTGTAGGCTATATCAAAGAGCATTGGGGGAAGCAGCAGCCAGTGGACTGACAGCAAGGAACATAAACACTCCATAGAAAAAGCAGTCTGGCTTCTCTGCCTTCAGTGACAGGTCCGGATACTGGATATGAAAGTCAAGGAACTGAAGGCAGAAATGAGAGGCAGAGAAAGGCTCAAGCATGAGGGCCAGGACAGGAGAAATGCTGTATGCAGACCTGCAGCGAGAGAGGCAAGAGAGGTGGCAAGCAGAGGAACAATACAGAAACAAACTAGATTACCTGCAGTGTCAGGCCACTGAAGCAAAGGGAAGTGAACAGGCACTGAAAGGAAATTAGCTACTTCGGAAAGCAAGTAAGTGCTGGAGGAGAAACTAGGCAATATCCAGGCAGCCTACAAGGTAGCCTGGAGTGAAGGGTACCAGAGGGGAGAACATGGTCCCTGCCAGGAACAGATCCAAAAGTTGAGCCCAGCTTTGTCCCAGACCAGAGTTATGGCTTGCCTGATAAGCCTGGTGTGGCCCAGGCAGGCAGGGAAGAGCAAGGGGGCATTGCAGGAGAGTACTTTAAGGCAGTCGGGCATGCTCGATCACCTGTGATGCTGGGAGTAGGCCTAGTGTGGCAGCAGGAAGAATGAATAGACTGCAGAGTAAAAGGAAACTGTGGATCACCACAGGTGGTGCTGGTAACAGGCCCAGTTCAGCAGCAGGTGGAGGCTCAAACAGTACCTGTGGCACTGGGAGCGGGCCCAGTCTGACAGCAGGTAGACAGGGTTGTAGGGCCAGTCTGGGAACGGTCAGGACCAGGGTCCATATGCCTGGTATGGCAGCAGAAGTATGGTGTATCTTGGGACAGTCAGGAGCAGGGAGATTTGGAGAGTTGCTTTGGCCCCACATGGGGTCAGCAGCTCAGGGCTATGGTGGCACACCTGGACAAGCTCACATATTAACAGGACCTATCTGTACACTTCATGGAAATCGAACAGGTGGGAGAAATAACTAGCTGCAATGATGCTGCGATAGCCACATTGCTGCTGTTCTCCCAGGATAGCAGGCTGGACAAGGCCATTCTGCCAACAGCAAGAAGGGGCAGAGTATGCTTACTGCCATTGAGAAAGAGATCCTAGAAACCATGGGCTTCAGTGATGGAGTGGCGATAGAGTACTCCTTTTCCCCGAATAGAGAATAACCTGCATGTCACAGGTGAAACCCCACAGGCATTTATGGACAGTTTACATAGCCTGTTTAGTAAGGGCCTGCCGAGGTTATCTTGACTGGGATAACCTCCAGGGGGACCAACCGTGCTCGCTGACTCTGCATCCTGGTGGCCTTCAGCCTACCGAGGCTGTGGACCTAGGCAAAACTGTGATTTGACTCCAAAGACCCCCTGTCCACTAAGGAGATGGTGGTGAAGCAGCTTTCCCTAACATTCAGAAATGGCTGAGGGCAGAAGGGTCACCTAAGGGCAATGTATATGACCTGAAGCCCACCCAAAGTAGGAGGAATGGCACCAGGGGTGTTTTAGATGTATGATATATTACACAATGTGTTTCTACAAATGATAAAGAAGCTCCACATCAAATATATTTGAAATACCTGTTCTGGTCATTTGATGTTTGTTTTTTAATCTTTCCAAGATTCTTCTAGCAGCAATACTGAGTGTAATACTTTGGAGATTCTTGCTGTTAAGTACATGGTGTCAGTGACTTTTTGCTGTTTATAATAACTGCAATGCTAGGAGGGATGCTATACAAAATTAAGAATGCTGCAATGGAGAGTCAAGATTTCCTAATTTAAAAAAAGAAATGGAAATAACATTTTACATTAATATTTGCAAATAATTTGAGATATCCCTTTCAAAATGTCAGTTGCTTCAAAAGATTCATATTCCTTTTCTTTTTAAGCCACTGTTGTTTGTGCTGTGCATTTTTGTTTCCAAATGAAAGAAAAGATAATTCACTCAACTCGAAAATCTGTAGTGAATTTTTCATTTAGCTTGCTAGTAAAATAGTGTAAAATAGAAATAATTTGTGCAACTAATGTAGCAAGTGACTGATGTTCTATCATTGCCTATTGAAAATATGCATTATCATCTCTTTAATTTTCTTCAACTGTTGTGAGTGAGGTGCAGAATCATTGTGACACAAATAGTTAAACCTTTTCTTGTCCTGCATGTCTCTTATAGATCAGTGTATAAAATTTTCTGCACATTCTTATACAATGTTTTTGTCTTAAAACAGAGATATACAAATAAAAGTAAACAGTAATTCCACCTCTGTATGATTACTTGTGTCTTCCTCACCTCAACCTATCTACCACTGAAAGTTTCAAGTTTTTTGATTTTGTTTCAGAAACAAGAACTTAATTGCTTTCTGGAAACCACTCTGGGCTCTCAGCCTAGCTGTGACACATTTTCATTCACAAATCACTTAAACTGTAGCATTTTAATGGAAAATCCTACTTTGAGCGACAGGGTTGAGTGAAACTATTTTGTTCCAGTTTCTTAGTCTAGATAGTAGAATGTTCAAAGCAATTGGTTCCCAGAGTCATGTAAAGGAGAACTTGCATTTGTGTAGAATCTTTCACAACTGATGCAGCACCGACGTGCTCTACATCCATTGAAGTAATATTGAAGTATATTGCAAACTGAGAAATGTACCAGCAAGTTGTGCATTAAGGTCTGGCAGACAGCAATGTGAATAATAATCAGATGATCTGCATTTTGAAGGTTGATTTAAGAGAAAAATATTAACCAGCTCATGGAGAAACTTTCTCTGTTCTTTTACGGCCATGTCAAAGGGCAAAGAAGATCTTGTTTAAAATTAATTGATTTCTGCAGACTGGTGACATCAAGGAAAGGGGATAATATGGGGAAAATAGCATTGATATAAATGATCAGCAATAATCTAACTGAGCAGTGGAGTAGGGTCGACAGGTTGAATGGCCCAGAATTGAGACATCAGTTGAATGAAGGATTTAGATGTGAATGTAGAAGGATTTTGTGTTGCCCACTCTGGGAATATGGTCTAGATTTCCTAAATGATTGCTTCTTAGAGGCTTGGATAACTTTCAGTGATTAAGTTCCCTACATGTATGTATGTAAATTCATTTATTAAACAAATCATTTACAACTTTAATTGCCAGAACCTATCCACATGTGATACAAAATGATAGAAAATATGCAATGTCAAGCAATCAATTTAAAGCAGTATGCCCAAGCCAGCCACCAAAACATGACCCAGGTTGCCATGAAGGTCCTGCCTTCTCAGCCTTGTCCCTTGCCTGAGGTGTGCTGACCCTCAGGTTAAACAAATATCCATAATCTTTCTCTCTCAAGATGACAACCATATGGTCCTCTGGGTTGATGGCGACTTTATCCAGCCTAATCACACTCTTCTCGGTTCTTAGCCTGCAAGTCATGGTTCTTAAAGACAACGATTGAGTACTTTTTTTGTATCTGATTTGAGCTTCTGCTATATTTATCCTTTTTAAGGAATAGTTTCAATTAAGGCCTTTTCCTCCATGATTGAAAAAAAGCTCTTCCCTCATTTTTCCCTTTTGACCCTTCAACCTATTACTTTAAATCTATAGCTTTGATTTTAAACTTCTCTTCTGAAAGAGTCATTCCTACCTACCCATTCGGTGTCATTTCTCACCTGTTGTCATTTCTAATAAACAATATGGAAAAAGTACAGCACAGGAACAGGCCCTTCGACCGTCTAAGCCTGTGCCGACCATCATGCCCTAATGAATCTAAAAATAAACCTGCTGTTTTTCAATCTGTATCCCTCTTTTCCCTCCCTATTCATGTACCCACCTTAGGTGCCTCTTAAATGTCTTCAGGATGGCACAGCGGCTCAGTTGTTAGCACTGCTGCCTCACACTGCCAGATGCCCGGGTACAATTCCAGCCTTGGTCAACTGTCTGTGTGGAGTTTGTACGTTCTCCCCGTGTCTGTGTGGGTTTCCTTCAGGCGCTCCAGTTTCCTCCCACAGTCCAAAGATGTGCAGGCTAGGTGAATTGGCCATGCTAAATTGCTCAGTGTTCAGGGATGTATAGATTAGGGGGATGAGTCTGGGTGGGCTGCTTTGAGGGTCAGTGTGGACTTGTTGGGCCGAAGGGCCTGTTTCCACACTGTAGGGATTCGATGGAAGAATGTGCCTGCTTCCACCACCACATCTGGTAGTGTATTCCAGGCTGCTGCTACTCTCTACATGAAAAAACTTCCCTTGCACATCTCCCTTAAACTTTCCCCCTCACCATGAACCTGTGCCCCTTTGTAATTGAAACTTCAACCTTGGGATAAAGCCTCTGACTATCCACCCTATCAATGCTTCTTACAATTTTGTAGACCTATATCAGGTCTCCTCTCAGCTGCCGTCTTTCCAGTGAAATCAATACTAGTCTTTTTAACCTTTCCTCAAAGTCAATGCCCTGGGGACCAGCCAACATACTGGTCAACCTCTTCTGTACTGTCTCCAAAGTTTCCACATCCTTCTGGTAGTGTGGCAACCAAAACTGCACACAATACTCCAAATACAGCCTAATAAGGGCGTTATCTAACTGCAACATGTTTTGCCAACTCTTGTACTCCAAACCCCAGGCAATTGAAGGCAAGCATGCTATATGTCTTCTTAATCACCTTGGCTACCTGTGTTTCCACTTTCAGGAAACGGGACTTGCATGCCCAGATCTGTCTGAATGTTAATGTTCCTAACTGTTCTGCCATTTAGTACATAATTCACACCTAAATTTGATCCTCCAAAATGCATCACTCACACTTGTCTGGATTAAACTCCATCTGCTATTTCTGTGCCCAACTTGCCAATCTATCTATATCCTGTTGTAGAGGTAGTAAGAACTGCAGATGCTGGAGTCAGAGATAACAGTGTGAAGCTGGAGGGGAATCTGATACTGTCTGGCCTGCTGTGCTTCTCCAGCTCCACACTGTTATCTATACCCTGTTGTATATACTTACACAATTGTTGGCACTATCAACAACTCCACCAATCTTTGTGTCATTGGCAAACTTGCTTATCAGACCACCCACATTTTTGCCCAGACCATTTATATATACTATAAACAATAAAAAACCTAAGACTGACCCCTGTGGAACACCTTTAGTTACCAGTCTTCATTCTGAAAAACATCCACCACTACCCTCTGTTTTCTAAGACCAAGCCAGGTGACTGATGTTCAAACTTCCAGGATTTTCCAACAGGTGGGGATGCTTTCCACTGTGCCACAAGACCTCCTTTACTTACCCTATGTAGCCTCCAATAATATTAAGCACCCTCAATTAAGTCACCTCCCAGCCTTCTCTGTTCCAAGGAAAAATATGTTGTGGCAGTGCTGGTGTTGGACTGGGGTGGAAAAAGTCAGAAATCACACAACACCATGTCATAGTCTACAAGGTTTATTTGAAATCACAAGCTTTTGGAGCGCTGCTCCTTCCTCAGGTGATTTCTCCTAACCAAGGAATAGTGCTCTGTGAGCTTTAGATTTCAAATAGGCGTAAAACTAATACAGCTCACAAGACCTGGCAAACTGGTGAGAAGGATTTATATTTTCAATGTCTCTGTGGCAATTGCCTCTTTAACAAAACTAAAAACAAAAATAATCATCAAAATTTACATCTTTGCAGTGCAGTTAGAATAGTGGTACTTTTTTTGACTGGTGGAAAAATACAAAGAATGTAGTATCACTTCTCTTTCCTTCAAATTGAAAGTGTAGTTATTAACATTGTCTCTCAGATGCCCCAGAGCAAATTTAATTAGTCATTTAAATGAAAATGTAAGGGAATCTTTTTTTTTTTTATCAAAATGTTGGCAGTAAGTTGAACCCTCAAGTGTGTTACACCTTAATTTTATTTGTGCAAATAAATTTGGCTTACACAGTATTCTTTATTACCCTGTTTATTCAACTTAAACCAGGAAACTTCTCATCTTCTTTCATCATGGGTGAACAAATTAGATGTTGTTCAAACTCTGCTGAGTTTGTGAGTGGTTTTGGGATTACTGATACACTGAGCTGTTTTGGCAGTATACACTCATCTAGCCCCTATAGAATTTAACCATCTGTTGGGCAGGAGGCACAACACTAATAAATGAAAGTTATCAAACTATACACACTGTAGAACTCTGTTCTCTTTCAGATTGTTTCTTAACATGGAAAATAAGAGTTATTTAGCTTCTTGCCACTTTTATAGCACTATTCACCATTTTCATATGGATACTAAATTTTAACCTGAAGGCTTTTGTGAAGTCCCAGTACAAATATCCATAATGGGTTTAAGGGCAGCACGGTGGCTCAGTGGTTAGCACAGCTGCCTCACAGTACCAGGGACTCGTGTTTGGTTCCACCCTCGGGTGACTGTCTGTGTGGAGTTTGTATGTTCTCCCCGTGTCCCATGGGTTTCCTCCGGGTGCTCTGGTATCCTCCCACAGTCCAAGGATGTGCAGGTTAGGTGGATTGATCATGGTAAATTGCCCATAGTGTTCAGGGATGTGTAGATTAGGTGGGTTATAGGGATGGGTCTGGGTGGGATGTGCTGAGGTTCAGTGTGGACTTGTTGGGCTGAAGGGCCTGTTTCCACACTGTAGGGATTCTATTCTTTGAAAGTTGTTAAATTCAGCTTTTTTGGTCAGAACATTTCAGAGGCATATTTTATTATGTGTGTATTTCAACCACAGGGAATTTTTCTACAGGTGTCCTAAAACATTTTGATCCTAAATAATATGTACTACAAATACAATTGCAGCTACAAAGAGAGGTTGGAGTTGTTTTCTTGGATCAGAAAAGGCTGAAGAGTGACATAGAGTTATAGAGTCATAGACTCATATGGCACAGAAACAGACCCTTCGGTCCAATCAGTCTATGCCAAACATGATTCCAAAATAAACTAGTTCCACCTGCCCGCTCCTGGCCCATATCCATCCAAACCTTTCCTATTCACATACTTATCCAAATGTCTTTTAAAAGTTGTAATTGTACCCACATCTGCCATTTCCTCAGGAGGTTAATTTCACACACGAAACACCCTCTGTAGAAAAAAAATGCTCCTCGTGTCTTTTTTAAAATCTCTCTCCTCTAACTTTAACAATGTGCCCCTTAGCCTTGAAATTCCCTACCCTAGGGAAAAACAACTACCAATAATTCTACCTATGCCTCTCATTATTTTATAAACTTTCTATAAGGCTGCATCTCGCCCTCCTAAGCTCCAGTGGCAAACGTACAGCCTATCCAGCCTTTCTTTATAAATCAAACCTTCCATACCCGGCAACATCCTAATAAACCTCTTCTGAAACCTCTCTAGCTTAATAATATCCTTCCTATAACTGGTTGACCAGAACTAGACAGTATTCCAGAAGAGGCCTCACCAATGTCCTGTACTACCTCAACATGACTTCCCAACTCCTATACTCAAAGGACCGAGCAATGAAGGCAAGCTTGCCAAATGCCTTTTTAACCACCCTGTCTCTGTGACGCAAACTTCAAAGAATTCTGCACCTGCATCCCTGGGTCCTTCTGATATACAAACTACCCAAGGCCCTACCATTAATTCTATAAGCCCTACCCTTGTTTGTTGTACCAAAATGTGTGATTGATGTATATAAAATTGTGAGGGGATGAGGATAGAGTAGACAGGAGGACCCTGTTTCCCTTGGCAGAGAGTTCAAAAACCAGGGATTATAGACTTAAATAAAGTGGCAGAATGATTAGAGGAGACATGAGGAAAAACACTTCTATGCAGAGAGTAGTGAGTGTCTGGAATTCACTGCGTGGGTAGGTGGTGGAGGCAAAGACTCTAGACTCTTTGAACAAGTATCTAGATCTCTACCTTGAGTGCTTTAGCTGCAGGGCTATGGGTTGTGTGCAGGAAGATGGGATCAGAAGGGACTTCTCTTTGGGTCGGCATTGGCAAGATGGGCTAAATACCCTCCAGTGCTGGTGTTTCTGTGGTTTTGTTACAGGCAACAAAACTCTAGATTACTGATGTAAAACTGATTTTTTTGTGTTTATTTAGCAAATGTTTCAAATGCTTTTTTGAATTCATAGTTTTATCAGAGGTTTCTGCTTTTATTACAGTAAAAACAATGCAAAAATATTAATGTTTGGTGGTAGAGAACTTATATATTGCTAAAAGGAAATGAGAAGCTTTTGCAAATCTCAAAGTATATCTTCCATTGGACGTGATTCTGTTAGAAGAAATCATTCATTAGTAATGTGGACTGGACTAACAGTTACATCCAAAATTAACTAATGATCATCAGCTAGGCTCACAGATGCATTTGCACATGCTAGTGCCTATATACATTGGGCCAGATTTTTCAGGAGTGGCAATCTTGTGCAGATTGCCAATACAGACCTTCAATTTTACAAAGGAAGGACACACCACATTTCTAAGAGGAGATTCGCTCATGGATCCCTCAGAAATGCAGAGGTGTATTACAATTCTCACAGTTCTTTCGTAGCTTAGAGCTGTCAGCGGAAATCAAGACCACACACCCTTTTCACAGCAGCATTCGAAAATGTAAAGATCTCAAAAAAACACTTTGATAACTGCTGTCAAACACAAAGTACATAAATGTAACATTAGGCTACCAAGAGAGTTGGATGCCAGATGGATAAGGGGTCAGAGCGCCAGGTAGGTAGTATGCTAGCTGGGGAGGGATACAATGCCGGGGTGGAATGCCAGATGACTAAGGGAAAGGGTGCCAGTTTAGTAGCGTGCCAGCTAACCAGGTTGTCAGGTAAATAGGGTATCGGTTAGGAAGGGGTAGGCGCCTGGTTAGGATGCCAAGCATACTGCAGGGCAGGGTGCATGGTGGTAATGCAAGTGAAGCAGTGATTAGGGGATGGGTGGGAAAAGCCATGTCCAGCATGGAGTGCAAAGAGTAAGGTCCATTGGGGTTGGGGTGTTCTCATTCAATCCGGTAGATATAAGTGTGTGTTGGGTCCAGTCCAGCAGAGGTGCAGAAGGGTGAGTGTATGTAATCTGGGGAAATGTAATTGTGGCAGGGTATGGTAAATATAGTGTCAGTTAGTTGTTCAGGAGTTAGGTTGCATATTTAATAGTCTAACTTTTCCTGAGTAGTTATTTAACTTAATTTCATTGGAAGAATTTCATTTCAAATTCATTGAGACGTGAGTGTCATTGGCTAGGCTAGTATTTATTACCCTTCCCTAACTTCCTTAAAGAAAGTGGCAGTGAGCTGCTTTCTTGAACCATTGTGATACCATTGGTAGAGGTACTCCTATGCCGCTGTTAGGGAGAGATTTTAACTCAGTGACACTAAAGGATTGGTGACACGTTTCCAAGTCAGGATACAGAGTGGCTTTCAGGTGATCATGTTCCTGTGTATCTGCTGTCCTTGTCATAGATTCATGGAACCATACAGTACAGAAAAGGACCTTTGGCCCATTAAGCATGGGGCTGGATGAACACAGCAGGTCAAGCAGCATCATAGGAGCAGGAAAACTTGACGTTTCGGGCCTAAACCCTTCATCAGAAATC